>OX382375.1:19415470-20015470 GCA_947508005.1 Amphipoea lucens
AACAAGTCCTGGACCGCTAGTGTCTACTGACAGTGGAAATGAGTCAGACAGGGCTTCGGCAAGCAGTAAATAAGACTAATGACTGTGTTCATCTGTAGACTAAGTTTGTGGGTTTTTCTATTGTAATAATAAAATACAATATCTTAGTGTAATATTCCAGCAGGTTGAATTTATTTCAATCTGATATATTTTTAAAGAACATACTCATGTTGATTAATATGATTAATTGTAAAGATTTGCAACTTCATAATGAATATAGTATAAAATATTTTGTAACATATTTTGCATTTCTAGGCTCAGAAAAAAATAGCTTTACCATAAACATAATAGTAGATTGTACAACTTTTTTTTTTTTTTTTTTTTTTTTGTATAATATGATCTGCAATCGGCTTATCTAGCCATAATCAGATGTGGTTTGAGTAGGTAGTATATTTTTGATAATGTGGCTCCAATGAGCCGACATCAACACAAAGCATGATAAGAGCTATTCTCAGTCTCTCTGATCCAGGTTTAGTATATGCCATCTTTTAAGGCGTGTTGTGGTTTGGTTAGTTAGGAGGTTCTTAGCCAATTCATTGGTATGCTCTAATAATCTCTTCTTGTATCGAGTACAGTTCTTGTTTACTTCTTCCTTTACCGTAGGCATCTCTAGGTATTCATGGATTTCGGAGTTTCTCACGAACCATCCTGCTCCCGATATTGATCGCAAAGCTATGTTCTGAAATCTCTGCAGAATTTCTATGTTGGAGTTACTGGCAGAACCCCATAGTTCTATACCATAAGTCCACACCGGTTTTATGATGGCTTTATAGACCAGTAGTTTGTTGTTCGGAGATAGCTGTGATTTGCATCCCAATAGCCAAGAGAAGGTCTTGTACAATATTGTTGCCTCTTTCTTTCTTTTTTTAGATTATACAACTAAGGCATAAAACAAGCTATTTTACCCCGAGACGTTTATATCCGCCGAGCAGGCGAGGGTGGATAGTTAAGTCGAGGGGTAAAATGGCTTGTTTATGCCTGAGTTATACACTCTGCTTTTCACTTCGATTGCGAGAAAATGAAACAGGCATAAAGTATACAGTACATAATTAATCAAAAATGTTGCATCCATAGCCGATTCCCGCCACCACAGATAATACCACCACGAAACTTTAAAGTTTTTTTTTTTAATTTTCATCATTTGTCATTCGCAAGGAACTTTTACCTATACCTAAGTTCCTTGGTCATTCGACTGGGGTACTTCATACTGCCAAAAAATGAAAACGTTTCTTTGCCTTTTTAACCCTTTAACCGCCATCACCTTAATATTACGTGTTGTAAGCATATTACCTCACTCGCCAAGACGGAATATTGCGTAAAAGTTCTGTCATTTGAAAAATGTTAAATAAATGTTGAATTTACTTACTAAATCTTAGTATATTTCGTGTTATTACTTTATTTTTAACAATACTAGATACATATTTTAGCTAATTGAATGAAATAACTAATGATTCTCAGTACGCGATACGTCTAAATATCAACCTACTTCGCCAAACCCGTGATTTCACGCAGACTAGTGTTGTACCACATATGAAGTTCCTGATGCTAAATTAATAAAAAACATCCTGTTTTTTATCAAACTATCAACTAAATATTTACCTATTCTAATTTTATAGTTTATTAACGATTTTATTATTTATAAAAAATCCAAGCTTAAGTGATATAATATGTAGAAATCAACAAAGAAATAAAATTATCGACTTATTCCAGAACGTCACTAGTGCAGACGATCCGCGAACGCCGTCGCCTTAATTTTACGTACGGCTCAAGGTCAACTAAAGTCATATTTTAAATAAGCGTCAGTTGCGCTAGCGCCATCGCCGTGATAAGACGTGCTTTTATATTATTAGGTCTAGGCTAGTGACGAGAAGTGGTCGATGATGCTATACAACGACGAAGAATTATTAACGATATTGCAACCATCAAGCAATGATATTAGTAGTAGTAGCAGTTCAACAGATGGCGATAATGAATCGGTAAATCACTGTTTTGTTTTTCTAGTCTGTTTATTTATCCTAAAGTCAAAAAGACAGCTAGCAAACAATAATATGTGTATTTACGTATTTATTTTGTATTAAAGAAAAATTAAAGTTGATTTAGTTATTTTAATTGTTGTTAATATTATTAAGTGTCCCAATATTTTAACACTTGGTAGATTAATCTTAATAAACAGATCAAATTTTTATAGATAATGATATATTATATGTCATTTTTAAATGTCATGCTGTCATTTTTGTCTGCAGGATAATAGACTAGATAAAGTTAATGTTTTTAATTTTCTTTTATTTATCATTTATACATATTTCTTATATAAGTAATACAAATTCATTTTAAATTGCTACAGTGTTGATTCTCAATCTAAAGAATTGGACTGTTTCTTACATTTTCTAGGCGACGAAATTATATTAAAAATAGTAGAATTCACTAATGCTCAACATCAAAAATTTATACGTCGCTGTGATATAAGAGTTTTTTCGAGGCTACAGAATTAAAAAGAAATAAACCTTTGATTAAAAATGAGTAAGTTTTATTTATTTCATTAGTTTGTTTATCGATAACTATATTTTACAACATTATGCAAAATTGTACCTAAAGTTTGCTGGCGCTAGATGCACTCCACGCGAATTATGACATGGCGGTTAAAGGGTTAAATAATAAATGACAACTATTTTACCTGATTTTATTAAATTAACGATAGAAAACACGGAAATGGTATAAATTAAAGAAAATGAAATAAATCACGACTTTAATCTGCGAAGTTTTATTGTGCGTGTGGCTGTTGGGCCTGATTACTTTAGTCTTAGAAAAAAAAATTACTTTATGCACTAGAACATAAAAAGCGATTTTATGTCGCCTAAGCACAACATAAAGACGGACTTTTAGAGCATGAGAAGTGAAAATATATTTTACACACACTGCAGCATTCCCTATCTGTTTTTTTAAATTCATTATTTAGTTAAAACTTGAAGAAAAATTACTTGTAAATTGTGATTATTTAATTTTGTTTCTGATTTGTTAGACTTATGTATTTAACTTAGGTATTATGAATAAATTGTGTTAAATTAAGGTATTCTTTATTTTGTAGTATTTAAATATATTTTAGCTTACTTAAAAATTGTTTTTTTATCCTATAAAATAAACTAGGCAAAGCTACCTGCAACACAATTTCCTGTAACGTCATTAGCGCTCAGTAGATGTCGCTATTAGCTTGCTGGTTTATACTCATAGATGGCGCTGCGAGTAAGTACAACGGTCCAAATGAACGAAACTTATAACAAAATTTGAAAAAAAAAAGAATGATTAATTAAGGCGCTACCTCGAAAAACTAACATCCCCGAAAACCTACTAAGTGTGCGGAAGTGATGCAAACGCAAAAGAAGAGAGTGATGGCGTGCACTCTGAATAAAACGACGTACTACGTGCCAAAACGAATTTACTCCTTTTTTAACAAAAAATGCAAAAAAACATACCAAAATGTTAAATCCCTATTCCACATACTTAACAAGTTACACGAAATAGAAAAACCACATTTTTTTCAATACCATCTACAATTTGTTGGTTTTATACGTACGTTTATTCATATAACTTCCTTTTTGTGTTGATTGACTACTACGAAAAACTGTCATAAACCAGTAAGAAGCTACCAGGATAGCTCTGTCATTCGCCAAAATTATTAATTGATTAATGATGTTTATAGAGAAACGTGTGGACCGTAGTACTGCTGCTGTCTCTGCTGGCGCTGGCGGCTGCAAGACCTCAGGAGTTTGATGATGACGAGGATGGTCACGACGGCGCCGACGAGAGGAAAGGTAACTATGAACCAGCTTCACATAAAAAATGTCTTATAAAGATCTATGTGAGAAGTAAGTAGTGCTCCAGCGGTAACGGTCCCGACTTCGAGCTTCGGTTAGAACTTAGGCAGGCAATTTATTTTGTGCTATTTATTTCGTCACTATTGCTCTTCGATCATTCTATTATTGATCGAAGCCATTGCTCGAGGAAACAAGCATGTTTTTGAAACAAAAATTCGAAGACATTGCGACATCTACCAACCCGCACTGGGTCCGCATAGTGGACTACGGCTCACTCCGTCACACAGAGAGGAGGCCTGTGTCCTAGCTTTGGGAAACTTATGCTACCTGCAGCCCTAGTATGACCCCTTGGCTGAGGCTGAGTTTCTACCAAAGAAAGACATTTTGAAGCATTTTATCTCCTCACTCACCGCTCCATTTCCTCGCTCAGCTTTGGTAGAAAACCAGCCTAACATTTATAATGCTTATTATCAATATTATCTGTGATCTAGTGCTACAAAGTACCAATATTGTCACCCTAGAATTAGGGAATGCAGAACCGGTTCTGTTTTAAAGAACCGGGATTTTTGGGACCTTCTGGCTAAAGAACCGGGATTCCCGGTACTTTCGATACTTTCGGGAAAAGATACTTCGCGTTTAGAATATTTCAATTTTATTGCCTCAAGCTGACCGCCTAAAGTGTGGTATACACTTGCCACCTAGTAGTAGAGTTGAAAGTCTTGAAACGGACAAAGTAAGAGAAAGACGAAATGACAGGGCAAAATAAAAACATTTAAATCAAATCAAATAGAACATTTTATTTCTTGTTTTATCATCATCATCAGCCTATAATGTTCCCACTACTGGGACACAGGCCTCCTCTCTGTGAGAGGGAGTGGGCCGTAATCCACCACGCGGGCCCAGTGCGGGTTGGTAGATGTCACATGTCTTTGAATTTTTGGTTCTAGGACATGCCGGTTTCCTCACGATGTTTTCCTTCACCGTTTTGAGAGCATTCTTGTTTTATACATAGATGTTATTGTAAAAGCCCGAACTGTGGTAAATCTTAGGATTTACCGGTAAATCCTAAGATTGACCAAGTCTCACCGGTAAAAGTCCAAATTGTTCAATCTTTAATTTCAAACTTTTACCGGCATTCAGTCGGTAAATCCTTGGTTTTACCGCGGAAACCGGTAAAGGTCCGAAATCAAAGATTGAAGTACACTCGAGAGCAATGAATTAGGGTCACATAAAGATTCTTGAATGGATGGAAGTCTCGGAAACTAAGAATGCTAGCTAAATGAAGTAGTAGTATAAAGTTGACAATGAAAAAAAATTGAGTCTTCGAGAAGTTATCAGAAAATTCTCTTTAAGGGTTCAAAAAGTGCAACTGCTTTAAAAAATGCTCGACGAAGAAGTGCGCTTGCAAGTCATCAGGATTATTTTGTAATTCTAAACGCCATAATAGCTAACCACGTTGGAACAAGTAAAATCCTTTTTTTAACTGGTACTAATAAGAACTTTTAGCTTACTCGTACCTAGCAAAGCAAGTAGGTGTTTCAGTGAAAAGTATTTTATTGCATTTTATTTTTCTAAAGCATGTTAAACACGTTTTAAGACTTGACTTAAAACAATAACAATGATAGTAATGTTGAATAAATAGTTTCTGATTATTAAATGCATTATTTTACTCTGAAAACTAACATTTACCGGTATCTGTGGTAAAACCAACACAATTCGGATTTTTACCGGTGAGACTTGCTAAATCTTAGGATTTACCGGTAAATCCTAAGATTTAGCAAGTCTCACCGGTAATTAACCGCAGTTCGGGCTTTTACAGTAACATCTATAAAACAAGAAATAAAATGTTCTATTTGATTTGATTTAAATGTTTATATTTTGCCCTGTCACATGGACACTAAATCAGTCTTATTTAGTATAATTTTACTGGTAACTACACATATTCTACCAGCAACATCTTTTTAACATAAAAAATTTTTGCACCTAATCCTACATATAATTATACATATAGGATTAGTTTAGTAGGTTTTATTTGATTTAAATGTTTTTATTTTGCCTTGTCATTTTGTCTTTCTCTCTCTTACTTTGTCCGTTTCAACACTCTCAACTCTACTAGGTAACAAGTGTATTCCACGCTTTAGGCTTTCGGGCTTTAGGCAATAAAATTAGAAATATTCTAAACGCGAAGTATCTTTTCCCGAAAGTACCGAAAGAACCGGGATTTGAATTAACAAATCCCGGTTCCTTAATCGACGCAAATTTCCGGGATTTCCCGGTACTTTCGGTTCCGGGATTTCCCGGGACTATTCACTACCTAGAATGTACAATAGGCTGCAAAAGTGCATGGGTAGTACAGAAACAAAATCGTATGAAGCGAGAAATGACGCCATCTAGCGTAAAACCAGTTAACGACTAACAACATTTAATTATGCTGTTATTAGATGGCGTTGCTTTGCTTTATATGATAAAATATTTTTGTAGTTTCTTTTTGTCTCTTCAAACAATTTATAATTAATAGTTTCTTTTAAAGAAAATTGTTCCTAATTATATTAACCTACTATGTTAAAAATGAATATCCATTTATAAGTAGGTGCTAAGTAACTACTAATTCGAATATTAAATTAATTATTAAAATACCCACTCGTTAGCTTAATAAATATATTCCTATCGGTTTCTTTTATTATTTTTATCATTTAAGCTACGTATGCTGGTAAATGTAATGTAATAATTAGATAAATGTATTAGCCTTGTAACTCTTTGCTCAATCCTACTTAATACGTTTCTTCCTAACTCCTTACTTACGTTTCGTAAATTAGTCATAGTTGTGAAGACACCAACGCCATCTAGTTTATTTTCGAAAACTTGAATTCAAACGTTCACGGGAAAATAGACACTAAGGTACCCATGCAATTTTGCTGGCGACTGTACTTGTCGGTAGAGAAAATGCCGGAAGACCAGCACTCTAATTGCGTAATACACTATCAATCTCTTTTACATTTCTATGATCAATCTCAATCTGAATCATTTTGAAGGATATTTAAATCCATTGCTTCGTCTCTTCGAAAAAATTGTCTGCTCAGCAACGTACCGCAAAACGGGGCTACTTTGACTTCCAGGGTTACTTTGACAGGTGTTGGAACTACTTTAACAGAGCGCCAAAATGGGTTTCACACTTGTGCGTGACCTCGAGTAATATTGCGCGAGGCGCGGGGTGTGGGGAATGCGTCATAGCGTTGTGATCGGCCTTGTCAAAGTAACCCTGGAAGTCAAAGTAGCCCCGTTTTACTGAAGTAAATAACGCAATGAATGTCGTTGAACTGTCAAAATGAAACCCATTGCTAATTACCCCGCAGAATAACATTTTTAATTCTTTGTTTTTTATTTGTTTCACAGAGGACCCGGCGCGTGTGCAAATAAAGGTGTACAGGGGGCCCACGAAACATGATGGATACGCCCCTTGGGGCTTCTGGGTCAAACAGCCGTCGGACGAAGAATAATGCGTAGTTTTATACTAAAAAATAATTATTTGACATAGCGGGTGAAATAATAATAGACAATTTTAAAGATTAAGAACTTTTTTAAGTTTAGTGTTTAATAGTTTAATTACTTATTACATAGATGGCGCTACTGTTTTCTTTTGTAAAACCAAAGATTATTCATTAATTTGTTATATTTTCCTTAGCTGCCTGTAACATCGGTTTCCTTGATTGGTAGCTAAATAATTTGTAATTAAGTAGGCAAATAACTATTTTATGGTATCGGTAAATAGACGTTAAGGAAAATAAATGTTTTTATTGTTAACCCATGTCCTAGTTGTAAAGAGTCGTTACGTATCTACTATATAAGCTCAGGGCAAAACTATATTTTTTATTATTACAAAAATACCCTGACAGGCCTGACATTACATACAAGTAGGAACTTAGGAAGTCATGCGACTATTCGCGCCACTTAGAACACAATACAAGATTTCGTCCTCATCCCGCTCGCTTGCTCGCTTCAGTTTAGCCATAGCTTTAATTACACTAGCAAACAAATACCTATTATACGTAAACCACTGGGGTAATTGCGTGACACACTAACTGAGTACACGGTACATGGTGTAAATTACTAATCGAGTCGATGGTACCTAAAACCTTTTTACTGAATTAACTGAAAGGCTATTAAGAAATAAATTACAAGATATTACCCAGTTAAAAACCAAATGACATGTAGGTAGCCGCCGAATAGCATGTGTTGACCCGCCTAACATTATTAACAGATTCTAGCATTAAAAAAAAAAACTTTTCCACGAATCCCAAACGGTCGATCTGCCTAGCCGTTTCCCAATTATGTTGAGTTCGGTAGGTATATTACATGAAGCGGTTGCCTATTTGACCTCCACAACACCACAACCCAGTTCCTTTCTTGGTAAGACAGGTTATCAGACTATTGGTCTTTGGACCAACGTGCTTTCCGAATTCCGAGGGTTCTCGACCCCTCCGTGCATTACCGTGACCGTGTAATGGATGGTCACGGTCACCCATCCACGGACAGACCGCGGCAAGCGTAGCTAGCTTAACCTTCGATCGACCCGTGCGGCTGTTATTAGTAGAGCAAATGAAAGAAAATATTAAAAAAGGTAAATGCAGATATGCCTTCAAAACAGGAAAACCCTTGATCTTCTTTTACGACCGAACCGACGGTCTATCTGTATCGCAAATTTCACCCAAATTTGTTCAGCCGTTTTTGCGTGATTGAGTCACAAATATTCAAAACATACAAATCCGGTTATTCCGTTTATCCACCCCAGCAGGGGAAGTCCTAATAGCGGCGGCGACCTCTCGCGTCCGGCCCTGATTCAAGCCATGGTCCGGGGGGAGAGGGAGTGGGAGGCGGTCACCTCCTTCTGCGAAGCAGTCATGCTAGCGAAGGAGGTGGCGGAACGGCTGAGAGAGAGAGCCTCACGTCCCAGCCGCCGCGGGAGACGCTCCGGGCGTCGGGAGCCGCGTGACGACTCCCGGCCACCGTAGGCGCGGGCCTGCGGACGGAGAGGAATGGGTAGCTCACCGTCCGATCAGGACCAGGCCCGTGCCGGACGGCGCGTACGTGTTCCACGCGCGCCTCAAAGAGATGTCAGCATAAAGGAAGGGGCCTGCCAGGGCCGAAGCCTGCCGGGGGTGCGGGATTGTCCGAAAGGGTTACCGCTACCCCGGAACATAAAGGGCTAAGGAAGGAACACGGATGGGTTTTAGTCAGTAAGAGTTTGACACTCCCTTCCGCTTCACCCAGAGCGGGAGGGGTCATTTGATGATTTCCCATCCATAAAAAAAAAGAAAAAAAAGGGGAAGTGCTAATGAATAATAACTCCAAGCTAGCAACGTGTGTCAACTCCTAATTAATGCAAATATATTGTTTTCCTTGTAAGATAAAAATTAGTAGGCTTTTCTATTTGTAGGTCCTAAAAGCTAAACATTTATCGTTAACTAGGTACGCGCCATGGTTTCACCCGTCTAAGTGTCGATCCCGTGGGAATATCGGGATAAAAAGTACCTATACTGTGTCCTAATTCAGGTCATGGTCTACCTATGTGCCAAATTTCATTAAAATCCGCATATATATATATTCCCCAACTGGTTATTTTTTGTTTGTGTTCGTTCTTTGCATAAGTCTCCTCTTGGTGAGAGGGAGTGGGCCGTAATCCACCACGCGGGCTCATGGTGCGGGTTGGTAGATGTCACATGTCTTCGAATTTTTGGTTCTAGGTTTTCCTTCACCGTTTGCGTATGTTTACCGCAAATAAACGTTTTTCTTCCTATTGTTATTCCACTAATAAAAATCACACAATAAAATAAATTCAATTATTATAAGTAAATTACTTATTTATAAATTAAATGGCTTAAGGAAAAACACACATGTAAGTACTAAATTATTATAAACAACAAACTTGTTACAACTGTGTATAGTTAAAGTATGGGTATCGCAATAGGCACGCTTTCAGACAGTGCTTCTTCAACAAGAGGTTAGCAAATATCAATTTCATGTCATGAAATCTAGCCATGTTGAAGATAAAGTCTTCCTTGCTGCATTCTACATGATCTCATCCTAATCACACAGCTCTCAAACTCGCAGTTCATGTAGATATCGGAGCCTTCTAAACCCGACTAGATGCCGACTGCAATCAACATGCCACTGAAGCTGAAGGCGGTCAATCACTGATTACATCGTAGACTGGTCTGGCCATTTGTCCACCTGTAAAGCTATTCCCAACCCAGGCTATCGTATCGGAAATGACACATTTCGATAACCTGATTTGCTTTGCCTCCGACAGCCAACAGCTGTCGCGGGAATAGCGGTCGTCTATTTGATTTAAATTGACAATATTTTCGGGTTTTGAATTTGTGAACACCGTTTAGAGGACTCCTACGATAACATTGAATGATGTTCGATACGGTACGGAAGCGTATCGAATGATTGTGAATAGCTATGCTGGTCAGGTACCACAACTACCCCCCCGGTGGGTTAGGTAGGTTGCGGTGCCGCTTGGGCGACATCGCAACTGAGGCGGGCCGCAATGTCGTGTGGGAGGCATCGCGGCTGAGGGTTGGAGGCCGCGGCGAGAGAGGAGTGCCGGTATTGCGGTGCACCGCTCTCCCTACTTCCAGCGGTCTTGACGGGGTCGCCACCGTCTGATGGCGGACGCGGTGGGGCCGCAGGGGAGGAGGAGTGTTGGTAAGACGTTGGCCGCTCTCCCTATCCTCTGCGGCCGAAAATTGGCAGGCGGCGGGCCAATAACCTGACCCGTCGCAGGGGGACCAAGAGTGCCCAGACGTGGGGTCGTCTGGCGCTCATGTGCTGGTTTGGTCCCTGGGGTGGTCACGGCGTGCTATGTGTTCTGGTGCGCCGGTGATGGGGAGCACTCCCCAGAGAAGGGTCCGGTGACGGACAGCCGCGGCGGGTTCACGGATGAGTGCTAACGCGTGCCCGTGTTCCCGCCGTAAGCGGCAGAGGAGGACACCGTAGAGTTGTAGTGGGTTAGAGTCCCACATAACTGCACTATCTCCCCGTGGTAGTGCAGAATGCATGAGCATTTCTCCACAATAAAAAAAAGGCACCACAGCTATCCTTAATACAAAAACATGTCATTGAACGCGTGAAACCACTTTTTAAAAGACTTACAAATACCTGCTACATTGTCACTCGTAATGACCAAATTTTCTAGAAAATACCAAGCATCGAGCATTTCCTTGGGACCCAGTCTGTATATGGACGCCTGATTCCAGTAGACGCATGCCAGCTGAAGCCAGGGCTTGTAGGGGCTCAGTCGCCTGTCGTGGGTGAGGGTCAGCCCCAACTCCTTGTGGGCCACGAGGTACGTGAAGTACACGTCTTCTAGGTTGATCATAGGCACTTGGTAAGCTTTCTCTAGTATCATCGGGATGTAGCCAACTGAAAAAAGAGTCTTTTTTGGATTATGTGTGACATAGGTACTTTGACTTTTAAATATTTAAATCGCTAGATTTGCCCTCACCGTACTTAATCACGCGAAAACGTGTCCATACTGAGAAGTGTGAGCTCACACATTATTAATAGGGTTTCAATTACAATCAAGTGACGTTTTGACGCGGTAGAGTAGGTAAATCTAACGATTTAAATATTTGCTGATTATGTAGATAGATTGCACGTAGCGGAGATGAGAATGTTGAGATGGATTTTTGCAGTAATAAGACTGGATAAAGGAAGAATTTTGTAAATTACAGGACGTTTAAAAGGAAATCGTTTGTCTTGGTATGGGAATGTGATGAGGCGGGATGAAATGCATGTAAATAAAATAGTGAAAAATAAAAAGTCCTCCAGGCTGAATTTCAGCCATGGCGACCAATCTCAACGGAGATCAGCCTTCGGCGCGGGAGATATTAAATATATTGCACAAATGTCTGCGATGGGACGGCAATCCGACACAACCGGTCAGGCGCAGGATCAACGGCTTAACGCGTTTTCCGAGGTACGGGGACACCGCCAACTTCCAAACTCCGTGTTGTTACAAAGGAATTCCCAATGGAAAAACCCAAGAACACTTGCCCGGCCCGGGAATCGAGCCCAGAACCCCACTCTCAGCAGTCGCGCTTGCGACCATGAGAACAAAGGGGCAGTAAGTGATGAATACAAAATGTTGATGGATGGAGAGGAAGAGGAAGACAAAGAAAAGACGGATGAATTGTTGTGAGGAAAATCGATCACTAAGTGAGGAATGATATAAAAAAAGAGTGAATGATAGAGTGACGGTTGACACGGGAAAGTGGGAGAAAAATTTGTTGCGCTGACCTCAAGAAAAACGGGACGAGAGGATAATGATGATGACGATGATTTCTGTAACTGATGATGCGATATCAACACGTAGTGTGAGCGTTCTTACTCTTAATAAGGTACCCGGTACCGCTTAGGTACTTCAGTGAATTGTCTTCACGAAGTAACTTCTGGATATACCGGTCTTTGTACTCACTCTTCAGCGAATGTGAGTCATTGAGACTGTACCCTGAAATAGAAAGAAAAACGTTTATTTTTAGCAAACATGACGCAGAGAAAGAACACAAACACAAAAAAAAAAAACAAGTTGGGGGAAAATATTGCGTCACATCCACGCAAAACGGCCATCACTCAGCATGACATTGTATTGTAAGACCCTATGCGAGACAGAGCCCCAGCGCATGTACGTGCGTAATACGAAATGAATCTTAGAATTTTTAAGACCTTATATGTATGCTGCTTTTTCTAAATATCAGGAAACGACTGAGCTGCAGGCCTAGAAAGAGATGGCGAGATGAGCTGGTCTCCTTCTTAAAGAATTGGCCTACAGTCGCAATAGACCAGGTGAAGTGGAAAGAGGGAAGGAAGGCGTGTGTCCTGTAGGGGAACAAAACAGGCTTATCTAATCTTTAACTGATATTATAAAGAGAAAAGATTTGATTTTTTTATGTTTATTTATTACGCTTACACGCTAAAACAGCTGAACGGATTTGGATGAACTTTGGCACATAGATAGACCTTGACCTGAAGAAGGAAATAGGCTTTTTCATCCTGAATCGCATACTAAGTCGCGGGCAACAACTAGTAATAAATAGTAATGCTGCTTTTTGACTAAAGAAACCGTAAGCAGGATAGATGTCGGTATACTCGACTAGTCAAGTCGACTACAGTCTTGGGCTCAACAAAAAGGAAGACCGAAAAGTACTCACCTATAAGTTCAGTTTGTAGAAATATATGCTGCTGCAGCACCTCACTGAGTGTCCAGTGGTTCACCATAACGCCTTCCTCAATCTTGAACATGAACTGTGCCCCGGGACACTGTTCCACTGTCCACTTCAGCATGAGCGCTGTCTTCAGGGTCTGGTTGAGGCGGTGGTCGAGAAAGTCGAAGACTAATAAGTCATCGAAATCTGCGGCTTCTAAGCGGTTGGTGACCTGGGATTGTTATTTATAATAATTGATTGTAAGGAAGAAACACGAAGTATATAAATGAAAAAGTATATTATAAAAGTATATCAAATAATTTTGGTGGGAAAGGAGTTCGATGGAATGAAAACTACAGACTTTTGTACTATTCTCCCCTGCGCGGCGTTGCGTGTTAAGTTTATATGTTGTATGTATGCTGTGCAGCGAGTGGACTGTATGGGGGGTGCCTTTGTTAATTAAAACACTTTGATTATTTATGATGGGACTCGGTCTCATAATACCCAGGTTTTGCGGAGCCTAAACCGGCATAGTGACATCTATGACTTGATCTGTACGACTGGTTCTAACGACTGTTTTTAACGACTGGTTTTGACGACTGGTCTTTGACTACTGGTCTTTGACGACTGGTTTTTGACTACTGGTTTTAACTACTGGTTCTGACGACTGTTTTTAGACTACTGGTTGGTCCACTGGCCGACGTACCCTCTTTTATAGCACGCCAAACTAGTCTGGCCAGCGGACCATTTCGATTTCCACAAGATTTTGGCGGCAAACTCGCGTCGAAGCTTATCTTGTCTGTGATTGGCTATTATGAGTCTCCGCCCCTTTTTTATTCATTTATGTACATATCAATCAGTTACATTTATTTGGTTATTCACATAATCAAGACATCTATATTGCACGACCCCCGGTACATCTAATGCTTGCGTGCGACGGTCAGGGCTCCTGCCGTGGCGTGTTTCTCGCTAACGGTGAATCTATAAATATAACCCACGCGCGCAAACCGGGAGCTATCATTTCTAACCCGACCGTCGCAGCAACAACATCCCAGAAGTCAATGCTCCAATGCAGCAACTATTGTGTATTTAGGTGCTGTCGTGCACATTTCTCCCGCCGTCGCCGTCAGGCGACCCGGTGGGTAGCACGACAATCCGCTTCGTTGGTCTTCGGAGTACATGCCCTTTGGTCATCACGTCTACGACACGTACCTCGCCGTCTGCGCCTGGCAACACCTTCGTCACTCTTCCCTTAGGCCAAGTGTTACGTGGGAGGTTGGGGTCGCAGATCACTACGACGTCTCCGACCTTGGGTGGAGTACCGCTACCATAGGGCTCCCGCCGGTTTTGTAGGAGCGGTAGGTACTCACGTACCCATCTTCGCCAGAAGACGTCTGCAAGTGCCTGGGCGCGACGCCATTGTTGTCGTGCTGTGACGTCAGCTTCGGTGAAATTACCCGGTGGAGGTACATGTGAGTTAGGGCCGATCAATATGTGGTTAGGTGTCAGGGCTTCGGGCTCGTCTGGTGCCACGTTGACATGTGTGAGTGGCCTGGAGTTCACCGTATTTTCCACTTCTACGAGTAGCGTAGCAAGGGTCTCGTCCGATGGGTGAACTTCTTTCAGTGTGACGTACAGAGCTTCCTTGACTGCCCTCACCATCCTCTCCCATGCTCCGCCCATGAACGGCGACGCGGGAGGTATGTATCTCCAGCTTATGGACCGCGCATTGGACTCATTACCTAAAGCACTTAAGGCGCTTTCCCCTAGTTCCCTATCAGCCGCTTTAAAACAAGTAGCGTTGTCACTCCATATTTCTTTGGGACAACCTCTCCTACCTATAAATCGCCGAAGGGCGGCGATAGCTGAATCTGCACTAAGTGAATTTGCTATCTCTATATGTATAGCTCTACAAGTTAGGCAAGTAAATAAAGCCCCATACCTTTTTTCTTTATGTCTACCTACTGTAACAGATATCGGACCGAAATAATCTAAACCGGTGAAAGTGAAAGGTCGTACATGATGAGCTAAGCGGGGGTATGGTAAATTCCCCGTAGAGGGATTGGCTGGCTTTGCCTTTTTTATTTTACAGTATAAACAGCCCTTTATAACATTCTTTACAGACGAACGCAGTCTTGTTATCCAAACACGTTGTCTTAGCTCATTTACTGTTATCTCGGTACCACCATGATGTAAACTTTCATGCACATGCGCGATGTATCGCTTCGTATATCTGTGCCTACCCTCGAGTACTATTGGGTTTTTTATTTCTTCATTCACGTCTTGTGTCGCTGTGATTCTCCCGCGCAGACGGAAAACCCCTGCGTCGTCTAGGTAGGTACTTATTACAGATAACGGGCTGTCGCCGGGCGCCCGCGCCGGCGCCGCTTTGTTTTCATTTATGGCGGCAATTTCTTTTGCGAAGCTCTCGGCTTGTGCGCCCTTGACCCATTGTTCTTCGGCGCGTAGGTTATAAGTAGCAGGTATAGGTGTGTAGTTTACTGTTTTTTCAATTGTTATTTTTTGCTTAACTTTTTTATGAACGTAATCTACTTGCGTTATTATTCTCTTGGCTTCCTCTTCGCTGGCAAAACTCTGAAGATAGTCATCCATATAATGATTGTTTACTATTGCTGACACCGCGTCTGAGTATCTGTGTGCAAAGTCGCTAGCGTTGCGATCCTTTATGTATAGCGCTGTACATGGGGATGACGTCGCGCCAAAAATAACAGATGTCATGCGATATTCATCTGGCGGTCCCTGCCGTTGGTCGCCGCGCCACAAAAATCTCAACGCATCGCGATCTTCTTCTCTTATCTTTATCCTCCTAAACATTTCTTTAATATCCGCTGATACAGCTATTTTATTTTGCCGGAAACGCATTAAAATACCGAGCAATGATTTTAATAAGTCGGGTCCCGATAGAAGTAGGTCGTTTAGGCATAGACCCGCTGTCTTTGCTGCTGCATCGTGTATGAGTCGTGGCGGCTTATGTGGCTTGGCTGGGTTGATCACTGGGAAGTGAGGTAAGTACCAGGTTTTATTAATTGTGGAGGTATCAGGTGCCTTTTCTGCATAGCCTGAGTTGAATAGATTGTCAAGGCGTTGCAAGTACTGGGTCTTTAGGTTCTCGTCCTTATCTAGGCGCTGTTCCAGTTTTTCTAGTCGCTTTAGGGCGCCTAGGTAGTTGTTAGGTATTTTAGGTACCTCTTGTTTCCACAATAGTCCGGTTTCGAAGCTGCCATCAGGTAATCGTCGACTCTTCTGTTCTAGGATGTCTAAGGCTCTCTGTTGCGGGTCATCTCTAGGTATCTTAGGTTCTATACCTAGTGATTCTAACTTGAAAAAGTTTCTCATGCTTTCTTCTATTGGTTCCAGATTTTCTTTAATTTTAATGTTGCCGCAAAATGTAGCTATAACTTTATTTATAGAGTACTGACATCCATGCAATACCCATCCGAGTTTAGTGTACGATGCTACCGGTTGATCACGCGCACCTGTCCGCGTTTCTATTGCTACCAATAAATGCCAGTTATCTTGGCCTATTAAAATCATTGGTCGCGCGTGTTCATAAACAAGGGTGTTATGAATGTCATTCAAATGTTTACAATTTTTTATGTCTTCGGTATGTACAGTTTGCGTCATAATTTCAAGCCTATCTATGGTGCGCGCCGCTTCTATCTTCTGTGGCTCGCTATGGTACCTGCCTTGTATGTGGAAGCTCACGGTGCGGCTTTGCTCATGCTTAACCTCCGTGCCTATGCCTTGTATCCACATAGGTTTGACTGGCCCATCCGCACCTAGGACATCTGCTACCGATGCATCTATCAAGGTGACTGTACTCCCATCATCTAATAAAGCGTATGTGTCTACGCTTGTATGTGGTCCGCTTAATGTGACAGGTACTATTTTCAAATACGCGCGGCAATTCTGAGGCGATGTTGTTGATACTGTTTCCCGCGATGACGTAACAGTTTCGTATGCGATGACGGGCGTCGTCGGCGCCGGCGTCGGTACATTGTTGTGTGTCGCCTCTACTTTCCGCTCTTTATGCAATAGTTTGTGATGTTTCATATTGCATTCTTTTATGTCACAAATAGGTGCTTTACACGTGAACCTTCTATGCTTGTTTCGTAGACATCTAAAACACATATTGGATTTCTTTGCTATTTCCCATCGTGCGTCTACGTCTAGCTGTTTATATTTATAACAGTCTGGTAATTTGTGCTCGTGTTGCTTGCACGCCGGGCATTGTTCGTTTGACGTTTCCTTATTTATGTTGAACGTGCGCTCTACCCGGTGCCGTCGCCGTACACTAGCGTCGTCATTTTGTTCCGGTTGTGCGTACGCGCCACACTTATCTGCCTCGTCATTCATAAACATAGATAAGCGCTTTAGTTCGGGAATGTCTTCAGTCTTTCTATTCGCCGCATAGTCGTACCATTTGTTTTTTAGTATCGGCGTTAGTTTTTCTACTATACAACGCGACATTTCGGGGCTATGTAAATACTGTATCTTTTTTAATGCTTCTACCGTACCCACCGTATTTGCTATGCGGCTAGCGAATATACAAATTTCCCTAGGATTATCATTTAATTTAGGTAATGACTTTATTTTATCTAGCTCGGCCATAATCAAGGCCTCAGGCCTACCAAAACGTCTTTCTAGTGCGTCTATAACAATCTGAGGGTCAGATTGGCTAAACAATAGGCATCCTACAACTTCCTTTGCGGTGCCTCTGAGGCTTATCCTAACTCTAGCAACATTTTCTACACAGGAAAAATACATTTGTGAGTCACAATACGCGGCCTTAAAAGCTATCCACTCACCGGGTTTTCCATCGAAGATTGGTAGCTGTTGGATGTACTTGGGGGGCTCTCTTGAGCTGCGTGCGGCTTGTGCTAGGGCCGCGGCGAGCGTCCCCACGTCTATCATTCTATCATTCACTGAATTTCCGTGTAACACATTATCACTCGCGATATTGCCCTTATTTATTTTCGCACTCACTGGGTTACGTACACTTTCTTCTTGGCCGTCGTCGCGCGGCGGTTGAGCGCCTGTCGCGGCGCCGGTGTCCTTCGCTGCATCCCTGCCGGTCCTCCCGCCGCTGTCGTCGTGTGGCGGCGGTCGAGTCTCACCCCCGGGTAGCGGCGCCGGTCGCGCTAGCCACGTTCCAATCCTTACGGAGGCGAGGTCGTCCACCATGTCATTGTCTTCTTCACTCGAGTCAGCTTCGGCTCTGACGCGCTGCAGGTGTATCTCTTGCAGCTCTCGCTCTGCCTGCGCTTGCTTCACTTTCATTTCAGCCAGCCGCTCTTTAGCGTCAAGCTCCGCGAGGTGCTTTCTCTTGGATGCTGTAGAACGGCGTGACCTGGTGTCGCCAGGCTTGAGCGTACCATGTGAACCAGTAGTCTTGGTGCCACGCGTGTCTTCTGTCGTGGCCGTAGTCTGCGTGATGTCGGTGCTGGTATTCTCCGTAGAACCGCTGCCTGTGTCCGTTTCAGCGACCACGCTCGTGCCGGTCTCTGGTGCCGGCTTGCTGGCACCCGGTTCGGCGGTCGCTGACGGCTCTTGCTGGGCCTTTTCTTTCTTAGATTCTCCGCTACGGCTGCGAGTCACCACCATCCTGCTGTATCTTGAATATTCGGCTTTCGAAGGACCAGAATGTGCAGCGAGTGGACTGTATGGGGGTGGCCTTTGTTTAATTAAAACACTTTGATGTATTTGTGATGGGACTCGGACTCATAATACCCAGGTTTTACGGAGCCTAAACCGGCATAGTGACATCTACAACTTGATCTGAACGACTGGTTCTAACGACTGTTTTTAGACTACTGGTTGGTCCACTGGCCGACGTACCCTCTTTTATAGCACGCCAAACTAGTCTGGCCAGCGGACCATTTCGATTTCCACAAGATTTTGGCGGCAAACTCGCGTCGAAGCTTATCTTGTCTGTGATTGGCTATTATGAGTCTCCGCCCCTTTTTTATTCATTTATGTACATATCAATCAGTTACATTTATTTGGTTATTCACATAATCAAGACATCTATATTGCACGACCCCCGGTACATCTAATGCTTGCGTGCGACGGTCAGGGCTCCTGCCGTGGCGTGTTTCTCGCTAACGGTGAATCTATAAATATAACCCACGCGCGCGAACCGGGAGCTACCATTTCTAACCCGACCGTCGCAGCAACAACATCCCAGAAGTCAATGCTCCAATGCAGCAACTATTGTGTATTTAGGTGCTGTCGTGCACATATGCCTTTCGGTCAGAAGCGTTCTGGAACAAGGGCCAAAGGGAATGCATTCCGGAATTAGCTTCAAGCATCTACTTTTTTATTACCATAGAAAAAGTGATACTGATCAGCGGGCACATTAACCCCTTACTAATAAACGTTGTACAACGTCTGTATAGTGACACAACGCGTTGTCTTCTTCTGTCGAAAGTCAAATTACTGACGACTGAAAGAAAGAAATCGGTGTGTAACTATTCATCTGATATAATACGTTTATTATTAAGGGGGTTACAGTAGGTGGCTTTCATTTTGACAGTTCAACAACATTCATTACGTAATTTACGTAATTGAGCAGACAAAGTTTTCGTACATATGAAGCAATGGATTAGAAGTATCCTTCAAAATGATTCAGATTGAGATTGATAGTGTTTTACCCAATTAGGGTGCTGCAAATTGCAAAACTTAAGCAAAGGAAATTGAAATATGTTTATTTCAGGAAACCCCATATATTTAAGACTTGAAACAAAAGGTTTTTTATTTTGTAGCTCGTAACAAAACATAATTATTATGAGACAGAAGCGACATCTGTTGGATAAAAAAAAAATGTGGACGAGGTCTATAGTACTTTGGCCATCGTCCTTTAAATTTTGTGGGCTATACTGAAGCGTAGCGTAGTGTTTTCGTCCATTCCGGAATTAAGTCTCCAGATTCGGAACTCAATTCCGGTATTGAAAACCTTCTGGTATTGCGTACCCGCCGGCCAATATATATTGTATAATACCAACTAACCGTCTGTTTGGTCCTATCCTCATTATTCAGTCCCATGACGAAGTAAGTGGGCAGGAACTGCCCCCAGGTCTTGCGCACAGCCGCCCGAAGGTCTGTGCGGGATGAGGTGGAGGCCACCATGACTAGCACCAGCACTTCGTTCAAGGTGCCACAGGGTGTCGTCGTTGGTTCTATCAGGACTGGGCTGGAAATGGACCAGGTGAAAAGGGATCCTTAACCGGTGAAGCGGCGCGGTTCGCCGATAATGCGGCCTCGCCTGTGATTTTTTACAAGTTCAATAAAAACGCAAAAGTTTTCCGCGCCCCTACGCGTGGTGCGTGGTAGTGTGTGATCCACTTAAAGGGCCAAGGTTCAACAATGTGTGGAGTGTGTGTGTGTAAACCTTTGTCCTAGGATGCAGAGAGTAGGCTTCTGCAGGTATTTGCCCCGCGGGGCAATTGCGTAACACTTTGTCAATCGGAATCGGTTTCATTTTGACAGTTCAACAACATTCATTGCGTTATTTACGTGTTCAGCAGACAAATTTTTCGAACTTATGAAGCAATGGATTAGCAATTGGCTTCGAAATGATTCTGATTCCGATTGATAGTGTGTTACGCAATTAGGGTGCCGAACCGGCTGCCATACAATTCTACAAGCTAGTTAAGCATGGGTTTCCTAAACAGCGGTTTTGTCTCATACATATGTCACTCGTTTCATACAGTATCTTTAATAGCTTACATACAAGTGATCAGCATAATCAGCCTATACTGCTCCCACTGCTGGACACAGGCCTTCTCTCTGTGAGAGGGAGTGGGCCGTAATCCACCACGCGAGCCCAGTACGGGTTGGTAGATGTCACATGTTTTCATATTTTTGGTTCTAGGACATGCCGGTTTCCTAACGATGTTTTCCTTCACCGTTTTGAGAGCAGCGGTGATGAAATAGTTTACACAAAGTGAAGCGTCTGTCAGGGTTCGAACCCATGACCTACAACTCGTAAGTCGGGGCCACAACTGCCCGAAAAATGATCACCACTTACATATGCTGCAAGTCATGCTCCAAGTTCCTGTTCATCACGTACTCCGGAGACTGCTTTATGCTTGGCGGCTCTTGGGTTTCGTTGCTTATTGTCAAGGACCACCATATTGTCGGCCACATCACCACCAAAAACAATCCCAGAGGCAGCAGTAGCGCGCATCTGCGACGATCTGCAAGCTCTTATTCGAACAAGTTCACCAGTTTAAGTGTGAGTTTAACATGGGCCATAGACTATGTTAAACTCAAACCAATTACTTAAAATAAACTAATTACACGCACTTTTGGTTTTGGTGGTTTGATTGAAATAAATGCTTTGAGCTTGAGTATTGACTCCACCGACAATCTTTTAAATCAAATTATTAATATTACAAAAAGTTAGTTAAACCTACATTCCTTTCACCGTTATTTCACCTCTGTTAGCAGGAACCCACTAATTAGCAACCTATAGAGGTATGAAGAACAGGGTGTAAAGTTCACTCGTACTCTATAGAAAAGAGAGCATCCTCCAACCAGACGGGTGTTGTGTCTGGCGGGCAAGTGCAAACTCTGCTTGCGAGATGCAGGATTTTGCGTGACGTCAGTATGACGCGTTGTTCGCATGTGGCGTTGTAGATACCGTTACAAACCTTATAATAATGAGAATAAAGATCACTATGATTTTGACAGTAACGAAAATGAAGAGATCAAATAAATGTGAAAGGACGGTACCTAAAGCAATAATAATAAAGACGTACCAAAACTTTTGATATAGGAGAGCCATTTTTTTAAAATACGTTTGATCATATATTTCGACATTATATGCAATTTTCTTTTCGCAGAACTCCATCTTGCTATTAACATCGAGGTTTGATTGGACGTCTGTAGTGGTCTGATTTCAAATGCACACTGATGCTGATGCCTGTAACGACACAGGGTGTGGTGCAACGCACAATGCAACCAACGCTGTAACATGTAATGCAACATTTCAGAAAGTCTGCTTATTTAAAACCTTTACTTATATAAATTGCTAAAACACCTACCTATATATATATATATATATATTATTAGGGGCTTCTGTATGTTGCATTGCATGTTACACTATCGTGGTGTAATTAGAACACGATTTATTTTCTTATAAGTAGGTAGGCAGTCACTTTTTGCCGTAGTACAAGCAGACAGGAAGAGACTGCTGTCCAAACTTCAATAAATCCTTTGTTCCTATTTCTTATTCCTAGTTATTTTAGGACCCATGAAAAACGGCCAAGAAAATCCATACTATAATATTATATCACACTATCACACTATCACACTAATATTATAAAGGCGAAAGTTTGTGAGTGTGTGTGTTTATATGTTTGTTACTTCTTCACGCCTAAACCACTGAACCGATTTAGATGAAATTTGGTATAGAGATAGTTTGAGTCCCGGAAAAGGACATAGGATAGTTTTTATCCCGATATTCCCACGGGATCGACATTTACGCGGGTAAAACCGCGGGGCGCAGCCAGGAGTTTATAACACAAAACCGTTATCGTTCTCCTGCCTTTATCGCAATTTATTTAGGGTCATCGCAACATGTCTTTTTCTTCCATACTTCTTGAGTCGTCATCTCATTAATCACCCTTTCTAACTATTATCATCATTCACACAATTGTATCCATCGTTCCTTTAGTCTCCCCTTATTCTTATAGCCATCCATATTTATATTCAAAACATTCCTCACGAAATTTTCCTCATTCCCCCGCATAACAGGCCCATACCATGTTTTAACACAACACCGTTGATTGAAATAATTGAATGGCACCGACAACCGACATAAACCATTGAGGTAACATGTACATAATTACCTCAATGACATAAACACGAATAGTTTGTCCTATTAATTAGAAGTTTTAGTTCCTGTAGCTGGGTATTTTGTGCGTACCTTGATAATAAAATATCATGTAAATAATTTTAATTCAAAAATTCATCTACAAGAATATCACGCATTAATATTTATAAAAATAAAAGTACTCTGTGATAAAAATATTAATATAAACTTGACGTCATCATTGACAGTTGGCATCTGCTCCATAGATACTACCGAAGTATATAATTGTACCATGGATACTACTATAATGTACTAATCTGCTCTATATTTTTGAAGTAAAACCTTCTTCAGGCGCGTTGGGCATTTTTTCAGATGGGAAAAAACCATTGAATTCGTGCCACTGTTGCCGTAACGACACCACTGCTGGCTGTCCTCGGGATGTAATCGGTTTTAATGTATATCCGATATGTCAGTGAGTGATGGCAAAGTATTCTGTTTGTGTTTGGTTTTCACTTCTGTCGGCACTCCCGGAGTGCCACTGTTTTTTTTTCTCCACTTACACAAAGAGGCTCTTTCCAAAGAGAGTTCAATCAAAATCAAAAGACATTTATTCAAATTAGGCTGAGAATCAGCACTTTTCGAACGTCAAAATTACATAAGACAGTCCCCCGGCACGTCCGCCCTTCCGCCCTTCACCACTTCCTAGTGGGAAGAAGAAGTGGCGCAACAACCTCCCCAGCAGCACAGCTGTCTGTTCTGAAACAATATCCCGACATGCGACGTAATAGGAGCTTTTTTCCTTTATTATTCCTGACGCTTGTTTAAGTTATAAGTATAATCAGCCTTTCTCCTGTTGTTGGGACACAGGCTTGCTCTCTGTGAGAGGGAGCGGGCCGTAAGCCACCCCGCGGACCAAGCGCGGGTTGGTAGATGTCACATGTCTTCGAATTTTTGGTTGTAAAACATGCCGCTTTCTTCACGATGTTTTCCTTCACCGTTTTGAGAGCAGAGGTGATGAAACAATCTACACAAAGTAAAGCGCGTGTCTGGGCTCGAACTTACGACCTACAATTCGTAAGTCGTGACCGTTATCACTGGGCTCCTAAGTTATATTATGATAGTCTAAAACTAAAAATGGCCCTCTACACTAGCTGTCGCCTCTATAAGCATGTCGTCGATAGATGGCGCCACAGTACAGCGAATAGCGCCATCTAACAATTTGATTGATAAACGAAGAATCATGTGTTCGGAAACGCAAGCGAGTCCTACCGCTTGGACACGTTCGTCGGTGGGGGAGATGCAGCGAGGACTGGCGGAGAGACCGAGTGTGGCAACACTGCGACAGTCTGCGGTCGACAGTCGAGTTCGGATAGCCTTGGCAAACGCTGAATACCAACGCACGTGTCTGTTTCCGACCCACGTCACAGTGGTTCCGCGCCCTAAAAGAGGCGGTCATAGGGTTTCGCGAGGGTAATGACTGTCGTTATCAATACTAATTATTATTATTATGCTTTTTTGTAATACTTTACGTTATAATAAAATGAAAATAAGCGAATTAATGTTAAAAAACTTTTTTGTTCGAAAAAATAATGCAGTTATTATACTTGACGAAATACATACTAAAATACAAAAAAAGAATTGCAACTTAATAAATAATAAACTTAAATATTTACATTTTTATAGTAAAAACAAATTAAATACCTAATTATTACCAAACTACAAACACAGAAATGGACAAAAATATATTATTTACGTGTTAATAGGAGCTGTATCTAAAATAATGTAAATCTAGCTATATACATTTTATTCTATACCGACAACAAATTCAACACCTCTTTAGATAGAATAGACTTCTTCTTCCGTGGTAACCTTCTTAAACCAGCGGGGAAATTGCGTAGCATATTATCAATCGGAATCGGTTTCGTTTTGACAGTTCAACAACATTCATTGCGTTATTTACGTGTTGAGCAGACACATTTTTCGAACTTATGAAGCAATGGATTAGCAATTTGCTTCAAAACGATGCAGATTCCGATTGATAGTGTATTACGCAATTAGGGTGCTGAAATATGATCCGAATTAAGAAGAATCGTATGTATCAAGTCGGTGTTTGTGACAACCCGGGACATTTTCGTCGTGATGTCACGCCTAAACTGTTTAACTAACTTATTGCAAGATTCGGCGGCGTCTTTCGAAAACTCACTTATTGACAATAATGCGTGGTCAATTACTTCCGAACCATGAATGAGGACCTTATGTACAGACGAGGGACGACGAACACTGTTTATACTCCCATCGAAACCCCATTTTCCAATCAAAACAAATTCTTTGTTAAGGTCAATATTATTCAAAACTTTTTTTTGGGATTCTAGTATCTGGCAGTATGATCTAACAATAATTGTAATTCTACTTCAGCAGATGATTCCGTGATAAACTCTTGCCATGGATAACACCACTTCTTAGCTTCCAACACTTTTGTATAAGATGGTTGATTTTGCATTAATGAAGTCTTGCACCATAAGATACTGATGTTTAGTCAGTTTAGTCTCATTTATGAGAGACGAGACTTCGTCAGTGTTGAAATTTCAAGAACCGGCGTTAGATCGACTTGAATCATCCAACAAATAATTTATCGCGGAACTGTCTACTTTACTTAACTCTGTAAGTCTGCGGCGTTTTGATCTCTTGCTACACTCCTCGAAGTCCTTCCTGTACTGATGCTGTTGAGTGCTCGTCGAAGCCTCTGCTGCTGGCCGTTGAGTGTCGTGGCTCTCTGCTGCTGCACAAGTTGGCAGAACACAAACTTCAATTTCGTTCAGTCAGTCTCCGTACTTAGAGACCATGCGAGAATGCTTGCAAGAGACTTGCTTCCAGACAGCTACAAATCTTGTACAAAGATTAGTAACTCTTTTTTATAAGTGTCTTAACGTATAATAATAATTAGGTTGTGGGTATTCAATAAAAAAACAGTCTTGGTCAACCCGTCTTTCATTTACAACATCATCAGCAATCAAATTCTCAACATCAGGCAGCAAATGTTTTAGGGCTTGAAAAACTCGACGCTACCATTCCAGTTCGGATGTGCTGTCCTTAATAGACAGCCAAGTATCTAGTACAAGCATTCTTTTGAAAGAACACTCAAAACTAGTACCTAAAACAAACCAAAAAATAGTTAAATGCGGATTAAAAACAAAACATATTTCGTAGCAAGTGCTACGCGCCCAGGCGCTCGGCGTAGACCCTGGCTGCACCTTACAGCTGCAGCATGCCGCAAATACATTTTTTAAAGTCTAGTAGATTTTAAGCAACATTTTTACACCTAATTCAATGGTACAAGTAGATACACACATAAGTAAAAGCTTCAACATAAAAAAAATACAGAAATAAATACGCAAGTAACGCTGCGGCGTAGCACTCAATTAAAAAAAAATTGTGGATTGAAAATGCAAAATAGTAAAGTAAATTAATAATACATACCTGTAACTTGAATGTCCATTGCAAAATGACATGTCACACACAAGTTGAAACTTGAAAACACGCGTCGCGTCTTAGGCTAATTAGCGGTTGGTGATAACACGGTTGATGACTGATGAGGAGCAGTCATTCAATTAGTGTTTTGTCCATAAATTAACGAAATACAACTGAGTATGGAGAAATCATAATATGATCGTAATTATGATTTCTCCATACTCAGTTGTATTTCGTTAATTTATGGACAAAACACTAATTGAATGATTGCTCCTCGATTAGATGTGTTCACTTCCGATGCCGAAAAAGGAATGTTGCGAACAATAGATTGCAAAACCTTTTATAGCCCCAGGTAGTATGATAACTAGTGGGTAACTGAACCAGATATCATGGCTTAGCTCAATCATTGCCATCGGAGGCCTGTGACCTTCTACGTGACCACCGTGCACGTGTGCGTTTCGGTTGTTAATCGTTAGTTTATTAAAGTTACTTTAAATTCAAATAATCTTTTCGTTCGAGTATCCACTGCAGTGCTCACACCTATCTAAACTATGTCGGATCGTGAAGAAGACCCGATGTTTCGCATCTCGGCCACCCAGTGATGCGACAGACAGTCGCATTACCTATTCATCATATCTACTGTGCCTACCTATACATTCATTACCTACTGTGTAAGCAATATTTGTACGCCTCGCAAGTCAGCACATAGTGTCACAACATATGTTTTTATTTTATCCATCATGTACCACTACATTACACCTATAATTATGTACAAATAAATAAATTTGAATTTGAATCATTCATCATTTCCTAGGTATCACAGCGGGCCCTGAATACCAGCGCTGCGGTATTTATTTTTTTAAATATCACAGCATTATGCTGAAATAGGAGTCTTTTTGGCCTCGCACAGGTCTTTTTTTTTGTATTTTTTTTTCGGTTATTTTTAATGTAACTTTGTTAGTTTTAAATGATCCTTTTTACTCCCAAATAAAATATTTATTTTTCTTTCTTTTTATTCCGTTACCAGAGACCTATGTGGCTAATCAGGTGCCCTGTCAGTCCACCAAAAATTAATTTACAAACTTTTACTTGACAAACAACGATAAGATTGGCAAAAACATGATTTGTCATTTCATCATTATACAAAAACAAGTTTGCCAAATAATTCACTTTACAAAATAATCACCAGATAAACTTTTGTTTAATAACGTGTTATTTAACAAGCAATTCATTTTACATTCATTTTATCTCATAAAACAACGTTTGGAATAAAAACGTTTGACATATTGACTTATCATTACGCAATTTCCTAAACATGAAACTCATTCTTTCATCGACTTGCGCTAATAGATAAAAAGAGATTATTTTTAATGGGCTACCCGGAACCGAACTAGTTAGATTAGGTTAATTATTAAAAAAAAATGTTAGGTTAGGTTAGGTTAACACTGTGACCCCTACGCACGAGCCGAGCGAGCGAAGCGAGCGGTGCCGAGGCAGCGGCCGGCGAGTGCCAGAAACGCTTAGATTATATAGAAAAAAAATTGCTTTTACACAAAATATGGGTGCCAGAAACGACTTGCGCTAATAGTAGAAAAAGAGAGATTATTTTTAGTAGGCTACCCGGAACCGAAGTAGTTACATTAGGTTAATTATTAAAAAAAAAATGGTTCGGTTAGGTTAGGTTAAAATTGTGACCCTCTACGCACGAGCCGAGCGAGCGAAGCGAGCGGTGCCGCGGCAGCGGCCGGCGAGTGCCAGAAACGACTAGATTATATAGAAAAAAATACTTGCCTGAAATTGATTTGACCCAAATAGAGAATACAGTCATGATCACTTTGTGACTGGTTTAGAAAATCGTTACATAGTATAAAACAAAGTCACTCCCGCTGTCTGAAAGCTTAGATCTTTTAAACTACGCAACGGATTTTAATGCAGTCGCTAGTGTATCATAAAATGATATTTTGAATAAACGTTATTTTTCCAAAAGAATCTAAATATTAAATGAAAAATGTATAAATGATTAAATATCATCCGTAACATTTGTAAAGAGAAGCATTTGCCAAATAAATGTTTGTGAAGCGAGTGTTTATAAAATAAAACATTTGCGGAATGAGTTGTTTGTGAAATAAATAGTATACGAAACGTTGGTTGTAAACTAAAAATTTGTCAATGGAGTTTTGGTGAAACATTAGTGAACCGGCTAATCAAGCAAGGTATTCCGAAAGTGTCCGAGTAGGTATACATTTGTAGTATTTTGCAGCCATTAGCCTGACGTTCCTATAACAGCCAAGCTTTACAAGCTTAAGCTTTACCAAGGGGTTTCGTGTTAGCGATTGCTTATCTGACCTCCACAACCCAGTTACTGGTTCTGAAGGTCAGATAGGCAGTCGCTCCATGTAAAATACTGGTATTCTACTGCACTGCACTCGGTTAGACTGGAAGCCTACCCCAACATAGTTGGGAAAATGCTAGGCAGCTGAGTTTGACGCACTTTTAACAAAAAATAGCATACAATTTCGAGCAGGTTATGAAACAACCACATGTTACATGACAGATAGTGTTACAAAATCTAGTGTGTTCCTCCCAAAAGTTATTAGTTCGGCTAAGCGTGTGTTTTCATAACATGAAGGAACATCGAAAACAAAAGATGAGCGGTAAGATAGCGCTTTTCAACAACCTCGGCCAGTTACGTTCGAATAGTATTGCAGAGTTGAACGAGAGTAGCTAACGATCGAGTTAAATGACGTGCGTTTGGATAGGCTTATGTCCAGCGAAGACAATACAAAAATAAAAATCCACTTAAGAAAATAATTTAAAAGCTAACAGTTTTAAAATAATAATAATTATTATGTACAAGTGTATAAAAAGGAGGGGAAATAATCAAAGGGCATCAAAAAATTCGTCCGCATCACTGTCAATAGAAAAAGTACCCAAAAGGCAGGCAGCGTTGCCACATTGCATGGCAATGCTGATTGTACCTATGGCAAAAAATAGGTTAGCCCTCTGGTCACGTGAAGAGTCGAAACTTAGGAACATAACATACAAGATATTATGATCGTAATAATTAATGCACATAACAACTTTGTACAATATTCTGACAAATAAATGCATTCTATTCTGTTCTATAAATCTTTTATGGGATCCAACAATACCCCATTCGCATTTGTGCATGAAAATAACTACTTTTTAATGATGGAAGTCCTAGACCGGACATTTTAGTACCTCTCACCATTTAACATTTTTTTGTCCCTTTCAATGCACTAAGTTTATCTGATGTACCTAACGCTGTAATTTATTTATTTATCCGTTTATTTCAGGCATCAAGGCCCACATAAAACACATACAATACAATGTTAATATGACTTAAAAATACTATACATACATTATAATTACACTAAAACTAACTAAACACGAAGTGTCTGCGTCGTGTTTCGCTGACTGGTGTCATGTAGCCGGCCACGAAACCGGCGGTACACAACACCCTTCGGCCAGAACTCTTCCTTGAGGAACTTCTCGAGATGATGTGTTGGAACACGCACCACGAACGACTTGAAGTTCGTGTTGTGACGCGACTCCAACTTCTCGACCCTCAAAGTCCAGTTGGTCTTCACACGCAAGTACTCCGCGATCTCCTCAACCTTCGTGGACTGGTGCAGTCTGGACACGTACAGCTGCGTCGTCGGGATTGCTGGACGCAGCAGCATGTTGGGTCCTGCCATCGTAGTGCCGCATTAGTTCCGACAAGGAGGCTTCCTCTTCTTCTTCTTCTCCACTTTAATGAAACCATTCTTGTCGCACGTGTCCTTCTCTGGATCCTGCCTTTTTTGTCTTTTCTTTTTTATTTCCTTTTTTTTAACTTGCAATAATATTGTAAGTAAAAATTCCCTATCAAAGAAATCAAAGTCGTATAAACCGTAGACTCATATTGATAAAAAAAAAAAAACATTAGTTTACTGGTTTTTAATCAACATTATTTGATGTACTCTATTGATTATATTTCGATAAGCGGACGTCTGACGATGTTAGTCAAACAACTATTAAGAAACGTTATTTACTTTCATGACTTTTTCTACGACTCCGTTCGCGTATATAGTAGATGAATGATTACATAACATTGCGCTTGTCTTCCCAGAAAGGTTAGGCAGAGGTCCGTCTATAGGAAACCCACCTTTAACAGGGGGCGCGCCTATTCCCTTCAACCGGACACAAACCCAGACTCCGGGCTGCTACTGAGAAATTCATGCTCAGTAGTAGCGCTTGCGGTCGTTAAATAAAGAGGTAGATGAATTATGTTTCATTTTTCAAGGGATTTGCACCCAACGGGTGTCACAACCACAAGGGTACTGCTAGCTCATCTTACTGGTCAATATCTAAAAGCACCTATTCGCAAATGTTTATTTTTGATATACTTATACTTCATTTACTATAACATTAGGAAAAAGAGGCTCGTAGAAGCAGGAGTACGAAACCTTTTATTTTCAAGTTAAGTTCAAACAATTTTAATAAACAATGTGTTGTAAGTAACAATGTATGTATGGCATACAATAAAGCATATTCTGTCTATCTACTCGTCACGACACGATGCTTGGATAGGTACATGAAATGAAACAATTTTTATTAACAATCAGTATAATAAAAACAACTTTATACAGGGTGTTACGGAAAGGGTAGGTATATCAATACAAATGGGTTGAAAAGTGTATCTGGTCTAGAATCACTGTACAAAATTTCAGCTCAAAAGCAGTAACTTTGAAAATGTTTAATATTTTTTTATTTCGATAGTTTATTAAATTGAAATCATAACAAACGTGTCACCGCACTACGAGGATCATTATCCATTATCTGTAGTGTGTCTGTGCACCTAGTACACGCACATCACGCCGCCGCGCGCCAGTGCAGCGCCGTGATGTCGAAATAAAAAAAATATTAAGCATTTTCAAAGTTAATGCTTTTGAGCTGAAATTTTTTACAGAGATTCTAGACCAGATACACTCTTCAACCCGTTTGTATTGATATACCCTTTCCGTAACACCCTGTATAAACCGACAAAATAAAAAAATACGTGCTGCCACAACTTATGAAGGGAATAGGTAACATTTTAGATTTGGTTGAGTTATAGTGACATGAAAAACGTTCCCGATACTGTCCGCCCCTGCTTCTTTTAGATTTTAAACATTGACACAATAATATTTTAAGTAAAAAATAAATAATATTAAATTAAAGCCTTGTAATTTCAGAAGGTAGATAGGTTAAATAAGTACAATTAAGTGTGACTGCTGTTATTTAAATTGATTGTATTTAACTCCACATCAATCTTGACTGTAATAATGTTAGTTTTACTTTGATGTCAAAGTGTGCTTCTAAAAGAGCCTTTTTTAACTTCTGTCTAATGCTGTAGTAAATGGAGTATAGGTATATGTAGTTACATTACATCTTATTAAAGTGTCTTTTGTTTTCTTATATTGTATATATGTTTTGGTGTTGTTTTACAACAAAGTGTAATTTTATTACGGAAGGATGGCTCTTGAAACGCAGTTTAACTAGCGCAAGAGTCAGAGAATTCTATCATTTTTTGTATATCTTTGTTTCATGACAATAAATATTGTTTGTATTTCATTTGTATGTTTTAGTTATTTGATAGCGATCACCGGGACCATTTCATACACAGAACTGGACGTTAATCGCGATATGTATGGCGATATTTACCTACTTTCATGGCGATGCAAATACAAAGTATTGAATACTAGCCTTTTCCCGCGACGTCGTCTATGCTTACCGAGATAAAATGTATCCTATGTGCTAGGTAATCCAAGTTATAAACTGTCTTTGTGCCAAATTTCATTCAAATCCATTCAGCCGTTTTTGCGTGTTGAATAACAAACACCCAAACACACAAACGCGATTATATTACCCGGTGTATAGGACTGCGATCTGTTCGATAGTAAATTCGCCAATTTAATGGTTATGTGCCTACATTTTTGTGAAAGTAATAGAATTTCGGTTTCGGTTTAAAGAAACTTTATTCCCAATAAAGACATAAGTCACTTACTTGAGAACAATACTAAAAATATAAATTACAATATGTTCGTCATCAGTGTTACAATTTGATAGTCACCCATCCAATGCATTCATTTCTCCAGAAGTGATCGGTCCGCAATTATGTGCTGGCGAAGTTGAGTTTTGAATGCATTGTAAGAGTGTACATTTCTTATACAGGACGGTAATTTGTTATAAAGCTGGGCTCCTTCAAAAGTTAGCATTTTTTTGCAATAGTTAGTTCTTGTTTTTGGTAAAACTAGCAAGCTTGCTCGCCGTGTACTGCGTTGACTAACTTGTTTATATTGAGTTAGTGTTATGTTTGAGTGAAGGCTTTTGTTCAGAATATTTCTGATGAAAATGCACGTGTTGTAAATATAAAGTTGTTTTATGTTCATTATTTTTGTGTCTTGATAAATTTTGCTGGAAGATGTTAGATATGGGTAGTTGAATATTATTTTTATGATTTTATTTTGGGTAATTTGAAGTTCTGATAATTTTGTTTTAGCAGCACTGCCCCAAATTTCAATTAAGTAGATGTGGCTTTACTAGGGAGTTGTAAATAGTATAGCGCAATTTTCGTGGAATACAACGAACAATGTTACGCAGTGACCCGGAGAGTGCCGAGAGTTTACTTTTTATATGATCAATATGAGCATTCCACGTTAGTGGGCTGTCCATTCTTAGACCAAGGTATTTTTCGCATGGTTTTTGCTGTAGTGGGATATCATTTATTGTTAGAGGGTCATATGAGGGAATTAATTTATTTTTAGCCTTAAATATTATATAACATGTTTTAGAGATATTTATTGTTAGGAGATTGAACTGAAACCATGCGAATAGGGTGTTTAAATTTTCTTGTGCTTGTGTAAACAAGTGTCGTCGGCGTATAAGGTAAGGTGACCATGTAGTTTAATTTCGTTTATATTATTTACATATATTAAAAAGAGCAAGGGACCCAGGATAGAACCCCGTGGGACGCCACATGTAATAGGTAATGCATTTAATTGTTGTTATTAGTTTGTTTTATGTTAGTACTTATTATATATACTTTTATTTATTGTAATTGGTTTCTTAAGCCGTGTAAATCAAATAAATAATTATAAAAATATTATTAGGATCTTTTTTTAATGATTTGATTCTCACGATACACGATAATCCTTTCACCGTACTATGACTCTTTCGGATGAGTATTCATAACACTCCAATATTAGCTATCAATAGATAAAAACTTATCTACGTTATCTCTAACTCGTCCCTTCGGGCCTTCGCAGCATTTTAGCGGCTCGCCCCAGTATGTATTAGATACCGCGCCACGACAGTCGCTATGCTCCTAGTGCACAACATACTCATGTGCTAGCTCTACCCAACTATTATTATGCTTATGTTGATGCTCAAGATTATCATTCGGAAGGTGTTCGTCACCATCAAATACTTTGGTGAGGAGTTTTCATAATTTAAAGTTCTTTTTGTGTGAAGTGTTGTGAAAAGTTGTTCTAAGGTCCACCAGTTGCGGGAGAGCCGTTAAGATACTGCTCCATTTTTAATTTTTTTTTGTGTTTTTGGATTGTGAGCCAACAGCCTACCTAATGGTAAGTGATGACCAACGCCTAAGGACATGACATTGAATCAATTGATTGATTTTGTCATTGATTGAATTGGTTGACTGATAGAAAATGCCTCAGGCATTAATTCCGCCTTTGTACAGTATTTTTTTACTTGTACATAAAGTTTTAATAAATAAATAATAAATGCGTTGCAATCCCAAATTCCCAAAACGAATGATGTAACTACAAATTTTTTGTAACAATATCTGTAATTTAAAACAGTGGCTCCCGCCATATGGTTTTCAGTGGTCATAGATGTTTTATGTATCAAACTAAAACAGGTACTTTTGAACTGTCAGTCAGAAAGACGAAGCTAGTTGCCCATTCCAGAGCGGAGTAGGTTCCTATGGAAAAGAACGTGCTAGAAACTGACTGCCCACTAGAGCTACTAGCAAGCTTACCTGGGTCTAATGGGCAACTAGCGTCATACTTCTGTCTGACCGACCCCTTGATAATTCAAAAGTGTCTGTAAATGTTTTGAGTTTGAGTTTGTAAGTTCTCCACTGGATTACCTACATACCTAGTCTTCGCACAACTTGACTTTCGTGCCTCGCAGTAGGTATATCTATTAGTTGTTACTATCATTATCAATACTTTTATCGCATGATCCTGATTACGACTTTCAAAACTATATTAGTCATTAACGTATTCAATACTAAAAAGAACTAGGTATTTAAAACACTTCTGTGTTACATTGCGTTTGTTTTTTTTTTTATCAAATCACACGTATCATCTTTGTAGCACCTGCCGAGGTATTCTATAAAAATTTCACCGTGAAAACTTAGGTGTGGTGAGGTGTCAACAATATCAGTCCCTAGCATCATCTTCTGCCTAGCCTTTTCCCAAATATGTTGGGGTCGGCTTCCAGTCTAACCAGATGCAGCTGAATACCAGTATTTTACGTGGAGCGACTGCTTATCTGATCTCCACAATCCGTAGTGCCCAACTGGCAAAAACATGTGCTATAATAGTCGAGACCATGTTTCTGTTTCATAGTTCGATAAGGTATCTAGATGTAGATAATATGTCGAATAATAAAAAGGAAGAAAACGTTTACTCAACGCGATTTGGGCACAAATTATTCAGCTAATAGTGCTATGAAAGTCGTGTTACTGTTGATGCGCCACTAATATACTAATATAAGTATTAGTATGAACAATGAGCATCTAGCATTTGTCATAAAAAACAACATGAAATATACATGGTATTGTAAGTGTCAGTGTCACTGTCAATGTATTTAAGTTAATCTAAAATAAACAGAGTAGGGACGAAACACTATTTGGATACTGGGAACCATTCCATTTCCTGAGATAGCGATAAGAGCCGCTCGAATTTGACGCTTTGACGAATTTTTTTTTCTGCTGTGTGAACGCGTTGTCTTTCTAAACTACACAATCGATTTTGATGTGGTTTGCTTGGGGGTAATAAGAATGCAACTAACCTAAACTATTTAAATAACTTCTGTAAAGTGTATTTTTTTCTACTTGTCTCATTTGCTAAACGAACATAGCGGAAGAAGATACTAAGTAGGTACATAGTATACCCACATTTCTACTCTAGCTCAAATGGCTTAGCGTGATCCTCCGTTATGTCGAAAATACTGCACCATTAATTTTGAAATAAATATAATTATGGTAAAGTTTAAATGGTGAGTTTATATGGTGGTATTAATGCTGTCCTATGTTAGACGAAAACACGATTCCATAAAATTTTCTCGATAGAAAAAAAACCAGTTACCTCTAACCCGAACAATAAACCGCTGGTGTTAAAAAAATACTTCAAATTAGATCATGAAACTGTGCATACTAACTGAACTTACTTTAAAGCAGGTCTTATGTAATTTTTTTTTTTATAATTACCATTATTTTCACTGTAAAAAGCAAATATCTAAACTATTGGCGCTGCCTGCCGCCCAGCACCGCACTCTGTCTCGCTCTCACTCAGTCCGCGAGCAGTATCGTATGAGCGCGTTAAAGGGCCGATGGTTTCAAAGGGTTGGTTAACGTTACATACGTATGTCAAATAATAAATATTACGTACTCGTTATTATTTGACGTACGGCAACCTTAATTTTGTTATTGTAATTTGAAACAACGCAGTTTTTGGTTTGACGATAGTTAGCGCCATTTTTGACGTATGCGTGCAAGTGGATGTGAAACAATCCGCCCTCAGTGTTTTGATGTTTTCCCTTTATTCCGTGCGCCCTGTGGTTCATGGTTTGAAGTCACGTAAAAAACGCGGATCTAACTGGCACCCTTTGGGAACGGAGCCCCAAAAAATACAAATGATTTGCAAAAATCTTATAAGGAAAGCCAAAAAAATACCATTATTCGAATTAGGGAATCAGCACTTTTTGAACGCAAAAAATGTGGTAGCTATGTAACTTTTCCCTTCCTCCCTCGTGGTCAAACTTAATGGTCAAACTGATTTGACCACGAGGAATTCTGTTCCAGATAGTAAAACTACTTAGTTTAACTAAAAATATCCACCCTTTGTTATAGTTCGCGTGGTCAAACTTAATGGTCAAACTAATTTGACCACGAGGAATTCTGTTCCAGTCAAAGTGCTTAGTTTAACGAAAAATATCTACCCTTTGTAATCATGACGCTATTATCTGACATAATAGTTGCTACTACATTAACATTGTTGTTAATATCTGTTACGGCGAAGTTATGCAACCGTCTTTGTTTATTATTATGAGAAGCCACCGAATTGTAGCTATACGTAACCAGTATAAACTGACTTCTGATTGTACGAAAAACCTATACAGTGCGAGGTCAGGTAAAGCTGGAAATGTATAGCTTGATGGGTTGCCGTGTGTGAGATTAAACGTTTCTTTTTACACACAGTTCAACAATGTTTTGATAGATAACATAACATAATACTACGCCTGTAATCCCCAAAGGGTTCGGCAGACGTGTTGGTATCTATAATACAGACGTCAGCACATCAAGCTACCCGAAATTGTCAAATTTTCCTAATCGACTTTGAACCTTATGCTTTAAAGATAAAGTTGAAAATCTATTAAAGATTTTTGACTGATTGTAGTACATTGATGTGCTGGCATCTGGATGGGAGAAGCACAGAACCGGTCGAAGTAGAGGTGCTTGGTCCCGAGGCCTATGTCCAGCAGTGGACGTCTTTCGGCTGAAATGATGATGATGATAATTAAAGAGATGGACGGGAGAGTTACATAGGTTAGTTTTCATCCCAAAAAAATGCCCTGTTTCTATGTGATAGACCACGAAAATGAAACCACGTCTTAAAATTTCCTCTAAAATTGCCTTAAAATATTTTCCAGCTCGTCCAAAGTGCCTATGTTTGTTGCTGCCCTTGGTACCGGCAGTGTTGATGCTGTGGCCCACAGTCTGGTGGTTCGCGGAGGAGACCAGTCGGGCCCTGCTGCCCCCACCCCCACCAGACCAGCTGCTGGACCACTACAGGAGAAACCGGAGTTTGCAGCACTATTTGACACACATGTAAGTCAGACTGTCATTATCTAAAGTTGACATGTTATGTCAGCATTGTAACCTCACGCTTGTATCTCAAGAAGGGATAAGTAGAGGCGAATAATACTTGGGGAGTTTGTTGCCTGAACAGTGAAAGGCCCGAGACGGCGGCGCGCCGTGTTCCGCGCGCGCCTCTCTGTAGAGGAATGGTAGCCGTTTGCGGCCGCTGAGGGTGACGGGGTCCGCATGGATTCATGCGGGGCAACACCTGGCCGGGGGAGCGTGACTAAATGCGCACGCACTCCAGCACCCCGGCTAAAGGTAGCAGCAGGATACCGTGTGGTTTTAGTCAGTAAGAGTCTGACAGACCCTCCACCCGACCCAGGGTGGTGGACATCCATGATAAAAAAGGTATATTTCGCTACTTTAGTCTGGTGTAATTGTAGATAGGCCTATTGCACTGACTCCAGGCTGATACTGAGAATTTCTCAATTGGAGATATCTAATACCACTTTTTCCGACCTAAAAATGGAACCCAGGACTCCATCCAACTCAGCAGTCGCCTAATAAATTGTTCTTAAAAATTAAAAAAGGCCCGGCTGCTACTGCATCAGATTGCTTGTAAAGTGAGTTTGTTTTGAACTTATTACTTTCAGTCGGGTTTTTCAATTTTTCAAAGTAGTTTTTTGGTTTGATAAAAAACAAAACCTAGCGTATAACCATGGCACTTCTTGAAATAATCCCACATACATTGAAAAACATGATGTATTCAATTCCAGCCAGGTGTTAATAGAGCCATCATCAGCACCATGTGGGAGCCTGGATGAGGTGCCGGTCATCATCCTGGTGAGCAGTGCGCCGCCCAGGTTCGACCACCGGCAGGCGGTGCGTCAGACCTGGGCGAAGCACCAGCCCACCTACTTCGTGCTGGGGCTGTATGGAGATAATGTGGATGAGGAATTGGTGAGGCCATGTTTAATTACACAGGTACCATAACATCTTCACGGCTGTATTCCCCAAAAGGAAGGTGTCCCTATAGTACACCCACACGTCGCAAGTCCCATGTGATAGGGGGGCGAGCCTATTGCTGTCAACCGGGCACAAATCCAGACTCCGGGCATCAGAAATTCCTGATGGAAAAATCCAATAACATTTTCCCGGCCCGGGAATCAAACTCAAACCATTTATTTCAATTAAACCATGTACAGGCACTTTTGAATTGTCAAAATTAAATAGAGTCGGTCAGTTAGTCAGAAAGTTGAAGCTAGTTGCCCATTCCAAAACGTTATCTATGGAGAAGAACGGGCAAGAAACTCCATGGACACTCTTTTAAATCAAGATTTACAAAATTCTGGGTACATTAATTCTTGTTGCTTCTATATGTGAGAACAATATAAAAAAACACACAAATGAAGAAACAATTAAAAAAATAGGATTAAAAATAAGCCTTGGCAGTTAAGAGATGACCAGTCTCAACCGACGGCGCCCGTTCACGAACATGACGTGTGGATCAGCACCATCCAGCTCAACCATTTTGTAGGGAACTGAATGATCCAACACACGTGCCACCATCAGTGAAACATTTAAGTGAGCATGACACATTCTCAACTGCCATGTTCTTTCAAGTCAACATCAAAAAATCATAATAAATGGAATCAGAATCACAACATCAACATACATACATTCTTCATTCTTCTTACATTTATAAAATTGAAAAAATCGAACTCAGGACGTCAGGCTCAGCAGTAGCGCTTGTGACTACTAGACCCACGAGGCAGTCACAGGTACACGGCACAGGTACCCTTACCATAATTTCCCTAGACTCTCGCTCTGTCCTGTCTTCTATTTGACATTGAGGGTTGTTGAAACTGGTATTCTTTTCGACTCAGTCAAATATTAGTTATAAAGAAGTTATATTCCTCTTTGTGGCGTCTTGATGGCAATCTACATATATACAGTCAGCCCAGAATTTGGCTACGAGCTTGGCAGCTTTAGTAGCGTCCATCAGTCCTTGTAGCGTGCAGACAACAGGACACGCTTTTCACCGAGATCTGTCACCTGAAGTATGGTACGCACTTTTTGTTGCTCCCAAGTGCGCAAACGAGAAGTTAAAATTATACGAGTTTTTATAGATAGTTTGGGATACGACCAGCCCAGCTTTTATCGTGACGTCTTACCAATGTGTGTAACGATTATTTAGGCATTAGTTTGATAAAGTTAATAGAATAAATCATTGTGTAACAAAAATTAACAGTTTAATTAGATATTTAGTCGTTCACAGTAGAACAAAGCGACCTCTATAGCCTTTCTTCGTATGATTCACATACGAATGTATTTAAGGTTTTGTATAGCGATGTTCATAAATAATCTCAGCATTCCATCGCCACCTAATCAGTTATCTACTTTAGAGAAATGTATTCGAAGTTGATTTTTGAGTGACCATTTGTAACAAAAAGGTCCTGATAAGTTTTTGCTTGCAATGGAATTTGAACTTTGTTAACACGTTCGCTGACAGTGAGCTCTTACCCTGACACCACAATTTACGACAGTAGAATTTTCCATACTAAATGACAATCGTTTCACGACGTAGTGTCATGTTGGCCATATGTTTGCCTGTCGAAATTCGATACTACGTCGATGGACATGATATGAAATAATGATAAAATATATGTAATAATATTACATTGCCCAAAGTGGTGTTTCAATGAATAGGTACACGTTATTCACTAAATAGACATAGCTTAGTAAACGCAAACATCCCAAAATCGTGTAAATGCACCATACATAATCAGCCTATAATGTTCCCACTGCTGGGACACAGGCCCTTTCTCGGTGAGAGGGAGTGGGCCGTAATCCACCACGCGGGCCCAATGCGGGTTGGCAGATGTCACATGTCTTCGAATTTTTGGTTCTAGGAGATGCCGGATTCCTCACGATGTTTTCCTTCACCGTTTTGAGAGCAGTGGTGATGAAATAATTTACACAAAGTAAAGCGCTTGTCTGGGTTCGAACCTACGACCTACATCTCGTAAGTCGCGGTCGATACCACTTGGCCACCACTGCTCTCAAATGCACCATAATCACGGTATTTTAAAACAAATAAACGCACAAAATATCTGTTTTTAAAAATTTACTTACGGTTTGAGCGATGTAAACACGTGGTTGATCACAAAATGGCACCGGCCGCACTGATATGGCACTGATTGTTCGAGTAACAAGGCGCGCGCTCACGCCGGTCGACGTAGTACTCGTTCACGAACGGTTTAAGTGTGTGTGTGAGCGACTGAGATAGCAATATGAAACTACCCACAAAATACTCGTGTTACGGCAGTAAGAAATATGAATTTGCTCACAATATGACAGTGGATACTGCTCTTAATAATACTTATATGAAAAATTATCGTCCGACGACGTACTGCCAATACTCTTAAAAATAAGTAGCCCGTCCTTCGACGTACTGTCATAACGCACTATTTCAATTTCCCGCCTAACAACGTACTGTCAGCGAACGTGTTAAGTATGACATTCAGTTTGTTGTTCCATATCTTGAAAATTATCTCAAATTCTTGGCTCTGATATAATCTAAATTACTTTTATACTAATGGAATATCTATTTGACTCCAGGTAGACACCTACATAGAAGCTAAGCAGTACAGCGACCTGATAGTCTTCGACTTCCACGATCACTACCAGAATCTTACCCTGAAGACGGCGCTGATGATGAAGTGGAGCTTGCGCCACTGTCCACAGGCGCAGTTTCTGTTCAAGACTGATGATGACGTGCTGGTCAACCCCTGGACGTTGCAGAAGGTTCTTAAGGAGAATGAAGATGCTCAATTACTTGGTAAGTGGAGGATTTTTTTGTGTCGAGACTGATGAAATTGAAAAAATAAACCCAAGTTTGACTCGCGTACCGAGAATTCCTTACGTTGGTTTTCGGATTTTTTCCTTTACTTGTGCTACATGAAATTGCTTCTTGCCAAATTTCATGATTCTAGGTCAACGGGAGGTACCCTATAAATTTTGATTCCCTTGGGAGTGTCGTTTTTGCGGTATAAATAGTCCTATCTTTTTTTACGTTAACTTAGAAATTTGTTTTTTTCACAGCTTCAAGGGACTGTAGATTTGACTGTATATTTTTGTTTTCAACTCGATACCTCCACGCGTTCCCGATATAAAGGGTCTTGACAGACAGACAGACAACAGTGATCCTATAAGGGTTCCGTGTTTTCCTTATGAGGAACGGAACCCTAAAAACACGTTAAGCCGTTGATCCCGGCTATCATTTGTAGTTCTTTGACAGTCGTGACGGGTAGTCAGAAGCCCGAGTCTGACAACCAGTTTTACCAAGGAGTATTGTATTACTCAGTAATTGCTACAAAGCGGAATGGCTAGGCAGATGATGATAAATAGGTTTGGTTTAGATTTTTTTCATAACATGCGCTTAGTCGTGGTTTACGCTAGGCCGAAAAACAAGAACGCGAATACGATTATGTTATGTCATACGAGGTTCGATGTTATGTTTGTACGGACGGTGATGATTTTGAAAGGCGAGGCGATTCTTGCGTGTGAAGATGCGAGTGTCGTACTAATGTATAACGAGTCAGCTTATTTATCTACTTTTGACAAGCATGCTCGCGTGTTTGTAGGTGCATCTCTGCGTAAACCTTCGGGGAATAAATAACATGCGTGATGTTAAGCTGTGTTGTTGTTCTAATAATCACCTCTCATCGTATTAAATGGTATTAACGGTGCTTTACACGTTTTAGTAAAAGTAGTACAGACGCCAGCACATCAAGTTACTACAATCTGTCAAATTTCTTTAATAGATTTTCAGCTGTATCGCTACCAGCATAAGGTTCAAGGTTGATAGGAGAAATTTGACAGTTTTGGGTAGCTTGATATGCTGGCGTCTATACCTCGAACTTGGCGGTCCGAATCTGACCCAATATTAAGTTGTATTTTTTTTCGGTGGGATTCCCCGATGTTGCGGAGGTGGAAGCAGCTCCACGCTGAGTTTGAATGGTATATTAATCTCTATGTACCTAGTTATACATGCTGTATCGACCTCTAATATTATAACATCGTGTTGGTATGCGCTTTGGGCGGCCCACGCTGATACAGCATTCGCGGTAGTCGCCGGTCGCAGGATGTTATGGCTAACACCAGGCGACAGTAGAGATAAGAACCTATATTATGAACACTGTACTCAATTTAGGTTTAAGCTAAATTAGTCTACTTCACAGATATAGATATACCTAGATAACGCAAGAGCAACTACTTCGCGTGCCAAAAATCGCACCAGCTTATGTTCGAAAATCATAAGCCGCCACTTTCGCGCTCAGTCCTGCGTACTGCTGGCTGGGTGAGCTTGAGCGAGAGAGCGCGAGCTTGTGACGTCATAGTAGGTAGTCAAAAAGGGGCACGCTTAGTTTTCATACAGTTCGTGATACTTGCGTTATCTAGGTCTATCTATATCTGTGGTCTACATTAAACCATCTTTCCGGCTAAACTCATTTACCTTAGTTAGCTATCAGAGGCAACGCCCCCAAGTTAACTACCTACTAACACTACATTTTAAGTAAAAATGTTACTAACTCTATGGACCCTGTCTGAACAAAATTTTTCTATTCTATTCCTCCGATAAACTCCTTTGTCCTATAAAATAATGTTAACTTGACTTGTACTTAATTCCAGGGTACAGTAAGAACGACACACATCTACACAGAGATGAGTACACGAAGTGGTACACGCCGCGGTGGCTGCTCTCACAAGACTCGGTCTCCAAGTATCTCAGCGGCACTGGGTACCTCATAAGTGGTTAGTCAAACTCAAACTCAAAGCATTTATTTCAATTAAACCAATTACAGGCATTTTTGAATTGTCAAGGGGTCGGTCAGTCAGAAAGATGAAGCTAGTTGCCCATTCCAAAGCGTAGGTAACTATGCAGAAGAACGGGCAAGAAACTCCATGGACACTCTTTTAAATCAAAATAATGTGGTAACAAAATCTTGGTTACATCATTCATGTCAAAAATTATACATGTGAGAACGATGCAGAACGTTAAAAGCGTCCATAATGAAAAGATGAGAAAAAACAACAATTCAAATAATAAAATAAAATAAGCCGTGGCAGCAAAGAGATGACCAGTCCCTACTGACGGCGCCCGTTCACGAACATGACGCATATCGTAGTCGTTTATAATCCATAGTTCTAAAGATATTATCACGACTTGGAATAAGGATTTAAGTGGAATTCAGTTCCTGCATTTATCATAGAGATAGTGTTTGCTAAGAGGCTTGTTTGAGCAGCTTTCATTAGCGGTTTTTTCAATACGGAGGTACAGAATACGGTAGATTATATTATTTTTTCTTCAACGATCCTCTCAACTGTTGAAAAATCAAAAAATCATGGCAGGATTTGTACAAAAAGTAAAAATGTTTAGAGAAGTTGGAATTCTAATTCTTATACTCTTGGGTGCCTAAAGAGTATCTTCAGGAATTTACAATATAATGTTCAAAGTAAATAGTTTAACGAGGGGCTCATTATTTCGGAACGAAACGGCGGCTATCAGTGTAAACAGCAGTGGTAAAGATTTAAATCTTTAGATTCGCCCTACCGCGTCAAAACATAGTCGCATTTCTGATTCGTTTTGACACCTCTCACTCTTCTCGTATGGTCACGTTTTACGTACGGTGAGGGCAAATCTAGTTATTTAAATCTTTAGGGGGCGGGGTTTGACTTAAAGTCAAATACTGTACATTTTTTTTAATAAATACAAATTGGGCAACGGTTTGAAACGAAAAACTGATATATTCATTTTAATTATGCGGGATTTTAAAAATATGATAAGTGTACGGGACAACTTTAAATGATAAAACGTGATTGAGTTTATAATTAAGTATAATACTGATATAGTGCTATAACTGATTGATACAGTGATCAGTAATGATAGGATGATTTTAGGATATCAAACTGCTACGATATTATGATATTTAGTACACGCGGCGAAGACCGAACGCGAACTAAAGCAAAACTGCTTATCTATACAAGTAAATAAAAAAAAAAAAAAAAATTGGAATGTCTGTTTGTAATATTAAAATAACCGCTTTTTACTAAATGCATATGGATGTATACACGGTACACCAAAAAAACATTTTTTACAATTTTTGTCTGTCTGTTTGTTCCGGCTAATCTCTGAAACGGCTGGACCGATTTTGACGGGAATTTCTCTGGCAGATAGCTGATGTAATAAGGAGTAACTTAGGCTACTTTTATTGTAGAAAAAAAAATTAGGTCCCACGATAAAAATCCACGCGAACGAAGTCACGGGTAACAGCTAGTGTTACATAAAAAGATATGAATTGTACGGTTGGACCGTATAATAAGTATATTAATCTACTCTTGGTAATGTATTCTCAACCTTGGAAAATACTTTAAGCCCTCTAAATGAACTCTTTTTTTTGTACAAATTAATGTAAGGATCTCGCCATGATTCTTTGATTTATAACAATAGTAGTAAGACCATCCAATTGTATCTCATTAGCCACAGTTGAACTAAGAGCCCAAGTTATGTACAGGGTCAAATCAGTCAAATAGCAGATGTGTGTACAGTGTATGGATATCTGCCTATACACGGAATAAAAAGAATAGAATAGAATACTCTTTATTATGTACACCATATAAATTACAGACATTAAATATAGAAATTATAAAAAAAAAAATCATCAAAAAAAAAAAAGATTTGATGACCTTTTTGATTTGATAAAGAGTTGAGAAGATCTGTTTTTTTGTTTATCGTGTTTTGATATCGAAACCCATAACGTCTGTGAAGTTTACACAAAAAATCCTTTTTTAAACAGATATTTCAAGTGACCACACTAACTGCGGTTGATGACCCTAATTAAATAAATAATATATATTTTTTTTAAAGTTATATTATGTTCAGATATCGATATCCATTACATCTGCTGAGTTACGCTAGCTAATTTAGTTTGACCCTGTAGAATAGGATAGAATACTCTTTACTCTCTTCTTTCTATTCTTCTTTTTTTTCTTTTTCTTTTCTCTCTTTTATTTTTTTTCTCTTTTTTTTCTTTTCTTTCTTTTTTTTATTTTTTTTTTATTTCTGTATAATTTTCGGATAGAGAATCGGTGAAAATTATTACTTGCCAGCTATTTTGGGCTCAACCAAAAATATCAATCTTCTGATTCCAGGAGACTACCTAGGAAAAATCTTCAAAACAGCAGAAGGGGTGCCCATGGTGAACCTAGAAGACGTGTACTATACATACCTTGTGGCTCACAAGAAGTTGGGGCTGACCCTCACCCACGACAGACGCCTGAGCCCCTACAAGCCGTGGCTGAAGCTACCCTGCATCTACTGGGACCTGGCATCCATCCACAGTTTATCTCCAGATGAAATGCTGACAGCCTGGTCCATGATAGAGGGTTTAGGAAGGAGTAATGATACCTGTTGGTTTTTCGACTCGTATTTGAAGGAGTATAGTGAATTCGCCTTGTTTTGATGACGGAGGGAATCCTTGATTGGTTCCGAATCTTAGAATAAAGTCACTTTGTGAATAGGTACGAGTAATCTTAGCTAAATGAGATATATGAAATTGGAGACAGGTGTTAGGTGAGACTGAGTTTGATGTAGCGGGTATTTTATTGCATCATTGCTCAAATAGTCATGACGTTTCTTTCGAAATTAATGTTGGTCTTGTGTCGTACATTTACGTCTAGCTCGACGAGCCAAAAACAAAAAGCAGGGTTACACTAAGTGTGTTTTATAAATCTACTAACTACATCTATCTATCCTGAGAATTTGAGCTCTCTAGCATTTTCCAGGCCGAAGCCGTGAGGGTATGAAAATATAACGAAACGCTTCGAGAAAAGGTAGGTAGTGCGCCTGCTTTTTACCCGACTACGCAAAAGCAAAAAGGAGGGTTATGATTTTGACCGGTATGTATCTATGTATGTATGTTCATCTGTACCCTCATAACTTCTAAACTGCTTGTCATAATAGGACAAATGAGGTATCGTTGGAGGTCTGCTGGTTATAGGCTATGTGACGTCACAATAAATTGATTATGGCGCCCTCTAGCGGACATAAAGTCATGACCTAAAAGATTTTTTTTTTAAATCATTCCGTGTTGGGTATCAAATGAAAGAGCTTAAGTAGCGCATTTCAAAAATATAACTATTACTGAAATAAGGCCCAAAATAATTAAATAAAAAAAGTTTAAAAATTAAAACCCGACTACCGAAAAGGATGAAACAAGAAAGTACCTTCCCGTGGTCGCATGCTACCATAGCTTAGGTATAATATGTTAGTACAGCGGCATGCGACCACGGGAAGGTACTTTGTTTCGTCCTTTTCAGTAGTCGGGTTGTCTTACTCCTCTTACTCACTCAATGTTGTACTTGCGTATTATGACGGTAAACATGATTCCAGTGTAAGAGAGAGAGACGGAGCTATACATGACTAATAGCCACCATCCTTTATTCGCACTAGAATCATGATGGCATCAATACTTCGTAATAGGGACCCAAGGACTCTGTGTAAATAGGTAATGTTACCGACGACATGAAAGATAAGAAACTGAAGATTAGTGTTAGGTGCGACCGTAGTACTATTAAGTATTCTGTGGTGCGACCACAGATATAGATAGACCTAGATAACGCAAGTATCACGAACTGTATGAAAACTAAGCGTGCCACTTTTTGACTACCTACTATGACGTCACAAGCTCGCGCTCTCTCGCTCACGCTCAACCAGCCAGCAGTACGCAGGACTGAGCGCGAAAGTGGCGGCTTATGATTTTCGAACATAAACTCGTGCGATTTTTGGCTCGCGAAGTAGGTGCTCTTGCGTTATCTAGGTATATCTATATGCCCGCTACTCAGTGGGTGCGACTCAGTGTAACGTAGCAGGCATTTTATTGAATTATTGCCCAAATAGTCATGACATCACTTTTGCAATGAATTTTGGTTTCGTGTTGTACATTAATGTCTACACTATAGTTCGTTTTTTAATCTCATAGACTAATCTGACAGGTGTAATGTCAAACTTCTATACTAATAAAAAACGCAAACACAAAAGACTTAAATATTAGATTAGTCTCTGGGATCAAAAAGCGAACCTCCTTTTACCGGAACGTACGAGTATTACCGGGATAGGAAGTGCTATGTCCAAACCTACGAGTAGGTCATGGCCCATCCGTGTGCCAAATTTCATCCAAATCCGTTCATTCATTAAAGGCGTGAAATGTAATAGACAAACAGACAGAGATACTCTGGCATTTATATTTTAGTAAGGAGGGTTTTTTTATTTTAGTAAGGAGTGTGGATGATAGAGAAAATATTTTAATTTTGCTCAGGGGCGTAGGTATAATTTAAGAGTCATGTGTAGTCTGCATTAACCAGATAATCATCATCATCATCATTTCAGTCCAAAGACGTCCACTGCTGGACACAGGCCAGCAAAAAAATGATGCAGATGAATGATAAATCTAGAAAGGAAAAAGAAAAACAAAATCAATTCAGCCGTTTGGGTGCTACGATGGTGCAGACAGACACACAGATACACACGTTAAACTTATAGCACCCTTCTGTTTTTGTCGGGGGTTAAAGTGACATCGACGAGTAATCTGTTACCGTCCATTGTAACACGTTGCGCATCGATGTCCCTGTCACCCTGTACACAAAAACAAAAGGACAAATTAAAGATTCTATCAATTAAGTACTTATACTCAACTAGCTGCGCCCCACGGTTTCACCCGCATAAGTTTCGATCCCGTGGGAATATCGGGATAAAAACTATCCTATGGATAGTTTTTTCAAAATTTGGTATAAAGATAGTTTAAGTCCCGGGAAAGGTCCCGGGACTCAAACTATCTCTATACCAAATTTCATCTAAATCGGTTTAGCGGTTTAGGCGTGAAAAGGTAACATACAGACAGACAGACAGACAGACAAAGTTACTTTCGAATTTATAATATTAAGTATGGATTTCTTGATCAAATCGCTCATTTGGAGAAACATCGACGTAACTGCTACGTTTTTTTACTTCTTTGCCTTCCTAACGTAAATACGCTTTCTAAGTGCTTTGTCATATTTAACTTATTTTTGGAAAAAAAAAATACATTTACGTCGATGTTTCTCCAAATGAGCGAAATTTCAATAAATTTACTGTAGGTAGACGTGTTTTACGAAGATAAAAAATATTTTTATGAATGTAATAATGCGTGTCCTAAAGTGGCCTTGATGATTTTAGTATTTTACTGGTTCGTGTACCTGATAATTTGTAAATATAGTGAAATAAACGACAAATTATTATACAGCGTGTTACGGAAAGGGTATATCCATACAAACGGGTTGAAGAGTGTATCTGGTCTAGAATCTCTATACAAAATTTCAGCTCAAAAGCAGTAACTTTGAAAATGCTTAATATTTTTTTATTTCGATAGTTTATTAAATTGAAATCATAACAAACGTGTCACCGCACTACGAGGGTCATTATCCATTATCTGTAGTGTGTCTGTGCGCCTAGTACACGCACATCACGCCGCCGCGCGCCAATGCAGCGCCGTGATGTGCGAAATAAAAAAATATTAAGCATTTTGAAAGATACTGCTTTTGAGCTGAAATTTTGTACAGAGATTCTAGACCAGATACACTCTTCAACCCGTTTGTATTGATATACCCTTTCCGTAACACGCTGTATAGTTACGATCCGAATTATATTGTAAAGAGTTTTCTACCTAGAATAAGTTGTGTAATAAATATTCTCGTCCTAAGTCTATGTTTACCTTTATCCAAAGGATTTTTTTTTAATATAATTCACAAAACTGATGTAAAATCAGTTACAACACATTATTTAAAATCAAAACCAAAAAACAAAATCAAAACACAAAAATCAATTAAGACTGAGAATCACTAATTTCTGATCTTCAAAATTACATAAGACATTAACCCCAAAACGCCCTTCACCACTTCCTAGTGCTTTAGCTGGGAACAAGCAGTGGCGCAAAGAACTGTCCAGTAACACAACTGTCTGTCAGGGAAGAACGTTGCAAAGTGTAACAGGTGAGGCTAGAGAGGAGCGACAAGTTCAGCTTTGTAGACCGTTGTTACTGTCTTTCGTACCTGTGGGGCAGTCGGGGACAACTGGGGTGTGGAGGACAGAGGAGGCAGTCGATCCATGTAAAATATTGGTATTCAGCTGCATCCGGTTAGACTGGAGACCGACCCCGACATAGTTGGGAAAAATATAGGCAGTCTCTTCCTAATACTCGGTGTGTGACATTAACGTCCGGGTACTGTACGGAGATATACATCATTATTAAACACGGTGAAGGAGCATCGTAAAGAAAACTTTCACCATGGCATCACTACACTGAGAGCTAGACACATGGTAGTCGATTCCATTCTTATATAGCGTTTCGATAGTATACAACGGCTTTCAATAGGATTGGTATAAGCTTTTCGGTAGCTTAATAAAATATGTCAATCCAACACATTTTTGACTTTTTCATCATCGTTATCGCTAATAGAATGTCACGTTTTGTCTAGGCCATCAGGATTCCAGATCAACCCAGGGTTGACTCATTATTATTGATTATTAAAAATACAACAATAAAATTCCATATAAAAGTGCAATACCATCTCGAGCATATGGAACAGCTGCTCTATACAAAACCCACATCGCCATACGCCAGGTTAAGAACCGCTAACCTGCTGCAGGTTTGCAAATCTGTGCCCCACTGCAATGCTAACCGGATAGTGGTTATCCGCGGCGGCCAGATGAACGCGAGTCCTTGTCATCGATGCAGGTGTGGTAAGGTGTCTGATAAGGATTGATTGTACCGGCCGCTTGTTAGCGGAGTCGTTTTTTACGGCATTAATGCGATACAGAGACGGATTTGTGTGTGGGAAATTGATTTAAATTCTGTCTTTTAGTAAGTAGACTTTCGTCTTGAGATGCTGCAGGAATCCGCTGGATGCGGGAAGCACAGAACCGGTCGAAGTGGAGGTGCTTGGGGGAGGCCTATGTCCAGCAGTGGACGTTTCGGCTGAAATTATGACGGTGATGATCACAATAAGAAATAGGTATTTTTTCTACACCTATTTCTTATTGCGCACCAAAGAAGAGGAAAATTAAATGAAGTCGACAAAAAACTTGAAGTCTTCTTATAGCAATCAGTGATTTCTACCAGATAAAAAGTATTTCCTGAAGAGCAAGCTGTTTCAAGACACTCTTGTTTAAGTCCAAACTTTCTCCTTCGACTGGCTTGTTGGTATAGTCGTTACAAGTGCCATTGTTGAGAATGGGGTCCTGGGTTAAATCCTGGGTCGTACCATTTAAGAGTTATTAATTACCAATTCTGCAAACTGCATTTGCACCTGGTTTTTGGCAAAAGGCTTGTCATCTTTGCCATGGCGGATTGACATACCTAGCGAAATATAATATAAATATACTTTAATGTACAGACGCCAGCACATCAAGCTATTACAATCTGTCAAATTTCTTTAATAGATTTTCAATTTTATTGCTAAAGCATGAGGTTCAAAGTTGATTGGGAAAATTTGACAGTTTCGGGTAGCTTGATGTGCTCGCCAGCACATCAAGCTACCCGAAACTGTCAAATTCTCACACTCAAATCTGTACACCAACAGTACAAAAACATAATGGGCGGCCTTAACGCTTTCAGGCCACCTAAAATCGTGTACCGCTTCGGGATCGCAGTTTTGATTTTCTTTGTCAAATCTACAAAATTGACAATTGAATCCATCTCTGTGCTCCTAAACAAAGAATCAAAGCCTCCATTGATGTGTAACGTCGTATAAAATCCCATTGATTGTTGAGGCTTCAGTTTGTGCACCATGGAAGTTAAGGTGGCGATAGTTGTGCTCCTCACTATGACCCTGATGGTCAACGTGGTCGTCGCTGGTAAGTTACCTTAGTTTAAGAAGACAGACACAGACAAGACACAGGAGACACACACAGACCCATGGACGGGAGACAGTTGGTGGTACCACTAAATAGTTTGACGAAAGTGGTGATGGTGATAATCGCATGATAGGTTTAAGAGGCCTATGATAAGAATTAGGTAGCTGGATGACTGATGGTGATGACATCATGCGGAGATTTGTGATGGTCACGAACCAAGACGGCGGATCTAATAGAATGCTAAGCGCGGTGTTTAATTTTATAATTATAGATAATAATCGTCACCGAAGCAGGCCTAAGAAACGCTGGCATGACGATTTGGTCTCGTTCCTGACCGCCGCTGTCGTTATTGTGCCGGAGCACAATATAAGGATAATCGGAAAATTATGGGGGAGACCTTTGACCAGCAGTGGGACAATATAGGTTAGAAAAAAGAAAAAAGAAACAGTTTTGTGTCCACCAAAACGGACACTTATAAAATATATTAAATTTTTTTTTTTTACTTTGTGATAAGTGATTGAAATTGGATAGTGCGTTAGACTATGTATGTTATATTATGGCGTTTAAATATAAATCGAAATTGGATTTGAATTGAGTAATTGCTGAAAGAGTTAGGTTCAGCGGAAAAGCCAACACTGAAGTAAACAATGATCGTAGATGAACATGATAACATCGACGTGCAAACTGAAACCATGAGTTCAGCACATGATTCTTTCAGCGCATATACATTTTTTGTCTTTTAAAAAAAAAAACATCAGCTGTTTTATTAAAAAGAAAATTGCAAAACCTACGCGGTTAAAATGCATGGAACAACAATTTTTTTTTAATAGCCGACGAAGACTCAACGCAATGTGGTTCTGAATCATGTACTGAACCCATGGTAACAGGCTGCGCGTCGATGTCCCTGCCACCCGGTATAGGAATTCAGAGATTTGATCAAAAGTTGGAATAAAGCGGATGTTAATCATAACAAAGACAAATCTAACATACTAGCAACTTTTAGACTTCTTTTTTAACCACCCGTCACCAAAGGCCGAAGACATTGATGGCATTCGATACAAATGTGTCCCTGGTCGCACCATCATTAAGATCACCGAGAAGCAGGTCGTAATGTTGAACCAGGACGAGACCGACTCCGAGGAGTATCGACTAAGAAAAGGACCAACTAGAAAGAAACATATGACGGTGCCATCGGAGGATGAATACTGCAGGATATGCGTGTGCTCAGCCGAAGGAAAAGACGAGTATTGTAGCAATAGACCCGCGCAAAATGTCAATGAATGCTTGGTGTTGAAAGATATTTCAGACAAATTCAACATGGGACTCCCATACGAACATAGCCGTAATCTGGCCAATAGGATTCGGAGAGGTTTGTGGCAACGGTGCAGGTGGCAATAAAAAGTATAGTTTTGATTGAATTTATGTCAATTAAAACAGTGTACCGTGAAATATTTCTCGGATTTGTTACTACAAGTACTCACTTGCGAAGTAGTTGTAGATTTAGAATTTTGATATAATAGGAAACGTTGTAGAAATAGTTTCATTAATAATCTGCAATATGTTTATCTCACGAAGCGTCGTGCGCTTTAATTGTAATAAAAAAGTGTACAAACATGTTATGATTATGTGCGTGAAGACGCTTAGCGTCAAAATAAAAAAAAAAAATATTTCACATTTAACCTACATGGGCACGTATGAAACGTCAGAAGCTAGTTGTACGGCTCCAATCAGCGTATAACACAGACATGCACACACGCACACTTCCGACTTCACCATTGCCTCGGATCGAGAGTGCGTTTCAATAAATAGTTCCTATGCCGTTATGTTGGCAATAATGTATCTTAATAATCTAATCTTATTAATGTGTCTTCTTATTCTTCACCACTCCTTAATGTTCTGGGCATGATTCTAACATGGACACCTTATAAATCTTAAAAAAAACGCAGAATCGTCTTCCCATATCTACTATCTTGACAGACATGGGCACAAAACACATACACTCCTAGCGGCGGACAGGGGAGCCAACATTATAACATAGGAACTATTTGTTGAAACGCACTCTAGCGAGAGCTCCTGCGCATACACACAGATTCACAGTGTTTGTACACTTGGTGACCACAAGTAAAATGTGCGTCTTCATGAGATAAAAATACTATGCTTTAATTTTCATAATTATAAATAGAAGGTCACCAAAAACATATTAAAAGCGTAAATGTATCTAATATCTTAATTTATTGTAATTATCATGTAATTATGTAATCATGCTACATAACGTCAAGCAAAAAGATTTCATACAATAAAACGAAACACACCTTCATCACAGATTACATTTGGCACAACGACGAGATCCCCTACGATGCCAAAGCGAAGTGCTTCCGCGGTCATTCCTACTACACCAACAGTGCCACTGCTAACGACACCGACGTGGACGTCGGCACTGACGTGGAGTCTCTCCTCGACTATGGCAACGAAATGACTTGCTACTACTGTGTCTGTTCTGTGTCTGGCGAATCCGTCGGATGCATCAACAGGGACGTTTCTTTCTGCAACTTCTTTCGAGTCATCAGATCAGACAAGCATGTCAGAGACAGATATACGTCGCTCATGGAACAGGATAGACCTTCCTACTTCAGACACCTGTCCTATCGTATGAGGAGGACCATGGATAATGGCATCTTTGACATGTTGGAAGCCGGTATGCTTCATCGATATTATTGACACTTCTTTGGGTTGGTTGTTATTGGTTCTTGTAATAAACTGTGATAAATTTTTATAGGTTCTTGTTATTGTGGTATACTTGAATGTGTATTTATCTTGATTGTTATGTTCTGTGAGTTTTGTTACGAGTGAATTGTGTTAACTGTTTATGATTACTGCTGTTGATAATTTGAGATTAATTTGAAGAATAATACAACGATACAATGTATTGGTGTAAAAAAAATCTGCAAATCGATTTGAATTGAACCAAGAAGGAAGTGTTGTTGGACGGAATCTTTTTCTGCACATTCCCTTGGTCATCTTAATATATTATGTGATAAATCTAAGCGTCGCCTTTTGCAAGCCAACGTCGCTGAATTGATTCTCATTTTACCAATTTCTTCTGACATTACAAAATGTTCACAAATAACGGCTTGTCTGTTTAATTCCGAATAATGAAATAAAGATTGGTGCTTGCAGGAGGCGACACATTGTGCTGCAACCATCCTGATGGTCACCGGCGGCAGATGCACAACAAAGTACGAAATAAGCTGAGAATCATGATGAGGAGGATCCCGAAGGAGAATCTGTTGGGACAGAAGGAGATGTCTGTGAAAGGAGATTACGAGGACTTTATCGTGAACAACGATTAGAGGGATAGGTTCATGATCCTATCGTCTGCTGCTATAAATGTTCAAACGTGGGAAATGAATGTTAATTTAAAGTTATGAATGTGGGTCTCCAAAAATAACTCATCTAAAATAATGATGTAACAAAACTTCGAAGGAAAACGTCGAATATGGTCAACGCAGAGATGAAAATAAATACTCTGATAGAATTAAAGATAGTTATGAATCTGAAACACAGAAAATGTGAAAAAAACTGTCAACAACTGTGAAACTGAGTGAAGAAAGATTTTTTTCTTAAAAAAATAATAATATGGATTTGTCTTTAGATGTACACGTATCAATCATCATCAATGTATGATAAAAACGTGCATTATTTTTTTAACGAATGATAAAACAAGAAGAAGCAGAAGAATACATATTTAGTGTCTGTGTGATTTGTGTTGTGTGCTGAGTGATAGTGTACATTTTCACTTTTATAATTTCGTGTACCATTTTATTAAATGGCTTATAAGAAGTTTTAGAATTTCAATAATTTAATTTGGCCCTGTTTTTGCACATCATAATATCGTTTTCAAACTGCACATTATTCAAGTTTATCAATTAGTGTATAATTATCTTGGCTATTTTAAAGTCACAAGCTCTTTTTTCACAAACTTTTTACGACGCACATTTTAAGACGTTTTTCTTGCACCTGCACCAGAAGCACCTTTTTTGTTTGATTTAATTTATATTTGTTATTGTTTTATGCCTCTAAGATCATTCTTTGATAGACAGAAATTGCTAGAAACTGCCACTTATCGGCTTAGACAACTCTATAAATTATAAGAAGAGATAGGTTATTTATTATGTCTACTCATATAGGTGTATTAAATTGTCTTAGAATAGAGACGATTTACTAAGAAAACTAGTAAGTTCCATCATATTATAATGGATGAGAATCACAAAGTATGAACTGATTGTAAAACCTTACAATATAAAAAGCACTTCAAGATGTAGCGTTCAATACAAACGTATCCATATCTTCTGAAGATATTATTATGATATATTACTCGATATAATAATCGTTTTCATTAAAGAGTACAGTGATAGAAATGGAGTGTGATAGATATAAGTTCTTTAGGTTCGATTCATGCATAGTTGTACCTTCCATGTAAGTATATTAGTAGCAGTAGTACCTACTACAATCTTCTAGCTCAAAAACAAACCACAATCTAGACAATTAAAGCAATTGCTTCTAAAAAGCTTAAAAACGTTCATTTTGGCAGTCATAGGAAGTCCTATTTTCAACAATAGGTTATTACAGGATGCTGTAGATAACAATATCAGGGATACACAAAAAATATTACAACATACACTAGATTGGAGTGTTGTTATTACTGGGTAGTATACAGGACTAAATCAAGAGTTAAAGAAAGAAAGAAAGAAGAAGTTATTATTTCTTGTAGATTATTTAGATAGTGTATAAAAATAAATATGAATTTTCAGTCAATCACGTTGGTAATGTACAAACTGAGAAGAAATGTGAGCCATACATCTCGGAATACAGCAACTGCAATGAAGGTAAGAAATTAAACATATTTATTTTTAGCCCATTTTGTGAATTTGAATGATGATGTGATTGGAATGGTTTTCGATTCCGAATTAGACAAGAAAAAAAATTAAAAAACTTTGTTGTCGGTACTGCAGTTACAGGTGCAATCTACTGATGCCATCACCCATGTTAAAAAAAAATATATATTTTATACAAATACATACAGGCTGTCCCTGGAAGTATGGATCAAATCGAATAGGGGCGTGGGCAAGTTCATTTCCAAACGTAAAAAAAAAAAAACGCGAAGAGAAACCGAATCGTTTTAAAAAAATCGTTACAAAAAACTATCGGGGCTATCAATTTAATTTTTTAGATAGCCCAGATAGTATTTTTTTTATGATTATTTTCTTTGAGCACTATGCGAAGTGATTGAAAATAAAATAAAAATTGGTCATAACTTTGAACCGTAAAAAAATTCACCGACATTCTCAGGGTTAAAAAGTTTGGAAATGACCTAGCCCACGCCCCTATTTGATTTGATCTATACTTCCAGGGACACCCTGTATATAATCCTTCTGGAATACGTTTTCTAAATAATGATGAAAACCGTATCTTTAGTACACTGTGTGATTCAAAAGAACTAAGCAGAGAAACAGATATGAAATGCGACTTTTTTGACAAATATTTTCTTGTATTTTTCTAGAAAACATGTGTTCGGGCTGTACCCGGTGCAAATGCGACAGTGACGGACAGTGGACGTGCGAGGATGTAAAAGAATGTCAGCATGATGATAATGATAACTCTCCGGATAACAATATCCAAGAGGACGATGCTATCTTTGACAATGCTCTCCAAATGTTGGAATTTGGTGAGTGTTAAAAAGGAGTTAACACTAACGCCAATATTGATAAACGTTACTTAGCACATGCTTTGGCTGACGCATATCCCTGACCTTGCACTTGTGATTTCACAGTTGTGCGTCATTTCCAGGAATACTGCTTAGTCAAAGCATGTGTTAACTTACGTCTAAGAACGGAGATGAAAGGAGGCTGTAACGCAATCTTAGAGAAGATATGGCAGTCCTCCTCTTCTTCTGTAGTATAGACACAAACTTTGACAATCTAAATGAGCTCATGCCATGTGTAAAAATATAGTAAAATAAGGCAGTCGGCAAGGCGGCAGCAGAGCTGCCTTGCCAAGGTGAGCATCTTTCCTCTACACTGTCAATATTCATATGTACATACATTCATAAACACACGTCTTTTTCCCATGAGGTAGACAGAAGCTACAGAACGTCACCTGCTACGCTTACGTTCATATATCTGGTCATACACGCACTTTTTTGAACTTTTACACTTATATTATTATATATGACATACTTAATAGAGTGATGTAAAAGAATTGACTATAATTATAGTCAGCACACATACACTTACACAAGAATCAAGGATGGCAGTAGGCTGTACTCACGTGCTAATGGACGCTGTGGTAAGGAATTTGACTTCCTATGTACTCGTAAATGCTATAGCATAGTTTATTTAAAGTTAAACTGGTCCGTTATAAGAAGCTCGTGCTTTCACAAAAAAGGAGTGTAACGAAGAGTACATTCAGACGAAATTGTTTTTGTAATATTTCTTTCTTACTACAATGCTATTGAGTCCTTTTAAATTATGTAATTGAATGTCTTAATCTTTGTCAATAGATGTGAATAAGAAGCGTGTCGTCAAGGTGTCGCAGAGCCCGTACGTGCCAACTCCTCAAGCGAAATCAGAGCAAGAGGATCTACTAGGTACGGCTTGTTCATTACTTGCCTTACATAAACTCTGCTATTCTTCACGCCTTACATCTTTTACTGCTTCATTTACCCCCTTACTAATAAACGTATTATATCAGATGAATAGTTACACACCGATATCTCTCTTTCAGTCGTCAGTAATTTGACTTTTGATAGAAGAAGACAAAGCATTGTGTAACTATACAGACGCTATGCAACGTTTATTAATAAGGAGGTTACTTTATTAATTTCTCAGAAATGCACAAATATTTGATCTATTGCAATGCTTCCTGATTTTAATTTGTTATGTTTTAACTTTGTTATAAACAGCGGCGTAATTACGTAACACACTCGCAATGCCAATGCTATTAATTTTGACAATTCAACAATATTCATTGCGTTATTTATGTTGTCAAAGACAAATTTTTCAAACATGTGAAGGACTGTATTAACAATTTTTTTTAATCCTTTGGATTGTGATAGACGGTGTGTTACGCAATTGGGGTGCGGGTTATTTTTTCATTCCTGTGCACATCTATCTGACTAAAGTGTTAACTTCTGAAATCTGTTTCCAGGTTATTTGGTAGCAATACCACGACAAGAGCACTGATTCGCACGTTTTTTTTTAATACAGCACTACTGCACAATCAATTATATAGTTTTATTTTTATTACTAACCATGACACCATGTCATCGAGGTAAGTGATATGTTCAGTATACTGCAAAACAATAATACATTTTAATCTCTGTTTAATTATTACAGCTCCATTTAATCAGAATTTGCATGATTTTCTGGCAAGCTTATCTTTATCACGGTCACGAAGATCAACTAATAGCAAAAATAATAAACATACTAAAAGAGCGGTTGTCAAGCCAAGTAATACGAGCAAAAATTCTAGTCACAATAATACAGTTAAAAACTATGATGTCATTGATGAAATAAACGAAGGTAAGTTGGCAAATATTATTTTTCCTTAGATAATAAATATAATTGAGAGCCCTGAAAAAAAAAATCTACGCTCACTGACGCTCACTTTGTAATAATGTATTATTTTAAAACTAATTATTATCAACTTTTTTACATTGTTATTTACTTATTTTATTTTGGCCTGTAGAGACATTAAAGGACTCTAACCTAACGGGAACATTGGTTGCTAAGAAAATCGACATAACGCCGCCGCTCACTGGTTCGAGACGATCGGGCTTCACGGATACCAGCACTGCACTTCAGTTTGAATACAACCAAACCAAGGCATACAACCAAATAACTGACAATAAAATAGAAACAGTAGAACAAGAAACCAAATTTGATTCAAGCCATGAAAATTTAAAAATAGTGCTCGGTAATTACACACAAAATACGAAAAGCCACGACCTTTTAAAAATTGTAGTCAATGAATTGAAACAAGGTAGTGAGACTATTGGAGATGCCAGTGCTTCTCCAGTGTCAAACATCACTTTTACTCCCGAAAATGACACTTTGACTGCAATGGCTTTCATTGCTGGCAATTTATTGAACAAATTATGGAACTTGGAAAAAGATGCAGCGGCGTCCTCAACAGAAATAGATGGCTTAAAACATGAAAAGATTGCTGATTTGCTAGAACTTTTCAAAGAGCCACTGAATATGAGGCAAGAAATGTTCCTGAAAAATGCTTTGGAACAGCTATCAAGTGCAATAGATAAAAATAAAGATGCTAAAAACATTTCGATCTGTGAGACTATTACTGAAGCAGAGAAGTTGTTAAAAAATGCTAATAGTACTATCGATGAGGAAACTGTAGCTAAATTACCTTCTAGAAAGAATGCTGAGAACGAGAAAGATAAACTAAAAACGAATAAAGAAGATATAATTGTTAAACAAAAAAAGGCTAAATTGGAAATGGAAATAAGCCAAAAAGAGGCTACCATAATCGCAATAGATAAAATTCACAAGGTGCTAGATTTGATAAAAAAGTTTGAAAATATACAAAGCAATCTAAGTGAATTGCAACATGGACCCAAATTAGTTTTTAATCACACACCTTCAAATGATAAAAAACATGATATTTATACTGAATTAACCAAAGATGAGGAAAACTCTTTCAATATGTTCGGAAGTCTTTTAGAAAAAATAACAAAGCTAATTTTGCCAAAACGACATAATAAGAAAATAGCAAACGGAATCAAGAGCCAAAATTTCCTAAAAGGTAATGATAACCTAAAGAACAAGTTTAAGAAAATGTACAATATTGATATAACTAATATGACTGTGTCAGCTAAAGATAAAATGATTCTGGACTACTTAACTCATGTCGATAGGAACCCAGGTTGCTTACTGAACAATAACAACCACAAAGTTGAAGCGATGCCAAGTGTCGAAGGGAATATTTTACTGAACTTGTCAGAATTTTTCAAATTAAAATCGTTTAGTGATTTGATAAAACTACTAGACCCTGAGAAGGCCACTGTCCGGAAATCTCCAAATGAAACAGAAAAACAAACAACTGAAACCACTACGGAAGAAATTGTAGAAAACAAAATGTCATCTAGTATCAAAGGCGTTGATTCTTATAAGTTTAATTCGACAAAGGAGAAACTTAAAGCACATTTGAAAACAATAATGGAAGATATAATAGAGATACAGAGTACCAGAGGAGTAAGCTTTAAAGATAACATTAAAGTAGCAGATGTGTTACCTTGTTTCTATGAACTTTTAAAAACAGACCGAACAGAAATAGTTAAAAAAGAAGAAAATATTGACCCTTTAAAAAAAATAACAAACATATTTCAAGGTTTAAAAAAGGAAATGAAAGTGGCCATGTCACGAAGAAATACTGGTGAAATAATGACAGAGAGGCCCAAATCCGCCGTTGTATGGGAGCGCTTAGTTAAAAATTTAAATGACAAATCGCATTTAAAGAGTCGTAGATCGTCAAAAAGTAAAATTCCTAAATCATATGACGCAATAAAGAAAATGATGGAAAGAATTGAAAATGGTAGTTCTACGTATAAGAACCATGCGTTACTAGTTAATGTTGCAGCTGCAGGAAAACTCATTTTGCTTAAAGCACTGGAGCAAGATGTTCAGGCCAAAATGAACATAATAGGTGAAATAAAACTCTCCTTCGACAATCTAACTAAACTACCTACAGAACAATTTTCTGAACTGGAAGAATTTGTCGAAAATATGGAGATAGGACTAAAGTTAAGTGAAAAAGTAAGTGAAAAAGTAAATGAAAAAGTTAAACCGGACCTTAGAAAATTATTTGTCACAGAAATGAATTCAGGAGACAAAATGTTGAAAACTACACTGAAGGAAAGACCTATTCTGAAAGCCGGTGACCCTCGTGAAGAAACCGATAATTTGAAAATAACGAGGATACAGATCGTGAACCAGCTGATCAGAAATCGAATGGTGATGTTTCTAAAGCTGAAAGAGGATAGTGAAACTGATATCAAGCACGATATGACTTATAATATAGCTAAAAGAATTCTATATTATTTGGATACTGGCAATTATAAACTTGCTAATGAATTGTTCAGGATTTTTGTAAAGCAGAAACAAAATGATAAATATATTGGTAAGCCTAATTGTTTTTTAATACTTTTTGGATTTTCATAATTAGGTATTGTGCCCATACTAACATCTGACAACCAGCAGGGTAATCGGTAACACACATACATAGAATGGCAATTGATGGAAAATGCCTTTCTATTTGACAGTTCAGTCACGTCCATTGCGATATTGACGTTGTTGAGCAAATGATTTTTTTAAACCTATGAAGCAATGGATTGTCCTTCAAAAGCCTCGGATTGAGATTGAAAGTGTGTAACGCAATTAGGGTGCAGAACTATTCTTGGATGAACGTAGACTACATGGCACAGAGTTTTATTCTAGGAAAAAGTAAAGAAAAAAAAAGAAAGGGAAAGGAAGGAAAGAGTAAGGAAAGTAGTTTGTTTGGAGTTTATTTACCTTAGTATACTGTTGAGGCTGTTGATGATAAAGAAATCATTTTTCTTGAGACTAAAACAAAGTTAGGGACATTTCTTGTATTACACTACGATGTAGATCCATACACCCTCACAAAACAATCATGATGCAAAAAAAAACTCGTACTGAATAATTAAATTGCTAATGTTTTTTTGTTTGTTTTCCAGTATCTTCTACACCTAAACTTATTAAAATACCAATGCGTCGGATGGCACTGCACCAAAAGGAAGCTCCCTTGCTGCTCGAGGACCCAACCAAATTGAAAACAAAGCACATGAACTGGGTCACACAAGACCATCTGATCAAACAGCTGCTGAACATTAAGAACGTGGGATTGTAGAACATACATTTTTAGATACTTTTGTAATTTTCAATATATTTTTTTTTATTAAGAATAATGTTGGACTTATTGCCTTTACTATCTCTACTATTGCTGAAACCATCAGGGTTCATATTGACGGTTCCCCGGCTAGGTATACAGGGTGTTACGGAAAGGGTATATCAATACAAACGGCTTGAAGAGTGTATCTGGTCTAGAATCTCTGTACAAAATTTCAGCTCAAAAGCAGTAACTTTGAAAATGCTTAATATTTTTTTATTTCGATAGTTTATTAAATTGAAATCATAACAAACGTGTCACCGCACTACGAGGGTCATTATCCATTATCTGTAGTGTGTCTGTGCGCCTAGTACACGCACATCACGCCGCCGCGCGCCAGTGCAGCGCCGTGATGTCGAAATAAAAAAATATTAAGCATTTTCAAAGTTAATGCTTTTGAGCTGAAATTTTGTATAGAGATTCTAGACCAGATACACTCTTCAACCCGTTTGTATTGATATACCCTTTCTGTAACACCCTGTATATAATTATACACAATTGGAATCAGAAAAATTCGCTGATTCCAATTATGTATACAGGGTGTCTGACAAGGGGTGTCGCCAACTTAAGGGTATGGTACAGACCATCAAACTGAACCACTTTTTCCCGGGGACCAACATCGTAATCGTGAAAAAAAAATCAGTCGTCCCATACAAAACTTCAATACCTTCTTGATCAAATGTATGGGACGACTGATTTTTTATTCACGATTACGATGTTGGTCCCCGGGTAAAAGTAGTTCAGTTTGATGGTCTGTACCACACCCTTAAGTTGGCGACACCCTTTCTCAGAGACCCTGTATAACTCAATTTCGCAAAAAATGTCGCTTAGATCAAATAGCCGGGGAACCGTTGATATGATCTCAAGTCTTATAAGTTAACACCTATGTTGACATAGTAGAATGAATTTTGTGTAGGACTATTTTGTGCAGAATTGGTAAGGCATATTGTTGTAAATTAATCCTTTGTATCCGGAACGTAAATCTACGCGAGACACAATGGCTTTTTAATTGTGTCTGTAATTACGGCATTCAACCAGTTAAATAATTAAATTAAATAAGAGCCAAAGCAGTAAGTCATGGTTTTTCTATATTTTTTATGACATACCAAAAATCACAATGACAATATAAGAATTTAGATTATTAAGAGTACAAAACACAAACAAGTGTTTAATACGTACTTTGAGTATTTACTACGTATATTACTAGTAATAACTTGACGTAAAACCAATACTTTATTACGTTTCTGCAAAAAACTGATTACAAATAAACTAGTAGGGATCTTGACTAGAATTTTATTCGCAAGCGAAGTCTTGTACCACCAGGGGTACGGCCAGGGATACGCTGGGTCTGCAGTGTTATTTTCATGGGCTAAATCTAATATACTAGCAGCGTCCTGCGCTTTCATCTGCATAAGTTTCGATCCCGTGGGAATATCGGAATAAAAACTATCCTATGTCCTTTCCCGGGACTCAAACTATCCCTATACCAAATTTCATCTAAATCGGTTCAGCGCATTAAGCGTGAAGAGGTAATAGACAGACAGACAGACAGACAGACATTCGCATTTATAATATTAGTTAGTATGGATACTGATAGCAAAGCTGAAAAGATTGTTAATTTTTTGTTTGTTTGTTTGTTCGAACGCTAATCTCTGGAACTACCAGTCGGATTTGAAAAATTCTTTTTGCAAGGTAGCCCAAGTCTTGAGAAAAGCTATACTATAGGCTAACATCACGCTAGGACCCTTAGAAGATGATGAAATAGAAGAACAGGCAGAAAGAACGCTAAGCAAAAGCGAATTCGAAATAAGTTGAAAGAAACACTACTGTTTTAGATGTATACTTAATTGATTGACGTAAAATAAATACTTAACGACTTCTAAGCCCAGTGTGCAATCTTTACCAGAATTTTAGTCATACACAAACAAAGTCTTATGGTCTTGGGCTAAATAAAAAAGTTATTCTTTAAAATGTGTACTTTATTATTTGTACTATAAGGAAATTGAATCGCAAAGAGATGATGATTACTTTATAATTTGAATAAATGTGTTTTAGTAGTTATAATATTGTTTAAGTGGTTGTTTTCCTGGCCCTGGTGGTGGTAGTATGTGCAGTGGGGTGTGTGGTGACTCTTCTAGTCCTCGGCGTCGCTGGTTTCCTCGACCTTGGTGTAGTGGTCTTTCTGGCTTTACGTTCTGTGAACAATTATAGATTTTACAAGCAAACAATATTGTTGTCATTATTTATTAGTTTGTCGTGACTCTTCGGGTCTTCAGCAGACATTAGACGCAAATACTGATAGTGTCCAAAACTGCAAACTGAATGATTGCTACTTATGTACTGCTGCCACTTCAGTCCAAATAAAATAGACCATACAAATATTTGTATATATAGGAATCGAACCCGGATTTATACCGCACTAGCCTGTCTCTCAGCTACGTCACTAAGCCATCATCTGCCTAGCCTTTTCCCAACTACGTTGGGGTCGGTTTCCAGTCTAACCGGATGCAGCTGAGTACCCAGTATTTTACATGGAGCGACTGCCTATCTGACCTCCACAACCCAGTTATTGGGTTGTGGAGGTCTACGAAACCCCTTGGTAAGACTGGTTGTCAGATGGTTGGTGGATCTTGGTATGTAAAGATGGTCACCCATCCACAGACCAACCGCGGCAAGCGTAGTTTAACCTGATCAATTGACTCGTGCGGCTGTTATTACTTAGCCACAAGCCCCTCGTCACTAAGTGTGCCGTTATAATTATTTCATAGAAGTTTCGTATGTATATATAACACTATCTAACCTCGTCTTGAAGCTTTCCTTTTCTTTTTCCTGTCGTCAGCTTTACGTGTTGCGTCGGCTGTAGCGTTCTTCTGATTCTCTTTGATTCTCGGGTTCACCTTATGTCTTAGATATCGCGGTATTATATTCTTGATACGAGTCTGGAACTGGTCTAAAACGGACCTTTTCATTCTAGCTTCAAGTTCCAAGTTCTTTTGCCACCTCCTCATTGTCTCCTCATATTCGGCGTATCTTTTATCTGATATTTCATCCAACCTCTTTTTAGCAAGTTGTCTCACTATTTCTGATTTTGGTACCTTTCTGTGCAGAAGTTCAGTAATATCTGTCTTAGACGTCTTTAGTAAGTTGCGTATGTGTTTAAAAAATGAGCGCTTTTTCGATTTGCGTACCTCTGCTGGATCTTTTGTGGCCGTACCGTCTACGGCCACAATAGATCGAGGTCTGGTCGTAGTTTTCTTTATCTCTACTCGGGGTTGTTTAATCACTGCTAGCTTTGGTATTTGCTTGTAGTATTTGATTAACATAAGTATTTTGTTATGAATCGCAGTCAGTCCAGCGTCTATTCTATCAAAGGTGTCATCGCTTACTTTATCTAATCTAGAATCCATTCTTCTGCTGTGAGCGAACTCAACTATACCGATAGCATCATTGAGTTTACTTATATCCAAAGTTAAAGTACAATGCAATAGTTTCATTCTGTGAAGGCTTGCAAAAGGAGTGCTGCTTATGAGATTAGCCGTCACTTTCTGCCAATTACTACCAATACTATTTAAATAAACTGTCAAATTATAATATGGGTCGTGTGCTCTTAACCCTGGCATGACAAGCTCATCTACGTAATAAGATTTAATGACATGTTTCATGATATTTCTTGAGGCTGGCGATAACGGGGATAAAGCGTTAGACTTTGGCATATCTCTGTCAATTACTTCGATGACTTGAACCAAACAATCCTTGTATGACAAACGATCACATCGACTAGTCCGCTGCTCCATGTTTCGTCTGAAAAATTGTTGTCTTCTGACCTTGTTTCTTTTTGGTTTTTGGATAAATTGATCTCTGTAAACATATCGCTTCATCGCATGCACAAGACGTTTTAAATCTTCAGGTAGCTTCGAGTTCTTATATTTTTGAATTCCAGTTATGTCTCTAATAACTTCGAAAATATCAGTTTTTAGTTTTAGCATATATTTTTCATACCTGTTTGGGTAAGCTCTCCTTAGATCTACATCTAAACCGGTCGCCATGGCAACGTTGTAGATAGAAAAGTATGTATTACTGGTAGCATTGTCTTCTTTTAGTTTATCGTCAGGATGACTATTACTTTTGACGTATTTTAGCAGGTCTGTTTTGATTTTTTGCAAACTTTCTAATTCTGTTACCTTGTCAGTAATGATTTTATTTAAAGGTATGAGGACATTTTCATGTAAATCTGTAGGTTCTTCAGTTTTATTCGTGCTGGTAGTATTCGCGGTGTTTACTAAGATTGTTACAGTTGGTACTGCGTTGGGCGTTGTGTTTTGCGTTTGGCCTGTAACATCTCTTTTCATGATGTGCAGAGAATTGTATTGTATTATGTCGTTTGAGTTTTCGAAGATGCTTGGATCTTCATCTTTGTTGTAATTTGTATAATCTGAAAAATACATACGAGTAGATTAATGTGCGAGCAAACTTTTTGTTTTCTAAGTTATTGCAATGAAGGCATTAATTAATTTGCAAACGCCTTTACCAGTGTCGTAATTATCTCTATATTTAGAATTAAAATGAAATGTATATAAATTAATAAAATAAAAATATAATATCCTAACGTAAATAATACAAAATAAAATATGGCGTCGAAAAATTCCTCCACATCGCTGTCGACTGGTAATGTATACCCAAGTGACTGGCGGCATTTTGCCACGTTGTATGGCATCGTCTTTAGTTAAAATCTTAACAAAGAATTAAATTATAATTTCACACATGCTTCCCGTTTCTTCTTGCGTTCTACTACTTTATGCTGATTCTCTAATAAGGATTAATCGTGTGCGTTGTTTGCTAGATTGGGCAGAGGTGTACACCCACATTTTGCCAGATTGTTTAAATCACGTGCAATAGGGGGCGAGCCTATTGCCATCAATCACTCAAGTCTTTGGACTCAGGGCTGCTACTGAGAAATTCCAGATAGAAAAACCCGATGACACTTTGCCCGACCTGGGAATCGAACCCAGGTCCTCCAGCCCAGCAGTAACGCTTGCGACTACTAGACTCGATATGTCATAATCTGCCTAGCCTTTTCCCAACTATGCTGGGGTCGGTTTCCAGTCTAACCGGATGCAGCCGTATACCAGTATTTTACATGGAGAAAGAAAGAAAAAGTATTTATTGTGACTCGTACAGGAAGATCACAAACTAAACTAAACACAATAAAAAATAAAAACCAAGTTATATAAAACAAAAAAGTAACAAAAAGAAAAATGAGACAGAAACTCCTATACGAGGCCAAAAGGCTCCTATCTCAGCATGATGCTGCGACATTTAAAAAATAAATGTCGCAACGCTGGTATTCTGATAGGGCCCGCCGCTGTGATGTCACGGGCAGTTACAGAAATAAAATAAAATAAATAAATATTAAAATAGATTTAACATGAAAAATATTAGCAAATAAAATAAAAAATAATTTTTCATCCGCGCCAGGCGTAACCTCATTACTTGTCTATGCCTTGAGTGTCACGAGCACTTTGGTGTGTCAGGTGTGTGGAGCGACTGCCTATCTGACCTACACAACCCAGTTACTGTAAATACGATACCCCTTGGTAAGACTGGTTGTCAGATTTTCGGACTTCTGACGACCCGCAACGACTGTCAAAGATTCACGAATGACAGCCACTAGACTCGATATGTATAAACAGTTATTGCTTCGTTAGGCAATAACTGTTTATACATGTAAAGATTATATTTCAGATCTATACATATTCACAACGATTAGAGTTGATTTACCTAAGACCTCTCACAAAGCATATTATTGAATGAATATTCTTTAAATTCATACCTTCACTAACATTCACATTGGCAAGTTTTCCAGCTGTATCCAGCAAATCAATCATTACTTCAGTAGTGCCTGCGATCGTAGATTCAGTTACTGTCACAACATCATCGTAAGCTTGCATGAAGTTAATCACGTCCCCTAAGTGATCGTTAGTTGCATTTTCTTCATTCATAATCATGTAATCAACGCTGAAAGTTTGATTATTAATTATATTGTCCAATTGTTCATTGTCTAATGGCATCTTTCGGTTATAAATTGTGGGGTCCACGGTAATGCTGCGCAATACTTCGTCAAATGCTACATAATCGGTGTCTTCACTGGTGGTTGTCTCTGTCTCTTCCGTGGTTGTTAGCCCTGACAATGTTGGATCTGAAACATGAGGTTGATCATTATGAAGGTTGACTTAAACGTATTTTAAAGACAAGTAGTACGATTTTAACTTTAATATCACATCACTCCTAAAAAGGAAATAACATGACAATGGATGAAAATTCATCGAAGAGGTGTTTAGCACACAATATCAAATCATCGAAATTAAACATAAACTGGTTAAATGTGGGTTTTCACCAGTTATGTTTAATTTAAATCCCACATAATAAGGGGCGAAACTATGTATTTCAACTAATCGGGCTGCAACTGAAAAAATTATGGATAAATTTCATAAAACTTTGCCAGACCCGGGCTTCGAACCCCAGAAGCTGAGCAGCCGCGCTTACGTCAACTAGACTAACGAAGCAGCGAAACGACAGGCTTAATATAGTTATTAAAAGAACCATGTGATTATCACCAGTTACTGTAGTAGCAATCTCGGAAGCTGGTTCATCGTCATCCACAATTACGACGAAATCAGTCGTTGATGTAATGTTCCTTGGATTGATCTTCTTCATGTTCAAAGGTTTGACTCCATATAACCAATCAGACAGCTGCTTTAAGCTTATAGTACTGCTAGCATTTTTAGGATTTTCGGTTACTGAACGCTTTGATTTCCTTAGATGACTATCTGCAATTATAGTTAAAGAAGAATATAATTCAAATATTTGCCCATTCCAAAGAGTAGGTACTTATGGAGAAGAACGGGCAAGAAACTCCATGGACGCTCTTTTAAATCAAAATAATATGGTTACAAAGTCTTGGTTACATCATTCATGTTAAAAATTATACATGTGAGAACGATGTAGAACGTTAAAAGCGTCCATATATAATGAGAAGATGAGAAAAAAAAAAACAATTCAAATATTAAATTAAAATAAGCCGTGGCAGCAAAGAGATGACCAGTCCCTACTGACGGCGCCCGTTCACGAACATGACTGAATGATGATGATGACACTTAAACTTACTGTCTGTTAAAGCCTCCAAGATTATAACGAGGACCCGGTGATCAATGTGGAGAGGAGGATTCTGGCTGTGGCACGGTTGCATGGTGGTGCAGTTCCACTTGCCTTCAGGGTTGCAGGCACAGGTCTTGCAGTCGAGGCACACGTTGTCTGTGAAGGCAGACAAGGACAAGGTATGGAGTAGAAATTGTCATTTTATATTGCATAATAAGAGGAACTGTTTTTAAAATAGTTTAATTAGTTAGTCTGTCTCGTTGGTCTAGTGGTCGCAAGTGCCACTGCTGAGCTTGAGGTCCTGGATTCGGTTCTCAGGTTGGATAAAGTATGATTAGGTTCTTCTATCAGGGATCTTTCAGTAGCAGCTTGGAGTCTGGATTTGTGTCCGGTTGATGGTAACAGGCTCGTATTACATGGGACTTAAACCTAATTGGCGAAATGTGGGTGTTCTATTCAGGGTGGCAGGACATCGCTGTGCAAACTGTAACCATGAATTCAGATGATTCTAGACCCTTTAGAGTAGAACTTTTTCGTCAGGTATCAAAAAAAAAAAAAGTGAAGGGATCAGAATAATGTACGGAATCCATGGTAACAGGTTGCGCGTCGTGTCCATTTCCCTGCCACCCGGTATAGGTACAGCTATGCCTAACCTTTCGGGATTCCACGCATGATGTTATTTGATAAGTCAGACTTTACAAATATGATGCATCTGCGTGAAAAGAAGTAGTAATCAAATATTTGTAAACATGTCCGTTATTATGAAATGCAACAGTTCTAAATAGTTGTTGTATCGCCAATGTTTTGTTGCAAATTCCACAATTTGTTGCCAATCGCGTGGTATGTGAAACCAGCAGACGCGTGTTCTCAGCCGACGCACTGGCAACATCCGTGCGTACTCGACGCTTGTTGAAAAAAAAACAAAGTGTGTACAAATTCTGACTAGGTGAAGTAAAATATTATAACATCCACAGGAAATAGCGCACTGAACATAATCATACAAGTCTGTAATATAATACCTTCTGGGAACATTCATCATACTTAGCTCTACTACTGGGTTCTGTCTCGCATAGGGTCTTAGCATTATGCTGAGTGATGGCCGTTTTGCGTGGATGTGACCCAACTTGTTATTTTTTTTGTGTTCTTTGTCTGCGTCATGTTTACCGCAAATAAACGAATTTTCTTTTTTTTATCTTTCTATACTTCGAAACCTTATTTTGACTAGTTTTGCAGAAGTAAAATTAATGTTTTGGGACCTGAGCCCTGATTCACAACCATACGACAGGCTGTCGTATCGAAAACCTGACATTTCGATAACCTAATTTGACTTGCCCTCAACAGCAATTAGCTGTTGGAAGAATAGCGGGCGTCTATTTGAAAACTGACAAAATTTTCGAGTTTTGGACTTGTGAACAGCGTTAAGAAGACTTCTACGATAACAATGATTAATGTTCGATACGATACGGAAGCGTATCGAGTGTTTGTGAATAGCTATGCTGATCTCTTACTTTCTGGCGAAGGATTTTCCTCCTTCTGCTTTTCAAATTCAAAATTCATATTTTTATTGTGGGCATATGTTAATTACAGGTCCTAACAATAAATTAAAGTTCCAATATGTCCTGCCTAATAGGCATACAATAATTATGTAGTGGCATTACATTTAAAATTATTTTACAAGTCAAAAGTTATTATAAATGTCAAAATATCAATATACAGTTAAATTAATACATGGTCAACAATTCAATCAATATAATTTAAGAAATCTTGGATCGTTTCGTTTGGACGGTATATCTTTCAGGATCTTTCGGTTCAGGAGCGCCGCACTCGCATTGGATTTTGGATGAATGAATAAATGCCCATTTTGCCAGATTATGTTTGCGGCCAACTTGGGTACAGAATCGATTCCGTGCTTTCTAAATAGGCCATTGCAGTTCGCGACTGGGAGGCAGGTGTTCTTAGGGCTTTACGAAGTCGTGGTGGATACCTCTCTCCCCACAATTTACTTCGCTCTTTTAGGTAGCTAACGAGGTCATCTTTGATAGTATGGCAATGCAAAAGATTCGCGATTTCAAGAATTTTTTGTTAAAGAACGTGAAAAAATACAAAAAAGTTTAAAAAGCTTACCTTTGTTGCAGTTCGTATACCGGGAGACGTAAGGTATGCACTCCATGTTTTTTGATAACCCTGTAACAGAAACAAATGACAGTAGCATTACTAACGCTATGAGTCAACAATCTACCTCCCTGTTCCCAACTATGTTGGGGTCGGCTTCCAGTCTAACCGTATGCAGTACTTTACATGGAGCAACTGCCTATCTGACCTCCACAACCCAGTTACTGGGTAACATAATACCCCTTACTAAGATTGGTTGTCAGACTTTTGATCTTCTGACTTTGATAATTATGAACCCTTGTTATGTATAATAATAATACGTTATATAAATAATATTTATGTTTAAATGAGGTCGTGTTATAATATCAATGGTTGATTTTTAAAATAAACTAACGAAGCGGGCGTAAGAAATAAAGCAACATTATGTTATGTATAACATACAATCAGAGGGCAGTATTAGTCATCAAAACTAAACCAAAACAAAAGAGAGTGCTAGTGCTGATGACTGATGATGATGGTGATTAGGATTTAGTTATCGAAGAATTCATCGGCTAAGAGATTCTTTTTGTGCTCAAGCAAAAGAGGTCAACCTCAAACAGTAGTTCATTGAAAGACACAGTACAGCCGTGGGTGGCACGGACCTCGACGTGCAACCTGTTACCATGCGTTAAGTACATGATTCTGAACTCCCCTGCGTTAAAATGTTTCGTCAGTTATTAAAAAAAATTGCTATTCCATACATTTTGGCCGCGTAGGTTTTTTTTTAATAACCTACTAAAAATTTCATGGTTTAGTTTGCGCATCGATTTCCAATTTCACGCGCATAGGTAAACTAGGTAATATATATATATAGTAATAGAAAAACTAGGTCAACTTGAACAGCAGTTGGGGTAGACGTGTTCTTGAGTGGAGACCGCGAAGCGGCAAATGTAAGGTAGGATGCCCTCAGGCTAGGTGGAACGATGATTTTCGCAGGGTGACTGGTAGCAATTGGATGAGAGTTGCTGAGACTCGACTTTAATGGCATGCAATTGGAGCGCCTATGTTCAGAATTTTTGAAGTGAAAACTTCTTTAGCGGCGTTGCACACTTTTTGTAATGGGTAAAAAATGTTAAACTCGCGTCAGGACACGTGACCGTCAGGAGAGATTCCCCCCCCCCCCCCTCTTTCTACGGCGGCGCCAACCGAAGTGAACCAAGTGAGACACGATAATGGATGGATGGATGGATGGTGATGGTGATGGTGATGGTGATGGTGGACGTGGACGTGGACGTGGACGTGGACGTGGCCGTGGACGTGGACGTAGACGACGTAGACGTAGACGTGGACGTGGACGTGGATGGACAGCTGATGGCTCGACCGTCTGTGTAGTAGCCACACTGCTGTGTATTCGTAAAATTCGTGTATATAAAGTGTTTAAACTATGGAGATTGAACAAAGTGCATCGATTAATGAAAAAAGTGACGCAGAAATAGTGAAAAAAAATTAGTTATTCAATTAATAATTGATTTATTTCAACATTAATATTCAAGTTTTCACTTCTGCCGGCACTCCCGGAGTGCAACCCGACTTTTTTTTAAATTCTTATCCTGTCTACACCATTTGCAATATGAATGCTCAATTTTGACATGTTAATTTTATTTTTTTCTTTCTGTTTTTATAATTTGTATTGATTAGTCATTTATTTTCTTTATTTTTATTGTGTTTACTCCTAGTTATATATGCATGCTGTGGTCTCCTGTAATTGAAGGAGCACACGTAAAAGAACCTTTTGCATTATTGTGAATTTCTATTGTGTATGTGTATCCTTTGTTGGAGATCCTCAATAAATAAACACCGTTCACATTCCTGAGTCATATAAATAAAACTTCAATAATTATCTTACCTTTGTCCATCAAGTCGAATATCAAATCATCAACTTCTTTCCTCTTGCCAGCATCCTCAATTCCGCCTGGATCGTTTTCATCCTTGGGTAGTATAAAATCAGCTTCTGCATAGTAGTCACACCTAGCCTGGTCGAGGGTCAAGCAGTCTTTCTCAAAGCAGAGGTTACATCCGTCAGATCTTCGGAAGATATCTTGGGAGTAGAAGAATTCTGAGTTGCATGATATTTGTGCTGGAAGAGAAAACGAGATTTAAGTTAACGATACTGTTGAAGACAATGATATTACGGAGGCTTCCATCGATGATTTCTTTTGTATCATTAGGAAAAAAACTGCATCGATGATGAGCAGGGTCCGTGGTAGCACCAACACTGTCCTCAGAACGTTAGCGTGCAAAATTGACAGTCCTTTTATAGTGTACTGGGCAGGTGTACACCTGCACAGAAATAGGAAATAGATATGGTGTGTAACTTGTTTTGTTTCGTTTTGTATATTAACCCGTTCATTTTATTTTATTTGATTATTTTGTGTGTACTACTAACAAACCTACTAACGATTTCTTTCTTTGTAAAAATGTATGGACGTACCTATGTCGGAAATAAAGATAAATTATTATTATTATTACATATTACTAAATTAGGATAAGGGCAAGTTTGTAGGTATGGTTGGATGTTTGAATGTTTGTTACTCAATTACATAAAAACTTTTACGGAACGTTGAATTGATTTGGATGACATTTGGCACACGGATAGTTTAGAACCTTATTAACATCTAGGATAGTTTTCATTTAGGTAATGCATTCTCGTGGGATAATTTTCTATCTCCATGCAAATCTAGTACAATAACAATGAAAGTAGTTTAAACATAACGGCACTTAACACGATGAAGAAAAACATCGTGAGGAAATCGGCATGTCCTAGAACCAAAATATACACTACATCATCATCATCATCTGCTACATCCACCAAGCCGCATTGGGCCCAATCCTTCTCTCAAAGAGGATGTCTGAGTCCCAGCTATGGGAACGTTATAAGTTCGCTAATTATGAAAGTAATGATAAATGACATCACGCCTGTGTGCCCCGCGGGGTTAAGCAGAGATGAACCTATAGTACACCCACATGTCGCCAGTTATGTTTAAATCCCATGTAATAGGGGGGCGAGCCTATTGCCATCAACCGGGCACAAGCCCAGGCTGCTACTGAGAAATTCCAGATGGAAAAAGCAATAACACTTTACCCGACCCGGGAACGGAACCCAAGACGTCATGCTCAGAAGTAACGCTTGCGACTAACGAGACGTTTCTAGTTGTGATAAAGTTTCACTAAAATCATGTAAGTACCTACTTGATTTGTGTTAAAAATTGCGCTTGCAGTTACGCATGCAGTGCAACGATAAAAAGTGCCAAGTTACCTTGGAAATATAATCAACAATAACACAAATCTAGTTATGAAAGGTTTTGCTGCTAAACGGTGTTTGAAAATTACCTAGCGAAATGAGAAGCATTAGGCCGTACACGGATACAATTCAATGGCGGGGCGGAGGAAAAAGAAAAAAAAATCAACATTGTTTTGTGCGATAATAGTGCTAACTTAGCACTCTTTATACATATTCAAAAAAGGAGTTTATGGTCAATACATATAGTAGCATAATGTCCCCACTGCTGGGACACAGGCCTCTGTGAGAGGGAAAGGCTGTAATCCACCACGTGGGTCCTGTGCGTGTCGGTAGCCCATTTCGAGTTCATGGTTCATGGTAATAAATATTATAAACACGTAGGATGGAACACAAGAACAGTTTTTACACAGCTATTGGATTCTAAAACTGTTCTTGTGTGCATAAAAACAAAAATCTGGTGTTTTATAATAAAATAAATAGACTTGTATACTAAATAAAGCTGCGATTGAACTTTTTTTTGTCAAAATTACATTATTTAGTATATATTAGCTGATATTTTAGTCTAGCAAATTAAAAATCAGAGTTTATATAGTTAGTGATTATGTAACATTCACAGTTATATGAATATCATTCGAACAAAACAAAGAAAGACCGTTTAGGCTGAATTGATTCATCAATAAGAAAGAACAATTTTACACTCCTACAATAGTACATTACTACAGCGGCCAGCAAAAGAGGCATTGATGATACGTACTCGTAAGTCCAAATTGTAGCCAAGGCTTGTATAGTACCTGTGATAGTACTTTTCTCAAATAATGCGCGGAAATTAAAACTAAGTAGTACTTAGGCAGAACTTTTTTGTCAAACACAATTACTTTTCAAAATCAATGACGAACAACAATAATTTAGTTTTTTTTTTTCATTAAACAAGCCATTCAAGCATTCTATTTGCAAGCCGGTACGAATTTTAAATAAAACCTTTGATAAGTTACCTCCTTGGTTGCCATGTTTCGGAGTAAAACATCGTTCCATTTTTAAATTACACGACAGATGTGAGTTTACTATGTAATTTATTTGGCCGCTAAACCACGACAGATATGGATTTTCATACAAATTTTGCCAGCCGCTGCTCGCATGTATTTGGCCAGTACAGTAATTTCAATTTATCTCGAAGAAGATTGTCAAAATAATGCTCCAATTTCCAAGAATGTTTGAGAAAAAATCTTTTGGCGCTCGAAATACGTTACCAGGGCGGCGCTGTTGATAAACAATTGAGCAATATTGTTTAAAAAACAATATGGCGGCAAATTATGTCCACGCCAAAGACACTATTCGATAGATTATGTACAGCGTATCCTATACATTTGTTGACGCAACAGTCAACTTTTTAAAAGGTTTCTACTAACAACTGACATTTGCAGCAACGTCAGAGTTGCAAATTGCTGAATCTCGAGAATCACATTTGCGCCGTCTGCGTTAGCGCATATTACACATGCAACGGGCCGCATTGCATCGCATCGGAACATTAAAATGCAATGCTAGACAGGGTTTAACCTACAGAACAACGGGACGTAATAGATAATAAAGTAAACAAACAAGTGACGTAAACAAACGGAAGTCTTACCGGACAGGCCGAGGATTCCGATCGCGCACGCCCAGCCCAGCATCGCCGTCAACAATGATTGCTAGCCGTGTTGTAACGTTACCGCTGTTTACTGCACCTATTGTTCTCCGGTTGGGGGACGGACTTGGGGCGGAGAGAGATTTTCATAAGCTTTTACTGCTGCTCGCCAAAATCACACTAACATTATAAAGGCGAAAGTGTGTGTGTTTATATGTTTGCTACTTCTTCATGCTCAAACGGCTGGACCAACTTTGATAAAACTTTGTATGGAGGTAGCTGACACTCTGGATTAACATATAGGCTACTTTTTATCCCGATATGCCCACGGGATCGACATTTACGTGGGTGAAACTGCAGGGCGCAGCTAGTCGATAATAAATCAACATCAATTTACTGTATTACTTACCTATCTTCGTGGATGTTTGACAGTCGTTAAGGATCGTCAGAAGGCCGAAAGTCTGTCAGTCTTACCAAGGGGTAAAGTAATTTAGAGTCACCGCCAAACAAGCAAATTAATATCGTTGCGAGTGGTCGTGCGGAGAGCGCATTTTTTGTTTGAAATGTTAATGTCGCTGGAGATTTCACGTTGCATTGTTAATTTGATTTGGTTATTTCTTTAAATTTATGGTAATTTAGTAATCTTTGTTCATTGATTGTTTGGCGCCGACTCAAAATTACTTAGGTATATTTGCATTAGTTTAAGAACTTATTTATTAAGGTTAAATAAAAAAAGTTTATTATTTTTTGCTTTTCAGTTTTTTCGGAGGTTTAATTTTTTTGTTAAAAAGTTTTTATTTTATTATTTTTTGAGGCTATAATTTACAAATTACTACATGCTTAATTTTTGATTACTTTTAAAATAGCTACCTACCTTACTTTAGACATTAACTGTTATATAATCTTACTTTAACTATTATTTTTTGTGTAATATAATACTATATAATATAATGTAATACTTAAAAAAGATAGGCTTTATATACCGACATAGATAGGCCTTTTATTTTAATTGTAATACACAGCTCAGCATTAAAATCTGTGACTGAACAATAAATCACCCCTATTTTCCCACCCTTAGGGTAGGATTTTTTTTTCCAAATTTACATGGGACCAATTTCGAGGTATGCCCTATCCAATAAAAAAAGAATTATCAAAATAGGACTACTCTATAAAAAGTTAAGCGTGGTCATACATTACAATCAGTGAGTGAACAATCAATCATCCCCTGTTTTCCCACCCTTAGGGTTGGAATTTTTTTTTTTCCAAATTTATATGGGACCAACTTCAGGGTATATCCTTTCTAATAAAAAAATAATTATTAAAAATCGGACTGCTCTGTAAAAAGATATGCGTGATCATACATAAAAAAAAAAACAAAAATGTACGCGTCGAATTGAGAACCTCCTCCGTTTTTTCGTCGGTTAAAAAAAAATTGTTCACTTTCGAATGGTGTGCGGGGCATCCGAGTGAAGTTGGAATTGAATTTTACAGAATAGTAATACAGAGATGACAACTGTAATGTTTTTGGGAGAAACAAAATTATAGAGAAAATCGAAGAACGTCTGTTAAAGTGTGGTGCAATAGTTTACTTATATTATTTTGAACGATATGTTAACATAAATATTTTACGTTGAAATAAACGGTAGAAACTAATTCAATAATAAAAAACTCATTGAAAATCTGGAATATAAAAAATGAACAGCTGTCTAGTAATGTAATGTGTGTGTAATGTAGTCTGTATAATCAGCCTATAACATTCCCACTGCTGGGTGTGTCCCAGCAGTGGGAACATATTACGCGGGCCCAGTGCGGGTTGGTGCATGACAATGTTTTCGATTTCTTTGGTTCTAGAACATGCCGGTTTCTTCACGATGTTTTCCTTCACCGTTTTGAGAGCAGTGGTGAAGAAATAATTTACACAAAGTAAAGCGCCTGTCTGGGTTCCGACCTGCGACCGACAACTCGTAAATCGCGGCCGTTACAACTGGGCAACCACTGCTATAGAAATACCTAATTAATATACCTACTTAATAACATGTAGCGGCTTCCCTAAATGCGTCACTGCACGTTTTCATGCAGCATTTCACGCTTTTGCGTGAAATGCTGTCCAGTGTTTACAAACAGGTTGCTTGCACGAACGCTGTCGCGGTATCGACTCCTGCGCATATTCGTGCTCGCGGCGGCGACGATGCTGCTGGCGGTTCTGTTGCACCTCCTCATCTTCCACCTGCTGACTGCCAGTGGTGAGCATTTGAACCACCTACGTATAAAACAAAAATAATTACTGGTGCTACATTTTCGGGATCTCATTTTTCCAATTTTTGGGCATCCAATTTTTCGGGATCGAATTTTGGGCTCGTTTTTAGAGTATTAAAAAATGGAAATTTTTTGAGGATCCAATTGTGTTCCCCTTTTAAGGGTACTAAAAAGTGATTTAATGGTGTTTATGTTATTTACGTGGCTTTCCTTGCACAGTGTGTTTTTGAACAGTTCTGCTTACATCGCATTGCAAATGTTTTTAGGTATTTTTTTAATAATTCATCCTTGATGTTGAAAAACGTGAAACTATGTATATGCTAATGTTCTAAGTGTTTTCAGTCGTCAAATAAATATTAGTGTGAACGTATCCGCTTCAACAATTAACAAACGTGTTTGATAACACTCCTGTGGTTTTAAGTTTAGTTCATAAGAAGCTTTGTGTTGCTTGTGCCGGTATATAGAACCATTTCCTGTCAAGAGATGACAGCAGTTACGGACAGCAGTGGTGTCCCAGTGGTAACGGCCTCGACTAACTAGTTGTAGGTGGAGGGTTCGTGGGTGGGTGCAATACTTGCTCCACGAGTAGTATAGGAACATACTACGCTTTGGAATGGGCAACTAGCTTCCTCTTCCTGACTGACCGACCCCTTGACAGTTCAAAAGTGCCTGTGATTGGTTTAATTGAGTAACATATACCGGCAAAAGTTCAATATAAAAACGATGTATTCAACAACCCTCAATCGATTTGCAACATGTTCTATGATTTCTTTTCTTCCGTGTATAACCTGCTTCCCCTGCACTCTCTCAATGGGAGTTACCTTCTGAAACAGTGTCTAACGACATTGTTGTTTCTAACTTACACTTTAAGGAAGAATTGGTTTTGACCGAACTGAAATCCCTTGACTCATCTAAGGGTTCAGGTCCTGATGGGCTTACTGCCTCCTTTATCTGTAGACTTCTAGGTATAATCTACAATGTGTGTGGTGTGGAAGCAGGCTAATATCACACCTGTACACAAGAGTGGATCTAAGCGTAGTGTTTAGCAGTACCGACCTATTTCTATTTTATCCACCTTTTCGAAGCTTTTTGAAAGACTGGTACATAACGAAGTGTACCCTATCCTGCATAACACTATTATACAACAACAGCACGGTTTTGTGAAAAAGCGATCCACGACAACTAATTTATTGATATTTCCTAGTGACCTATTTGATAACATCGACAATCATATATACAAGTTGATGCAGTGTACACGGACTTTCAAAAAGCTTTTGACAAGGCGGATCATGAATTGTTGCTGAGCCAAATTGCTTTTAATGGTATTCGTGGTAACTTGTTGCGATGGTTCATTGCTTACATCACAAACCGTTGTCAACGGGTTGTTATTAATGGATACCACTCTCGTGCTACTCGGGTTACATCTGGTGTCCAACAGGGCTCTATTTTAGCTCCTCTTTTATTCATTATTTTTTTATATATTTTTGGTAACTGTTTTCATAATTCCTATGCTGATGACCTCTAAGTATACAGACCTATTCATAGCATTCAGGATTGCTATCTTCTCTAAGAGGACTTGGATCGACTCACGGACTATTGTCACACTAGTAAGCTCCATCTGAGCATTCCCAAGTGCAACTACCTAAATTACACCAAAAATAAAAACATCATAAGGTTTTCATACTAAACTATACTATACTATAAACTCGGTTCGTGATCTTGGTATATTGCTTGACTCGAAACTCTGCTTGGATTTGCCTATCGATCTAATTGTAAATAAAGTATATAAAATGTACGGATTTATAATAAGATCCACTCATGACTTTAAGCGGAACTCTTCGTACCGCTGTCTGTATAAAACCCTAGTCCGTTCCCAGCTCGAATATGCCGTAACCATCTGGAACCCGTACTATGGCAAATAAATTGATATGATAGAAAATCTCTAACGTAGATTTCTTAGTGCAATGCACTACAGGTGTCATAAAACGTATCTGCAGTATAACCAGTTGCTCAGTAAGTACAAGTTTTTGACGCTCAGCTCTAGACGTAAACAATTGGAAGCAATGACATTGCATAACATTGTTAATGTCAATTTTGACTGTATTGATTTAAACAACGTATTGTGCTATGCAGTCCCCAGGACTGTCCATAAACGGCAGGTGCGTGCAGGCAAACTCTTTGCAGTAGGTACCTGCCGATCCAACACTGGTCTATGTTCGCCAGTTCGGCAAATGGCGGCAACCTACAATGAAGTATTCGAACACATAGATATATGTATTTACATGCTCTTTGAAAAGGTTTCGTAGCCTTTTGTATGAGACACTTGAACTCATAGACTAATTGTTTGTTGTTTTAAAAATACTGTTTTCTATTTTTTCATTTTATTGTTTTTATAATATTAGCGTAACTACGTAAATGTCTATTAACTGCTCTCAAATTACGATCTTTATATTTATTTCTTTTTACATATTTGTTTGACATAAAATGTTGCCACGAAGAGACCACAACATATGGCTCGTACTGTCAAAAAGTTTCTGATAACTTTTTGATAGTTCAAACATTTTTTTTTCTTTTTTTTTGGGTTTGATTTACTAAAAATCTTGAAACATGTGTTTTATTATTTATAACAAGGAGTCCCTATATAAATTTTCTCTCATACAAACTTCCATCTCCTAGTTTAAGGGCTTGGGGGCTAAAGTTCCAAGTTTTAGATTTTTTTTTGTTGTTTGTGTACTAATACTAGCTTACATACCAAACTTCAGCTTTCTAGGAGTTCAGGAAGTACCCTTAGAGTTTTGATGATCATCAGTCAGTGACGAAATCGGGGTTTTTTAGATATCAAAAAACAACGACGAAGCACTTCGAGAAAAAATTCACGTATTTCTTTGATATTACAAGTGTTATGCTTGCAACAGTCAGAGTTGTTGAATATTTTGCGTGATGCGACAATCGGACACGAACCTGACACATTAGCGGATACAATTGAAACTGAGTAATTATGTACATATGTATGTATTTGTATTGTCTTGATTATTCAACATCCTGAAATGTGAAAGTGTCGTGTTCTTAAATAAAAAGTAAGGGGATGGAGCCAGGCCTCTCAACAGTAACTGAGGAAAAATCAATTTTTGATTTATAATAATAGAAATTCAATTGTCATTATCCACAGTTGACCTAGTACTGACCGACGCGCCATTTCTTTTTTCAAAATGTCGGCCGCGCAATATTCCTATATAAATCGATAGCTGACATCAATATACACAGAAAACATGAACATCGTAAAGTGTCACGTTTCCGAGATATTATCGTTCAAAGTTATGGTTTAAGGCATTTATTTCTCATAAACAGAATACAATTATTATTCACTTGGAATGAGAAACCCTGGTTGCATACATATAAACGTTCATTGGAATTGTTTAAAGTTAGACATAAGTACAATAATTACTACTTTAACGTTGACGTGACATCCATATTTTTTGAACTTGTTGCTTAGATGTTTGAAATAATGACCCTGAAAGTTTAAAGTGATGAAACATCTATTTATGCGCGACGCAAACGCTGAGATTTAATTATATTACTTTATATACCTATTATTCTTATGTGTTCAAATAGATATGAAACCCTAATAAACAATGTTATTCCAAATGTTTTATTTTTAACAAATTAATGCGTTAAAGTTACATTTAACTTGGTTAAATATTTGTATGCCAGTCCATGGCGAAACATGTAAGATTTTATAAGACCTTAATGTACCATGTTTTAAAGCAAATACATATATTCTATTCCCAACTATGTTGTGGTCGGCTTCCAGTCTACCCGGATACAGCTGAGTACCAGTATTTTACATGGAGCGACTGCCTATCTGACCTCCACAACCCAGTTATAAAATCAAAACCTGTCCATTTATTGCCTATTAATCCAAACCAGATAAAACTGTTACAGATGCTCCTCCCCGCGACGGCAAGACCACGAAGAACAAGCCCAAGAACATCAAGGACATTGACTACAGGGTCACACACATAGACACGTGCCCCGACGTCGGCTTCTTCTTCCAGAGGGAGCCGAGAGCGAACTCCTTGTCACCTGATGTCTGCTTCCTCTGCTTCTGCCAGGGAGATCACACAGCCGTGTGCTGGAAACGGGACAATAGACGATGTAACACGGCGAGCTTCCATTACCATGGCATTGGGAAGAGGTTCGTGTTCACGTAATATTTGTTTTTTTATTTCCTGAAGCCTGCAACCCTCGAAGGGTTGAGCAGAGGTGTACCTATAGTACGCCCACATTTCGCCAGTTATATACAGGATAATTTTGTTATCACCATCCAAATTTGTACAGGGTGTTCTACTCATGAATATTAACAACTTTCACTATGGGACCAACCTTGAGATAACGGAAAAAAAAAACAGCTGTTTAATACAAAAGCCACTACCACCACCACCAACCACCCACCACCACCACCACCTACTTGACCAAAATGTATGTAACAGCAGATTTTTTTTCGTGATTTCAGAGTTGGTCCCATAGTGAAAGTTGTTCATATTCATGGGTAGAACAACCTGTAAAAATTTGGATGGTGATAAAAAAATATCCCTGTATTTTGAGTTCCATGCAAAAAGGGGGCGAGCCTATTGACGTCACCCGGGCACATATATAGACTTCGGGCTGCTACTGAGAAATTTTAGATGGAGAAACCCAATAACATTTTGCCCATCCCGGGAATCGAACCCACGACCTCATGCTCAGCAGTAGCGCTTGCGACCACTAGAGATTACACCCTGTTAATAGCATCTTGCTATCAACAGGCCACAAATTTTCAGGTGCGTGTTGTTTAAAATCAGCCTCTAGAAATACTGGACTTAAAACTAAACATGGTTATTGGAAAAACACCAACAACCTTTTAAGCGGCCATTGTACTCATCATTGTGAACAACTTTTACTATAGGACCAAACCTGAAATCGCAAAAGAAAATCAGCTGTTCCCTACATTTATAATTATGTTCGTATAACTTGTCAAAATAGATTTTTTTTTCGCGATTTCAGGTTTGGTCCCATAGTAAAAGTTGTTCATAATGAGGAGTACAATGACCTCTTAAGAGGTCAAAACAAGGGCCACCTTGTATTTTCTGTATTCTAATAAATGTATTGCGTTTGAGATTGGGTTTGTAATTCATTTTAACACAGCTTAATTAGTATTACATTCAACCACAGATCGTTGGAAGTTAATTTGTTTTTCGAAAGCTTTATTATTTCCCTTATTTAAATGGCTGTCTATTTTTAATTAATTGACTTCAAAAAAGGAGGTTCTGTATTCAACCCGTATGTATGTATGTTTGTATGTCCGCGATTCTCTCAAAAACTAATAAACCAATTTTGATAATTCTTTCATTGATGTGATCTACATACTTTTAGGAAGGTTTTAGTATATAAAACATTATATAATTATTCTTATGTACGAAGTTATATGCATAAATGTACTGCATCTCCGGCATTTCTATGCGAATTTTGATGATTCTTCTAGTCGGTGTCTTCAATTCTTCAATTTCGGAAGTCGGTGTCAAAAAACATAAATACGGAACCAACGACACCGACTTCTGAAATTAAAGTTATTTATCACTTTGCAGTATTTTCTTTGGAGTCTGTTGTTCTTTGAACAAGTAAATTATTCTTATTTCTCCAACAGGGACAAGCGCAGTCCCGGGTTCACAGACATTTTCTTCCGTGATGCATCAAGAGACTGTACGTATACCGATGTAGTGCTTGAACTCCTAATATTAATATCCATAATCCAAAGACTCTCTTGTAATACATAATTGTCAATTTACTTACAGATTTCAACAAGAACACGAAGACACAGTGCAAGCCTTACGAGTCGAGCTTCAGTGACGACTGTCCCCCAGGTTTGTTCTCTATGTTGTATAGCCGGGTGTAGATGCATAGTCTGCCTCAGGTTTATGGATGGGTCACAGTCGCACAGAATTGTTTCTTCGACGTAATGCTACGATTTCGTAGCTTATTGCTACGCCGCCGCCGTAGCTCTGTGCGTAGATCGAAGATTGCTCGGTGACTCACAGATTTTTTTTGAAGTAAAAACTTCTATAATAATAATAATACTTTATTTCAGAACAAAGTTCCATAAACATTGTTAGTACTGCTTAAAACTATGTTAGTACCTTAAAAAAAGGCGCGTTGGGCATTTTTTGAGACGGGAAAAAACCATTGAACTCGCGACACTGTTACCGGCATCGCCACATTCGGATGTGTTCGGCTGTCCTCGGGATGTACTCGGTTTTAATGTACTTCCGATATGTCAGTGAGCGATGGCAAAGTATTCTGTTTGTGTTTTGTTTACATGACGATTCAAAATATACACACGTAATGGTCCAAGTTTTCACTTTTGTCGGCACTCCCGGAGTGCCACTGTTTTTTTGTGAATTAAATAGAATAGTTAGTGTTATTACCTACGTGAAGGACTGTAATAAAATAAACTAAAACGTTTAAGATTTTTCTTGAATTTTTCCGAGTTTATTCTAATTTATTTACATTTTTAATGGTGTGGGTTGGATTCGGTGAAAAGACAATAGGTTTATGGAACTATAACAGTTTTTTTTCTAATAAATACCCATATAACAACTTGAAACAAAGGTCCTTAGCGTATAGACAATATTTACAACCGCCCCAATTTCAATTTTTTTTTCATTTTTTTTTTATGCGTGGTCCTGCCTTTTCTGTATGAGAGGAAGCCTTTGCCCTCAGTGTGACACCAATATACTAGTACTAGCTGCGCCCCGCGGTTTCACACGCATAAGGGTTGATCCCATGGGAATATCGGGATAAAAAGTAGCCTGTATGTTAATCCAGGGTGTCAGCTACCTCCATACAAAATTTGATCAAAATTGGTCCAGCCGTTTGAGCGTAAAGAAGTAACAAACATATAAACACACACACACACCCCCACACTCACAAACTTTCGCCTTTATAATATTAGTGTGATTTTTTTTTTTTTTTTCTAGTGTGATTATTATTGTGAGGTATTTATACTAGCGATTGGACATAAATATTGTTTTTTTCCAGCGGACTGGTGCACCGGCTGCACGGTGTGTGACTGCGACGCCAATGGTCGCTGGGACTGCCACCTTCTGAGCTTCTGTCCTGACGGTGAGACCTTTGGTGTTTGTAATCATCATTCTCTGGTCCTTCTCCCAATTTATTTGTGGCCAGCGCAACACGTCTTTTTCTTCCATAATTCTCTATTAGTGGTTATCTCGGTAGTCACCCCCTTTCTAACCATATCATCTGTCTCTGTGTTCTGATTTATTTTTTAATACTTTATAATTTGTCTGTGTTCTGATTTATTTTTTGATACTTTATAATTTGAATAGTACATGAGCAAGATTTTTTAAAATATTTTTCTGATGATTGCTACGACTTGACCCATCACCCATTTCCGGCTTGACGTTGATTTCTGGGACACCCATATACCATGTACTTGTATATACCATGACCGATTTCCAGGCATTTGTGATAAGAACGCATTTTTTTAATAACGTGACTTCATTATTTCTTAATAACATGAGTTTGTGGTGTAATGTGTGATTTTATTATTTCTAAAGTGACTATATTATCGAGGACGTCCACATCCACGTCACGGCATCACAATATATCGCAAGATAAAATGTATGGAAATAAATGAAGACGATTTTAAATTTCTGCCCACGAAGAAGGATTTATTACCGTTGGATCCCGTTTTTGAATCCCATTTTAATATTTTTGGCGTTGGATCCCGCAAAACATTATTATGTATTTCCGTTGGATCCCGAATTTAAAAAATGCAAGATAATTACGTTTTATTGTCGTTGAATCCCGAAAAGTATTTCCGTTGGATCCCGAATGCTTAAAAAAATATGAATGCGGGTACTTTCAACAACAAAATTGTTTATAATAAAATGAGGGGTTCACTAATGTTTCACCAAAACTCCATTGACAAATTTTTAGTTTACAACCAACGTTTCGTATACTATTTATTTCACAAACAACTCATTTTCTATATAATCTAGTCGTTTCTGGCACTCGCCGGCCGCTGCCGCGGCACCGCTCGCTTCGCTCGCTCGGTTCGTGCGTAGGGGTCACAGTTTTAACCTAACCTAACCTAGCATTGTTTTTTTTTTTAATAATTAACCTAATCTAACTAGTTCGGTTCCGGGTAACCCACTAAAAATAATCTCTTTTTAGTGTTTGATAAAGGTAAATCACTTTTCTTCTGAAATGTACACATGTTGTTATAATATGGGATTCAACGGAAATAGCAAACGGGATCCATCGGTAATACCTAAAAAACGGGATCAAAAAACGGGATCCAACGGTAATAAACGCGAAGAAGGGGCGGGGTCGAGGGGGGGGGGGCTCAGGGGATCAGACCGGAATAAATCGATAAATATCGTGATAACGTACGGTCAGCATCAAAAGTTTATTAACACTTCAGTTTTTTTAATCTTAGTTATTGATCAAAATATTTGTTCAAATTTGCAGCAGAAGAAATTTGTTTAGAATATATACTCTTGTCTATTATGTGAAAAGCTAAAAATCAGTTTATTGAAAAAAGTTGTTGTCAATTTATATATGTCAATTTTTTGTAGACGTGTTGCCGTGCATTTTGAGGACGTGGACATTTACGATGATATCGTCATGTTAGAAATTATAAAAGCGCACAATGGTTAAGAAAAGCACTAAAATGTTGCAGTTAGGTAGGTAGTTAACAAGACGCTTTATAACATTTCGCATTTTTATTAACATGCACATAAAAATACGAAAACATTTTCAGACAAAAAGAAATCAACATCAAAAAAACACCATGGAAAAATCCCAGAATCCTGGATGCCAATTTGGAAAAAAGATCAAGAGAAATTTATCAATATCTCGTCTAACAAAGCGCCTAAGTCACAACGCAGATCAATTAAAAATGATACAATCCCTAAAAAATCTGATAAAAAAGCAAAACCTAAAATACAACGTGGAGGCAAGAAAAAGGCGCCAACGCCACCACCGAGGCGTATCGTCCATAAAAGAGTACCACTCAAGTTGGGCAAGAAACCCGACCCTGGAAAGATGAAAACTCCGATAAAATATAGAAAGGTGGAGCCCAAAAAAAAGAACTCAACGAAAGAAAAGATCATCAAAAAACACATAGCAACACGTAAGCCAATTAAAATTAACAAATCTAATAAAGGCGGTTTTGAAATGGAGTTGGCACATAAATTGATGAAGACAGTTATGCAAAGCCTGAAAAAAAAAGTCACAATTAGTGTCAAAAACATGTCTGAAATAGTTAAGCAAAATGCCAAGAATGTAATAAATATGAAAGCCCAAGCCAAACTCAGACAATCGAAAAACAAAAAAAAACACATCAGCAAGAGACATAATAAAAAACCTAATATAAGCCCACCTTCCAAGAAAAAGATGGTACCCATGAAGAAGCCTATATACAGAGCGAAAAGGAAGCTTGAAAAGAAAACTGGCACACAGACATATATCAGGCAAAAACGAGACGTCACAATGCCTGGAAATATTGAAATACCTGCCAGTGTCATCCACGGTACGTTAAACTCATATGTACAATAGGTAGGTTCTTATAAAGGTAAGGTAAAGTTCTTGAGGCATTTTTTAAAAACTTTTTCATCTTGTAGGGGTTGAGGATCCGTCATCTACCCCGGTCGCAACGGGGAGTGGAACCGGCGAGAGATGTCGTGCGGTGTCCCACAGGGATCGGTTCTGGGGCCGCTCCTGTGGGACATCGGTTACGACTGGGTGCTGCGGGCCGACCTCCCTGATGGCGTCAGCGTGGTTTGCTACGCTGACGACACGCTGGTCCTGGCGCAAGGGAGGTCGCATCAGGCGGCGGCCGACGCGATGACACGCGGGGTTGCGATAGTCGTGGAAAGAATCCGGCGGTTGGGTCTCGAGGTAGCATTGCACAAGTCCGAGGCCATGTCTTTCCATGGGCCTCGGAACGGGCCACCATCGGGATCCCAACTAACGGTGGGAGGGGTTCACATCGGCGTCGAGGCAACGTTGAGATACCTGGGTCTCGTCCTCGACAGCCGGTGGAACTTCGTCGAACACTTCCGACGCTTGGCCCCCAAACTGGAAAGGACCGGGGCCGCCTTCAAGCGGCTCCTGCCCAACCTGGGGGGGCCAAACACCTCCTGCCGGAGGCTTTACGCGGGGGTCGTGCGGTCCATGGCCCTATACGGGGCCCCGGTGTGGGCGCGTTCTCTGCGGCGGCGAGCCGCCCACTATCTGAACGCGCCCCAAAAGGTGGTAGCCGTAAGGCTGATCCGGGGGTACCGCACGATCTCGGGCGAGGCGGCAAGCCTCCTTGCCGGACTGCCGCCATGGGATCTGGAGGCGATAGTCCTAGCGCGCCTGTATGAGTGGCGCGCGGAGGCACTGAGCCGGGGGGAAACTCCGCTTCCGCGGCAAATCGTGGCGGAGCGGACAGACCTCCGGCGCGATCTCATGGTGGCATGGAAGGAGCGACTTTCGCAACCCAGCGCAGGGCACGCCACGATAGTGGCGATAAGACCCCTCTTTGAGGAGTGGCTAGAGAGGCGTCACGGCGTCCTCACCTATCGCCTGACGCAGGTCCTCACCGGACACGGATGTTTTGGGAGGTTCCTGCACATCATCAGGCGGGAGGAGACGCCCGGGTGTCACCACTGCGAGGATCGCCCAGAGGACACGGTGGAGCATACGGTGGAGGTCTGCCCCGCATGGGCGGAGCACCGCCGTGCCCTCGTAGAGGCGATAGACAGCGGCGGCGACCTCTCGCGTCCGGCCCTGGTTCAAGCCATGGTCCGGGGCGAGAGGGAGTGGGAGGCGGTCACCTCCTTCTGCGAAGCAGTCATGCTAGCGAAGGAGGTGGCTGAACGGCTGAGGGAGAGAGCCTCACACCACAGCCGCCGCGGGAGACGCTCCGGGCGTCGGGAGCCGCGTGACGACTCCCGGCCACCGTAGGCGCGGGCCTGCGGACGGAGAGTAATGGGTAGCTCACCGTCCGATCAGGACCAGGCCCGTGCCGGACGGCGCGTTGTGTTCCACGCGCGCCTCAAAGAGATGTCAGCAGAAAGGAAGGGGCCTGCCAGGGCCGAAGCCTGCCGGGGGTGCGGGATTGTCCGAAAGGGTTACCGCTACCCCGGAACATAAAGGGCTAAGGAAGGAACACGGATGGGTTTTAGTCAGTAAGAGTCTGACACTCCCTTCGCTCCACCCAGAGCGGGAGGGGTCATTTGATGATTTCCCATCCATAAAAAAAAAAAAAGGGGTTGAGGATCAAACGATTTAGCGATAACAAGTAACATCCCGTCTGTTATTTGAGATGCATCTGCTCACTCATATAAATTTTAGACACTTTTCTGATATAGGTACAATGTTATTATTGTACATAATGTTTGATGTTGACTTTCTACTTTTCAGAAAGTTCTGCTGAGTCTAAAAATACTACAGTGGCATTGACCGTTATACCAGTGACCAGTATACCAGTGATCACCATATCGGTGACGAGCATACCAGTGACAAGCGTAGCAGTGACCAGCATACCAGAGACCAGTATACCAGCCACCAGCAAGCCGATAGTACCCGATGATGGCAACTTCTCAGACGCTCTTATCGGAAGCAGCACACTTCCAGACAATAAATATTACAAATATACTGTCGGCAGTGAAGAACCTAGAACTAAGCTGAATTTATCAATCGAGGATACAGTAACCAAACAATTTAATGTAACAGAAACCATCTTTAACCTCCTTGGAGCACAGCTCAGTTCCATTGTATCGGCAGAAAAAAAGTACGTCGAAAACAAAGAACTAAATAAAAATAATGACTCTAAAGAAATTAATCCCGAAGAAAACGGATTGAAATATTCAAAATGGATTAATCTTAAAATTTTAAAGGAGAAAAGAAATACCTCCGAGTCTGATATTAAAGATAAAAAGCTCATGAAATTAATGCCACATACAAACAAAACTATTCATCTTCATGATAATAATAAAAACCATGGGAAGACGCTTGAAAAAAAACTCAATTACCGAAAAAAAAACTCGGTGAAGCTACTTAATCATTCGATATGTAAGTTCAATAACTGTGTGATGAACAATAGTATCAATATTCACATGCCAAATAAAAACTATCGTGATATGCATGGTAATATACCAAAGATATTAAACAATCAACACAAAACTAGTACCACTTACCCTCCGAGAAAAAGGAAACTCGGGGTTAAAAAATATTTGAAGAGGATTTTTAACAAAATATTTAAAGACAGGAAAACGCCCGACAAAATGAGCAAACACCAACTAATAAAGACTTTATGTGAAAATTTCGGGCCGTGTGTGAAAATAAATAGAAAAGACAAAGTTCTTTTGAACTCGAAACTTTCAGATTTAGACAGAGAAACTACAAGAATTCTGAAAAGTGTCAAAATTATCAAGGGTATATTAAAATTGCTGGTATTACCCGAAAATGTTAATAGTAACTTCTCGAAACAGGAACATTTCCGAAATAATATACAAAAATTAAACAGCATTCTAAAAGGTATTTATTCTGAAAATGGTCAGGTGAAATTGACAACGACACAGCTAACTCAAATAGAATATATAAAGAGAAGCACAGAAGATTTTATACAGTCAGTTAGTAAGTTCGCGTCGCTGCTCAATCAAATAATTGCTACACTTACAAAACAAGATACGAACCACTTTAGCAACAAGGCAAAACACCATTTAATGAACAAAAAACTATCAAAAGATGATCCTTTTCAGAGCTTGAAAAATCTACTTTTAAGATACAATTTAGTTCAAAATTCGTTTATGAAACAAATGTATGAGCAATTACATAATTTTGATTATAAGATTAATGAGAAACCGAAGGTGAGTGAAAATAAGGATTTGAATAATAGTGTAACAATAGAGAATATCTCAAGGAATATCATTCACAACCTCAGGAAGCTGAAGCACCTGGCTCAAATGGGGAGCTATAGTGGGAGGGAGAGGGTGAGGACCAAGAGGGATACCAGCAGAGATGACGATGCCATAGAGTATCTGCTGCTATTGATGGAGTATTTAATAAAACAGAATCATCCTCTGGACGCTGAACCAGGTACCATCTTAGATTTTATAAGTTGTAATATGCTTTACTAAAACAACAATTTGGTGAGAAATTAACTGTAAGTTAAATAATAATATGTGTGTATGTAACACCATATTGTGATAACCTTAATGCGAGCACAGGTTTGAGCAGTCAGTAGTACCTAATTATTATAACGATATTTTTGTATCTCACTACTGACCTCGAGCATTCGTTATACTTATAACACACTAAAAACGTTTTTCATGTTTTTTTGATGAAAAATTTAAAGAATTTTCTTTTATTTTTCAGTCAATGATGGAATAGATTTACTAATAGAAGCTATCAAAAATGCACCAGATATTAAACCTATCAGGAAAAAAGTATTAGAATACACACCGGCCATTTATTCGGAAACTACCACGACCACCACTTCTCGTAGTATTTCTAGCACTGCTACTTCTGAAGATACAGAAAGTGAAGACGATAGCCCTTCTGAAAGTGACAAGACGTATTCCAGCGAAGATAGTAGCAAAACCAAGCTAGAACAAAATGAAAGTAAATTGAAGGAAAATAACATTTTTTTAGAAACATTCGCGGATGATGAGAAAGATTTCGAAGATAAATTGCAATTCGATCGGAGAGCTAAACCTGACAAGATGGATGAAGTCACTGAATTGGCTTTCTTAAGTAAACTTGGAGAAAAAGAGTACAACATAATACTGAAACCGGAAAATGTATTTAAAACTACGACTGTTACAAATACTATAACGCCTTTAGAAATGGAAACAAGTGATACATTAGATAGTCGCGATGATCTTAATCAGGGGAGGACAGTTGCTATAGAAAGTAATAATTTCGATAAGCCAATAGACTTTAGTGAAGGTGGTAGCAAAAAGGTTGTCGTATTCACAGGAGACATGGATGAAGAAACCACTATACAAAGTACAGTCACAATAGAACCAGATATACCTACTACTCTGAACACAGAATTTCTACCTCAGACTGTTCAAGCCCAGATGTCCAAAGCAAAAAACCTTGAATTGTTTGACAATGACAGCGCTGACAATAGATCTAAACTAAAATGGATAGAAGAAAACTTCGGGAAGGACACTGAAAAAGAGTCCAGAGAAATTGAAGAAAATAACTCTACGCTAATTAGAACGCCTGCAACCACTGAAACTTTAGATAAAATAGATGTTACTGGTTTAACTAGAGTAAAAGGTGAAGTTAGTGAAAGAGCTGATGAGAAAGAAAAATATGAAACAAAAAAAAAAAGTACGGCTAAGTTGAGTACCGAAGAAATAATGTTTCGGAAGCAAATGGAACTTTTAAATTCGCTCGATTATGGTACTGAGCGAGCTGAAGTATTTGAGTCAGATTCGAAGGATAGTAATGTTGATGAAAAATACACAGGGGACAGCTTTCCGTCGTATTTCGTTTAGTTCATTATTATGAACTGAAGCTGTTTCGATTTGTTGTTTAACTGTAGAATATGGTAGAACCCAATTAGGTATGTTATTTTGACTAATATGTTACCTTCATTATTTTAATAGGTATTAATGTACCCACCACATCAGGTTCTGCTCTTATACTAATTTATTTGGGGTCGGCGCAACATATGTATGTACTCACTACACTTCTCAATTCTTCAGCTATAAGTTTTGTAATTTCAATCTAAGATTAATATTACTTGTTTGAAGTTATTGCTGAGCTGAATGACTTATATTATCCAGGGTACAAAATATATTTATATCGGCCATATTTTCATAATGTTAAGGATGTACGTCAGTTTGTCCATAGTAACAAACATGACTTGCTTCTATTTTCTGTGTGTTTACTTTGAAATCGTTGTTTTACAATACTAGATATATAAATAATTTAGAAATTAGGTTCTTCATCTCATAGATGTATTGAATCATCTTCTTTTCAAAATCTTTGTGAAGTCTTAGTCTGTGCTGTGTGACGTTTGAATGCATGGCAAACCTGTTACGACTGTGTTCTGGCGTAGAGCTTTTGTTATTTTTATGATGTTTTCATCTCTGTACATACCTAAATCTTAAAATTTGTCAGCTGGCTGTATGGAGAAAGTTTGGATCTGGAGTGACAACCGCGTACCCGAAACCGTAGCTTTGGAAGGCCTTCCACAAGATGAGCCGATGACCTGCTGAAGGCCGCAAGAATCCGCTGGATACGAAAAGCACAAAATCGGTCAAAGTGGCGATGCCTGGGGGAGGCCTCTGTCCAGCAGTGGACGTCTTTCGGCTGAATGATGATGGTAGAAGATTTCGGAACTATAGAACTCTTTTCCTAATGTTTTCAAGATTCCACCTTTTCAAGCATTCAACTGCGCTACTCAGGATGAGCTGTTATGATTTACTTTATACTCCAAGTGAAGACGTATGTTGGTGAATTTCATCAAACTCAAAGCATTTAATTCAATTAAACCATTTACAGGCACTTTTGAATTATCAAGAAGTCAGGCAGTCAGAAAATATGAAGCTAGTTGCCCATTCCAAAGCGTAGGTACCTATGGAGAAGAACGGGCAAGAAACTCCATGGAAATTCTTTTAAATTATATTTTTACAAAAATATTAGTTACATCATTAATATTGAATTTATAATTATATGTGAGAACGATGTAAAAAAAAGACGTACGCATTAAAAGCGTTCAGAGTAGAGCCAATAGTAACAAAACAATAATTCAAAAATAAAATAATTATAAAAATAAGCCGAGGCAGCTAGGTAATGACCAGCCCCAACTGACGGCGCCCGTTCACGAACATGACGCATAGATCAGCACCATTCAGCTCAACCATTTTGAAGGGAGCTAAATGATCAAACACACACGCCACCGTCAGCGAGACATTTGTGTGAGCATGACATACTATCAGCCGCCAGGGCACATTCAAGTCAATGAAAGACATATTACCCGGTAAATGGTAGCCCTATAGTACATAGAACTCACATCTGTGCTATACAATTATACAATACAAAGGAAATTGAGTTTATACAATGCAAAGATAGGCGTACAATCTTCAGCAGCTCCAACAGTATTTTCAAGTGTTAATCAATTAGTTGTGGTTGTGGAGCGGGACCAGCATTGAGCCAGGCATTTTTATCAGCGATGTATTCCCCTAACTTATTATTTGCCTGCCTGCATAGTGTGCGTTTTATACAAGACTTGAAAGTGGGGAGGTATTTTATTATAACATTTTAAACAGTACTCCATAAAAGATGAGTCTACTTTAGCCAGTCTGAAACCTGGTTGAACTAATAGGTAGGTGAAAGACATAATTATATGTAATTAGGTATATATTTATAGTTTTAATAGGTTTATGCGTATCTTTATATTTAAAATATTTATTCCTCAATTTTCATTATTGCGCCTACCACTGTTTGTCTCTGCATCACCCAAAGGTTGACTGGTAGAAAATGCCTATGATATTAAGTCCGCCTATGTACATTTATGTGCTTGAAGCATTAAATAAATAAATAATTATAGTACTAGAAATATCTAGTACTATAATTATGTCTTTCACCTCTTTTACTAAAAAGATGTATTTTTTTCCTTACATACATGATGTTTTCATAGATATATTGACAAGGTAGCGTTATGATGTCAATTTCCTTAAACAGTTCCCTTAGAGAATCGCGCCTGCGGAGGTTATATTATTATATGGCTCTGATGGCTCGTTTCTGCAGAATAAAAATAGAATCCGATGTCTGCAGCCCGTCCCCAAAGTAAAATACCGTGAGACACGATACTATGAAAGTAACTAAAATAGACTAGTCTTGCGGTATCTACATCAGTAAATTGACGGATTTTTCTGACAGCATAAGCTGCTGAACTTAGCCGTCCTACAAGAGATGTTAAATGAGGGCCCCATTGTAGCCTTGAGTTGAGCGTAATCCCTAGGAAAACAGTTTTATCGACGAATTCTAGTTTCTCTTGATTCAATTTTATCTCACAATCACTACCTTTGACATTTGCTAAAGAAAATCTTATGCACTTAGTTTTTTTTTCCATTTACTTAATACTAAATTATTAGCAGTGGACCAATTTTGGACCTGCAGTAGGGCGTTATTTACGTCGTCAAACTTTGTAGCACATCTATTTACCTTAAAAATTAAGGAAGTATCATCAGAAAATAACACCATTTGTGGTTAATTTTTTAATAAATGGAGTAGATATACACTAAAAAAGAGGAAAGAACCCAATATCGAGCCTTGTGGCGCACCCATGTTTACTGTTAAACCATGTGAATTGATACCATTTATTTGAACTTGCTGGTGTCTATCATTCAAATAAGAACTAACTAAACTGAGCGCCAGTTTTCCAAGTCCGTAATGCTCAAGTTTCAAACGCAAGGTTTCGTGATCGACGCAATCAAAAGCCTTGAAGAGGTCACAAAAGATTCCTATGGCATTTTGGGCCTCTTCCTACGCGTTAAAATGTGTTTTAATAAAGTTACACCGGCGTCGTTCGTACAATGTCCTTTGGTAAAACCATACTGTTGATCCTGAAGGATTTTATTCGTTTAAAATGATGATTGAGCATTTGACTAAGCATTATCTTTTCAAACACCTTGTTGAAAACCGGCAACACGGATACGGGTCTATAATTATTGGTGTGTTTACTGCCCCCGGATTTGTAAAGTGGTATTACCTTACTGTATTTAATTAAATTGGGGAAGATTCCTTATTCAACACACGAATTAAATACTTAGGCTAAGTAAGGCGCAATAGTCTCAATTATGGAGTTTCATATTTTATTAGACATTCCCCAAAGATCTTCGGTCAATTTGATCTTAATTTGCTTAAAAGCTTTTATTACTACTACGGGTTTAATATGTTTAAATTGAAATTCAACCGGGCAGGCTTGAACGTTCGCTATTACCATAAAAATAACTTATTTATGGTAATTCCGATCATAAAGTCCTATTTCCAAATTATTTTTTTTTTAAAGTAAATACTGTAGAAAACTAAAACTAAAATGTACATGTATATCAATTGGCATAATCTGCGTTAAATACAGTAATAAAGATTATTATTATGTGGCATTAAACAATGTAAATAGTTTTTATTGTTTCCTGTAAAATTTGCTTATCATGGAAATAGGACCTTTTGACCAGACACTCCTCATTTGTCTTAGTGGCGCGAGTGTCACTGGCTACATGAAAATAAAAAACAAAGTAAAATGGCAGATTTGGGGTGTCATATTGTGGAGTTCGAATTCTTTGTTTCTTCTAATACCATCGAGTGGGATATCAAAATGAAGAGTTTTAAAAGGTGATTTCAAAAATATATACAACTTATATGGTTAAAAGTAATTCGAAGTGACAAAACGTAAAAAACTCAATAAAAAAAAAAATAATCACATCACACTATAATCACACTTCACACTAATATTATAAAGGCGAAAGTTTGTGAGTGTGTGTGTGTGTGTTTATATGTTTGTTACCTCTTCACGCCTAAACCGCTGGACCGATTTAGATGAAATTTGGTATAGAGATAGTTTGAGTCCCGGAAAAGGACATAGGATAGTTTTTATCCCGATATTCCCACGGGATCGACATTTACGCGGGTGACACCGCGGGCGCAGCTAGTTTGTAAACTAAAAAGCTGGAAATAAAAAAAAGTAATAAAAAAAACTAAAAACCCGACTGCGGTAAAAAAATTAAGTTAAAAAAACTGAAAGCTAAAAACTAACCCATTATAAATTAAATAAAAGTTGGAAGCAGGCGGGACCCATTTGAGTTTAAAAATTTAAAAATGGAATGGGCCCCGCCTGCTTCTAACTTTTATTTAATTTAAAATGGGCATGTTTTTAGCTTTTCAGTTTTTGTTACTTAATTTTTTTTTTAATTGCCCCAATTTAATTAAATACAGTAAGTATACCACTTTACAAATCCGGGGACAGTAAAGACACCAATAATTATATATTTCTTTTTATTACTTTTTTTTTCTAGTATTAAAACTATGTCTATCAATTTTAATAAAAAGATGTTGATTTTTTCTTACATACATAATATTTTCATAAATGAATTGGCAAGGTACCGTCATGATATTAACCTTTTCAAATAGTTCCCTAAGAGATTCTCGGCGACGTAGATTGTAAATGGCTCTGACAGATCTCTTTTGCAAAATAAAAATGGATTCAATGTCAGCAGCCCGACCCCATAGTAAAATGCCATATGATATAATACTGTGGAAGTAACTAAAATAGACAAAACGCGCGGTTTCTCCATAGCGGCAATAGGCTTGCCTCCTATGATGAAATGTGGGTGTACTTTGTATTCCCCGAAGGGTTAGGAGCGCCTCTGCCTAATCGCGCCTCTGTCTAAGGCGTGATGGTATGTGTAGGTATCACTACATAGTGTAAAACCAAGCCGCTTCCCGCTGTCTGTCTGTCCCTATGTATGCTTAAATCTTTAAAACAGCGCAACGGATTTTAATGCAGATTTCAGCAATAGATAGAGTGATTCAAGAGGAAGGTTTATATGTATAATACATGCATATTATAGTAGAGAAAAGCCGAGAAATTCAAAGATTTGTAATGTGATGTCGCAATAAACATATTTTTGTGCGCTTACATTGCAAACGCTGGCTAAACCCTATGAGATAGATCAAATTAATGTAAAACGGAATTGTATATAATATCTTAAAAAGATCAATAAAAAAGTCCGCGATGGTATATGTTTATCTCCTAAGGATAACCCAGAGTAACCATTTTTATCTTTTACATATTACAAAAAAGTTATGGGTTATTTACCAAGCTATTTTAAACAATACATTATTATTCCTTACCCAATATACGTTGTGCATTTCATGTAGATCAAAATTGCCCTTTACAGCTTATTTTTTTTTAATTGCTGGATAAACACGCTCTTGACCTCGATCACGCCTGATGGAAAGCAATGGATGAGGTCTATGATGGAACAAGCGTGCCCAGAAGATGCCTAAGGCACTGGAATTCCCACGCGTCGCAGCAGGCTGCTTGACGCCGCCACGCCGGACTCCGGTGGGAGGGTGGTCGCAAACCAGGCGGGCGTTAGCCCTACCACCGCAAGGGATGAATTGGCAAGTCAAATAAGGTGTTGGGTGTGATTGTCCAGGATGCGCCAAGCGCTCGGTTCAGTTGAGTAACTGGCGGAACAAACTGTGCTACACGAGGAGGCTTCTTCATGCATCCCAAAATTATCATTAAAATGAATATCTTGGAAGATATAAGAGATTTAAAAAGCGGGGGCAGAGCGGCTGGGGGCAGTACGAAGTTCACCGGGTCAGCTAGTTTTCAAATATTGTCTTAAATCTTGTTTTGCTCAACTGCGACCAGTCCCAATATTCCTGACTTTAGTTTTAAGGACTCGATTGTAATGCATCAAATTACTACTTTTGGTCTTTAGGATTTAAGAAAAATAACGTCTTGTTTTGTTCGAGATTATGTTTTGTAGTATAGTTAATTATTTATTTCATGAATTATTCACGTTCTACGGTTAAACAGCGGTCAGATTTAAGTGATAGTAACTTATATTTACGCAATATAAATAGCAATTTGTTTTAATTGTACATACATTCGATTGTTCGACTTTACTCTAGTTCAATAAATTATTAACAATGTTTTGGAATCATTTTATTTAACCCTTAGGCATGGCGATGCATGCGATGACTAGACGCAACGACAGGCTAGGGAACACACAGCGCTGCGTCTAGTCGCAGCGACAAGACGCAGATGCAAACAACAACTCTGCGTCTTGTTACAGCGACTAGACGCTGTGACAGTCGTTTGCTTCTAATTGTCAAGTCAATTTTACTGTAGGTATGTCACAAGTTATGACAAGAAACTTGCATCTATACTTAATTAGTATTATTATAAAGAGGGTGAGTTTGTTTGTAGGGGATATGTTCTTCGGAACTACTGATCGGATTCCGAAAATTAATTTACTAATGGGAAGCTACAGTATAGTCGAGTGCTATAGGATATTTTAATGTTAAATAAAACAACAAATTTCACACCGACGAAGTCGCGGGCAGAAGTTAGTGTCGTATATGAGGAATGATTGATTATTATTTTGAAGTGAGGTCTCTGTCACTTCGAATTAAGAGCTTCAGGCCCGTTCTTCTCCATAGAGATCTACGTTTTAGAATGGGCAACTAGCTTCAACTTTCTGACTGACTGACTCTTTGACAATTCAAAAGTGCCTGTAAATGGTTTAATTGAAATAAATGCTGAATTGAACCTTCGCTTTAGAAGAGCATTAACTCAATTACCTACCTAATCCGCCTGCGGGTGCACGGGGCCGGCTCTTCGTGTCGCAACCGTTCCGGTCTGCTGCCGGCGCACCGACGGCCCGACCTTCCGTTTTCGCTGCGTCTAATTGTCCGTCAGCTTATCTCCAGTTCTGAAACATCCGTTAGTACTGATAGTGATACTGTTTTTGCCGTGTTTCGTAAAATTACAAGACAAATTGGAGCAAGATTGAAGATTAACATTGAAATTGAATTTGAGTTTCTTATCCCGCAAGTTCTTTTCATACTTGAGGTACCAACCATGTGTTATAGTAGGCCAAAATTGTTCAAAAATGTGTAAAAAAAGTCAGGTGTCAAGTACAATTACAAAACAACCAAACCCTGCGAAATTACCCTGCAACGTTACGGTTATGTGATGTAATGGGTCTATGTCGTACGTCAATGACTAGTCTGTCAGTCTGTAGCTACAACCTGTTTTTTGTTTTCTTCACAAAACTTGATTTATTTAGTTTTTGGCTCAGACTTCATTATAATAAACTGGAACGAATGAATCGAGATTACTTAATCATTTCAACATTCTGTTTAGATTTCTAATCGAGCAGCTGCAGTAACAGACTATCTTTCAAATCAATGAAGATACTGTGCATTTTTTTGCTGAACCCAAATCAATCCATACTAATATTTTAAATGCAAAAGTAACCCTGTCGGTCTATCTATGCCTGTTCTCGCCTTGATGGCTAAACGGGTTTGAAAGAATGGAATTCGGATAGACCATTGACCTGGGTTAAGACATAGAATACTTTTTATCCCGGTAGTACGTTCCCGTGTGAGAATTTCTAACCTCCACGCGGGTGAAGCTTTGGGCAAAAACAAATAAAACAGACTTACGAATGTTATTATATATTAATTGAACCCTTCTTTCATAAGGGTTCTACAATGCAACATATTGGGACCTTTACTGATTGGCCAAAAATAGCAGTTGTGAAACAAGATGCGTTTAAGGTATATCTTAAACAACGTATTCTACGTGCTAGGTCAAAAGGACTGTATAATGTGCATTACACAAATAATTGTCTCATTCGCGGTTTGTGGTCGTCATTATATCTACAATGCGGTCTAATATTCGGTTACCGCGGAACGTGAGACGATGCTCATATTTGTGAGAAACTGTGTATTTTGTAAATGATCTGTGTGTACGACAATTATTATTTATTTGTGCTAGATGTTATGTGGTTACAGTATAAATGTTAAAATGAATCTTATGTAGTCTAAAAGGTTTCGGCACCAGTTCATAGCTGAAGATATTATTCTTATTGAAAATCTGTTTGCTGTAAACTGTTCAAATATTTCTCACGGTAGGGAATCAGGGTTTGCGATACTCACTTGATAAGCTATAATCGCTTGTATGACGACGTATGAGCCGTAAAGAAAATACATTTATTCAGCAAAGAATACCAGGCATACAGCGGTTGTAAAGTAAAAAACTCATGATGAATCGCTTTTATACCAATAACGAGATGCTTGTAGTATAGGAAAGAAAAGACGAGTCGTTACTTTTCACTACCAACGAGTAATAACTTACAGAAATCTCAAAAAATATTACTTCATTACAGAACAAACTAAGTATTGCATGAAACTGAACCAGATTTTATAGAATCAATTCTCTAAGTACCTCCTGACATGGTCAGACCATGTAGATCACAGACTATTTGACCACGCACAAAAAGTAGCTATTAATGTTGTTTAGCGCAACTTGTTATCAGTCCGTGCATCTGAGGCGGCCTTGTCGCAAGTTTATGTAATAACTGCTTTACTCTGTTGATGCTCGTGACATATGGCGCGAAGGTTTCGTTTTATATTTATTAAATAAGTACTAGTTTAAATATGGTTTTTTTTTTATTGCTGAATGGGCCCGCTCTTGACCCCGATCACGCCTGATGGAAAGCGATGGATGAGGTCTATGATGGAACGGGCGTGCCCAGAAGATGGATAAGGCGCTGGAACTCCCACGCATTGACGAAACACAGCGGGCGGCTTGACGCCGGACTCTGGTGGGAGGGTGGTCGCAAACCAGGCGGGCGTTAGCCCTGCCACCGCAAAGGAAGAATTGGCCAGTCAATTAAGGTGTTCGGTGTGACTGTCCAGGATGCGCCGAGCGCTCGGTTCAGTTGAGTAACTGGCGGAACAAACTGCGCTACACGAGGAGGCTTCTTCATGCATCCCATTCTTCATCATCAAGTGTGAATGTTAGCTTGAATTTTTTTTGTATTATAAGTATTGGCGATGAAACCATTATTTGACATAGCATTGAGAGTCACGGGAATCCGCTGGATGCGAGAAGAATAGGACCGGTCGGTGTGGTGACGCTGGGGGAAGGCCTAAGTCCAGTGGATGGCTTTCGGCTGAAATGATGATATTGTTTAGAATGCAGGTTTGATTATTGTTGTAAGGTAGTGAATGGGTTTACCAAAATATCGTCGGCTTTTGATTTATTTCAGAGTTTATGTAGAGTCTTTTATTAATAGAAAACAAACAGCTCATTTATCAAATTAAACAGTCGACAACATCCATCGGTTTTTTGATAAACTTCAACTATATCCGACGGTCCTGCATACTTATCTCTTTTGTTGACTGCACATGTGCGTATAAAGTGCTCGTGTGTACGAAAATTCTAAATGAAGAGGTAGTTTTTTACCATCATCATTTTAGCCGAAAGACGTCCACTGCTAGGCATAGGCTTCCCCCAGTGTCGCCACATCGACCGGTCCTGTTATTCTCACATCTAGCAGATTCTCACGACCTTCGAACTTTTTTTTTTTTTGGGTTAATAAAGATTTTTTTTGTTTCTTCATTATATTTGTCATCTAATCTCTGGAAAGTCATGACATACCTATTCAAAACATATTTCAAAGTGATATGACCCTTTATATTAATGTCGCAATTCTTAAAAGTCGAAGCTGCTCGTCAACAATGTTGTAGGTTCTGCCGGCAGGAGATTATCTATGGCCGCCGGTGAATTCGCAACGCACCTACCAGGTAGCGATACTATCATCACTGCGAAGGATCCACTATACATTGCCACACATTTCCCTTCACACTCGATTATAAATCTAATTGCGCACATCCCTGCCTTGTCTTTTAATACAATGTTGCTACATCGTGATCAGGCTTAAGGCGGTACCCCGACCAAAACCGCGTTTTTCTTCGTTATTCAGAGGCTATTAACTCAATAATTATGAGAATTAACTACATCTGAAAGCACATTATTAATGTTCGATATCCTATCATCACATTGCCCGTTATTATTTGTTTTTATATGTTACTAATACATTTAAAATCTCCTTTTAAAAAGGTGACTAAAATTATTGATTGAATTCATCTTTTGCTACAGTTGAAGTTGTATTAATTTGAGGATTTCACAAATGGATAGATAATTTAAAAATCTAAATAATCCATGTTTTAATTTATTTAAAAAGATCGCTATTCTTTTTTTATTAAAATAATTCCAAAAATTTTGCGAGGAAGTCGTGTCGCTCTCTGTCTCTGTCGTGAATGCTCAAGGTTATTTGGTCGGGGTACTGCTTTAATGTTCTCTTAGGAATCCTCTTTGCCAAATCTGTCTTGTGTTGAAAACATAAATTTCTTCTGCCCGCGACTTCGTCCACATGAAATTTCTTGTTACCCAAGCCATCGCGTCGCATCGCCCGTGCTATTTCTTTGTTTTCACTTAGTGTTCTTTTTTTTCGGTCGGCTCCTGTGGGTCGTAGCGTGATTTTAAATAGCATGTAACCTTTCTCAAAAATTAGGCTACCAAATGCAGAAATATATTTTTCAATTCGACTGGTAGTTTCAGAGATAAGCGTGTTCAAATAAACTCTTCAGATTTATGTACTCGTTTGTGTAACTGAACGCGACTGAAGGGATTACGATGAGAGACAGCAACGCCCTCGTGCGGTTTCCAAATAATTGAAAAATATATATGGCAGCTTAAAAGTTTAAAAAGCCTATGTTTGTCTATTAGACACGGATGGCATTTCTTAATTTGTTGACGGCTTAAGGTTCGCGCACATTATGTCGGGCCGCAGCGGAGCGGAGCGGGCCGCAGCAGGTAGCACATCGATAGGAACCCGCGCCGGGCCCGCTCCGCCCCGGCATAGTGTGCGATAGTTCATATAAAACTAGCTGCGCCCCGCGGTTTCACCCGCATAAGTTTCGATCCCGTGGGGATATCGGGATAAAAAAGTATCCTATGTCCTTTCCTGGGACTCAAACTATCTCTATAGGTAGCAAATTTCATCTAAATCTGTTCAGCGGTTTAGGCGTGAAAAGGTAACATACAGACAGACAGACAGGCAGAGTTACTTTCGAATTTATAATATTAGTATGAATACATACGAGCGATTTGAAGCGGATTTTTGCGCTGCGACCCGACCCGCTGCGGCCCGACATAATATGCGCGAACCTTTATAGGGCATTATAGAACATCGTATTATATTTTAGACTACTGGAATGTAACTAACTTGGCAATGTATCTAACTCATGCGGATGAATTTTTCGACGCTATATTTTAGTTAAGTTAGGTTTTAATTTTGTTATTTTTGTTAATTTAGTGGATTAATATACTAATGCATGTTATGAAACTTCTCATTTGAAACACCTCACTCCTCATTTCCCATCATTTAGAAAAAAGGTGGCCTACCAAAGAGGCAGAATCAAGTCCTTCTAATTGAACAGAACAGCTGTGTTACTGCGGAGTTTGTTGCGTCGCTTCTTTTTCCCAGCTAAAGTCCTAGGAAGGGCCGGCGTTTTGGGGGACTGTCTTATGTAACTGCTAATTCTCAGCCTACTTTGAATAAATGACTTTTGATGATTTTGAAATGGAAAAAAAAGCTGGCTTAGACAAAAAGCAAACCTTTCTTCACTGTAAACGAAGCTTGCATCCAAAACCTCTGTTCCTAATGCGTTACATCAACGGAATGTTCTTCCTGTGCACAATAGGCGGCACAGTCCAGTGACTAGCCTTCGACAGTAAGTATGGCGAGTAATGTTCGAACATATTGAGCTAGTGTCACGTGAATGATGCGGAATCATCGAGAAGTGCTGTGCGCAATGTTTAAGAAAAACCGTCATCTTCTTCCTGGCCGTGTCGCATGTTACTTTTGGTAGCCGTAACACATTTTTGAAGTGAAACTTCTTTACGCACGCTTGACTTGGGGAGTAAGCTGGCGAACGCGTGACGTAAGCGTTACAAAAAGTGTGATCGGGCGAGGCGAACGGGAGTTGAGTGGGGGATATAAGCAAGAGAAAGCAGTGCGCGCGCACAATTTCTTTCTCTCTTCCTCTCATAGCCAAATACGTTTGAAGTTTCACTTCAGTCGTGTGGTCATAAGCACACTCGGTTTTTTTTTTCTTCCATTTTACACTGCTAGCCGTCACTCTTATTATTCACTGACTTCTCTTTCATATCGTTCCTCGCACAATCCACCCCACCACTGTTTTTTTACTTAACTTACTCAGAAGGATTACAGTTTCTGCGGGCGTATACAGGATGGCAGGGACTTCGAAGCGTAAACTGAAAACATGAATTCAGCATTGATTCTAGACCCCTAGCGGTAGTTTTTTTTATCGGCTATCGGTATATTATGGAAAAGCATATGTTTTTTTTAAATCATCTACGAAAAATCTTGACGCAGGGCGTTCAAAATCATGTACTTACTGAATCCATGGTAACAGGTTGCGCGTCGATGTCTCTGCCATCCTGTATAAAAGTGCTTAAGTACGAGCAAAGGTGCAAGTAGGTTAATAAAAGCATTGCAGATAAAGTTACTTTTCTTCAAGTCAAATCAAATACGCTTAGAAATGTGTTAAAAAGCTGTTACATCAGTGTCATTTTATCTACCAGTCTCTAATAGTTATTTATGCAACTGTTTTATAATAAGGGGTATTAAAACACGAATGTGGGTTTATTACACGAGGCGAAGATGAGTGTGATAATACTATCACATGAGTGTTTTAATACCTAATTATGTAAAGTTGCATACAAGATTTTATCGACACCCATGGATATGAATCCTCTATAAAAGGTTCTAAAACAGTTTTTTGCAATACTAATATGGAACAAAAATGGCGGCCGGCGGGATACGACGTGAATTCGAATAACCTTTTCTTTTTTTTAATTACTGCGCTGCGGTAGTGAAACGCGCGTGCATGAAAATGTTCTTTTTTTGAAAACGAGTTGCATAATGAAATTTAGTACAACATAATAACACTCGTTTGGATGATATTATGGTTACTATGACACTGGTTGTTTTAATGTTGGCAATAAGCTAACTGTTTCAGAAACTTTTATAGAGGATTTATAGCATGGGTGTAGATAAAATTACATAAATTAAGCTACGTCACATAACACGACGTAGTCTCATAATATTTTTCCGGTTTAACAAATTACATGAACAATATTTCGCTCCCCGCCATATTGCGGGCGACCTTTCGCGTGCTACAACTGACATTTCACCGCGTTTTGGCGCCAACCGCGCGCGGCTCTACGTACAGCCTAGTTCGTTTTTTAAAACTTTATTTTTATTTATTGATGACTGTGAATCGATTGTGATTTCTTTATTAAAATATAAATCGATTTGTTTTTTTTATATTTTGTGATTGTATCAGATGAGTTACCATAAACTAAAGTGAGAGTTTTTAAGTGTTGTGATTTTTTCAAATATTTTTGCCTGTTGCGCTCAGGTGGGTTCAGTTGAAAGTTTTTTTTATTTGGTTTCGAGTAGCTGACCTTATGATTTTAAGTTTCTCTGATTTTTCCAGAAGGCATGTTTTGCGTAACATTATGTTTAACCTTAATACGGTTAACGTAATATGCTCATGTTATGCAAAATTTTAGTATGTTCAGAGTTAAGTCATCGATATTAAAAACTGGACAAAATTAAATTCAGTATTATGTCATTAAAATAAGTGCCTGCAAATCTCATCTGTAGGCTATTTATGTCTGCGGTAAATAGTAATCGTTTCAATAACTTATAATGCAGCTCTGAAAGTAGATATATTTAACAAAAAAGCGGAGACTCTTGAATAGTGGTGGCGGTCCGACTTACGAGTTGTAGGACGTGGGTTCGAACCCAGGCAGGCACTTTACTTTGTGCAATTCATTTTTCATCACCACTGCTCTCGAACACGGTGAAGGAAAACATCGAGAGGAAACCGGTATATCTATTCGTAAGAACCAAAAATTCGAAGACATGTGACATCTACCAACCCGCACCGGGCCCGCGTGGTGGATTACTGCCCACTCCCTCTCACAGAGAGAAGGCCTGTGTCCCAGCAGTGGGAACATTATGCTAATGCTTACACTTCCAATCCTTCGGGATAGGTTCTTTCCTTCATCATCAGAATATCCAGTTTCTACCAGCCCACTGCGGTATATTGTTTAGAGGTTGGCCTCATCCACTGTATCCTCTCTTCCATCAAGGATTAACTTAAGGACAACAACTTATGCCAGCTTCTTTGTCAACGACTCTCAAGTCCCAAGTACTCAAGTATTTCGTACGTTCTAACTGGCTGTGTAATGTTTAAAAGCACAAGTACATGTGGCAATGCCGTATTGCCTTTAGTTGCGACAGTATCAACAAGTGGTCGTTCAAATTGTCTAAGTTACTATTTCAGTTTGACCAACTGCATTATCTGGAAGATGAATGAAGAGTTAGAAGTTTAGAGGATCGATGACCTGAAGTTCATTTTCTGGTTTAAATTATGAGCCGATCAATTAAACATCTTAATGCTGGCTTTAGATTCTGCCTGTCGGTCTTAACCACAATTTTCTCATTCAGCTCATCGATTAATAAATATGTAAGCTGTCACGCCCTTTATACCTAGAGGCTTTTATTTGGTCAGTAAGTTTATTTTTGTTTACATTTTTAACTTAAATTTTTTGCTTGAGTACGTATAGTGTTTATTGTATTTTTAGGGTTCCGTAGCCAAATGGCAAAAAACGGAACCCTTATGAATTCGTCATGTCTGTCTGTCCGTCCGTCCGTATGTCACAGCCACTTTTTTCCGAAACTATAAGAACTATACTGTTGAAACTTGGTAAGTAGATGTATTCTGTGAACCGCAGTAAGATTTTCACACAAAAATAGAAAAAAACAATAAATTTTGGGGTTCCCCATACTTACAACTGAAACTCCAAAAATTTTTTTTCATCAAACCTGTACGTGTGGGGTATCTATGGATAGGTCTTCAAAAATTATATTGAGGTTTCTAATACCATTTTTTTCTGAACTGAATAGTTTGCGCGAGAGACACTTCCAAAGTGGTAAAATGTGTCCCCCCCCCCTCTAACTTCTAAAATAAGAGAATGATAAAATTAAAAAAATATATATAATGTACATTACCATGTAAACTTCCACCGAAAATTGGTTTGAACGAGATCTAGTAAGTAGTTTTTTTTTAATACGTCATAAATCGAAAACCGCAATTTACCTTTCACAAAGTTACAACGAACTACAGGAACTTTTATATTATGTTACTTGCTGCTACGGAACCCTTCATGGGCGAGTCCGACTCGCAATTGACCGGTTTTTTGGTATATTGGCGTGGCTAGCTAACCTATGGCAAATAATTTAATTTAAGGTTCTGTGTCCTGTAATATTAATTACTTTGCATACTTGGTATTGTATAAAATCAATTATTTTCTAACTGAACAGACAGCTGTGCTGCTGGGGAGTTTGTTCCGCCACTTCTTCTCCCCAGCGAAAGCACTAGGAAGTGGTAAAGGGCGGGCGTTTTGGCGACTGTCTTTTGTAATTTAGACGTTCGAAAAGTGCTGATTCTCAGCCTAGTTTGAATAAATGACTTTTGATTTTGATTTTGAATTTATCTAATTGGTGAGCGATATTCCTTTGTTTTGAACATAGCAAACCAAACATTGCAAGACGAGTTGTCTGCTCAAACTGTCAAAAGCTTTTGATAAAAAAAAACCATCTGATACAAAGAATAGGCACTCCTAAGTTAACTGAATATGGAAGAACTAGCTTCTGTCCGCGACTTCGTCCGCGTGAAATTTCTTCGTCGCATCGCATCACCTGCCCGCGCTATCACTTCGTTTTCGCTTCGCGTTTTTCTGTTTTTTTTTTCTTTTTGCTCAGCTCCCACGAGTCCTAGCGTTATGTTAAATAGCCTATAGCCTTTTCAAGAATTAGGCTATCAAATGCAAAAATATTTTATCAAATCCGACCGGTAGTTCCAGAGATTGGCGCGTTCAAACAAACAAACAAACTCTTCAGCTTTATTATTAGTATAGTATACAGACAGATATATATAGATTAGTATAGATTAGCGAAGTACTACAATCAGAAAAATGCCCCATAGCTTGAAATAAACAAGATGACAGTTTTATCTGCGTGTCAAACATCTTATTTAAATTATACAAACAATCCACTTTACCAACCACCGAGACTTTCGAGATGACGACTTCTTCTTAGCGTGTCGATAGCAATCTAAATGTACTCGGCCCAGAATTCGGCCACTTGTTTGGCGCCATCAATAGCGTCCATCAGTTCCTGTATCGTGCAGCTGACTCGCAGGGCACGATGTTAAGTGTCCCATCGTTTGTGGAACAGCACCACATTTACACTCCAACGCGGAGTCGTCTATAAATCTCCACCTGAACAGGTTTTCCTTGCTTTGGCCAACCTGGGTCCGGAGTCTGTTTAAAGACTTCCAGGTTACTCAAAGTAACTCATGTCCAGGTGGGAGGTCCTCTGCGGGTGAAATAAACGCTTTGCTTACAGAGAAGTATGGAAGAAAAAGACATGTTTTACCGACTACAAATTAATCGGGCTAAGGGCAGGAGAACCATGATGACAAGCGCCACTTTGCGTTCTCTTAAAACAGGTAATTATGTTGATCAAGATTACGTTAACTCCACCGATTCTGGGTCAACTGCCTCTCAGTGCGATTCATTGCTGTCACTTTAATGTGGAAAATAAAAGTTGTTTCATAAGAATAACTTGTTCAGTTTCGCAAGAGGATTACTTTGGTGACAATATTTAATCAAGGTATAACATCATGGTATGTTGCATAGTGAAGGGTTTTGGGGACTTACCTTTTGAATATTTTTCAGCTTTTTTTTAACGATATGGGTTTTTGTTTTGACTTCAAATCCATCTTTAGTGATAAGTTGGCCCCGCAACATGAGCCAATTAAAATCACTGCAATCAATCTGCCTTGTCTTTTCCCAACTATGTTGAGTTCGGCTTCCAGTCTATCCAAATGCAGCTGAATATCAGTATTTTACATGAAGCGACTGCGTGTCTGACCTCCACAACTCAGTTACAGGTTATCACGATATCCCTTGATAAGACTGATTGTCAGACATTCGGGGTTCTGACGACCCGTACCCACGAGTGACAGCCGGGACCAACGGTTTAACGTGCTTTAACGGAAGGTCTCGTAATGGATGGTCATCCATCCACGAACTGACCAGTGAGGCTGTTATTATTTAGCTACCCATGAGCCCTTCATAATAACTGCAATAAAATAATATTTTTACATGGCTTTTGATAACACGAGAAAGAAAGAAAATATTTTGTTTTAAAGAGAAAGATCATGAATAGTGACAAAAAGGGGGAGGCAGGCCTTTGCCCCGCAGTGGGACAATACAGGCTAGTTAAATTAGATTAGATCTAGTATAATCAGCCTATAACGTTCCCACTGCTGGGACACAAGCCTCCTCTCGGTGAATGGGAGTGGGCTATAATCCATCACGCGAAAACAGTATTAGATTTACATAATGTAAAAAAAATATTATAGGCACGATGAACACTCCAAGTGTGACCACTAATTTGCGGTTGACTGTGACCAACGTGAAAGAAACCATGTTTTTTTTCATGTCAGTTCAGTCGTAGACCCTCGACAAGAAGTTAAATGTGTTTCCATACCTCACGCAGTGGCGTGCATTGGTTTTCAGAATAGGTAGGCACTAGGCCGGGTCTAGTCTAGACAAACACGGTCACTAATCAGAAAAAAAGTGAGGTCAAAAGTGTGGTTATTTGAGTAGGCATGCCTACTTAAAGGTGATAAATTGCGAAGGTCGCACGTCATGGTATTACGCGGGAGACATATTTTTAATTCTGTCGACTTGACCAATGACAATTTGCGAATAGTACGGGAGCCGAGTAGGCCGTCCGGCGACTGCCTACTGCCGCGCGTTTGTATGAAGATTTTGTTTTTTGTTAGGTATGATAATTTAGTGACTTTCTTAATGGGGCACACACTAAAATGTAATTGACAGGCTTATGTTGATATATCGAGGTAGGCACTGCTTATGTGCCTACATGGAATGCACGCCACTGACCTCACGTAGGGCGAAAATACGATTTCTTTAAACTTTGCATGACTTATACGCACTTGACCGCTATTTCTAACAAAATATTGGACGTGTTTCCAAGTTCCATTACCTACTCCTACAATCAATTCACCAAAGATTTCTATGTCGCAAGCTGCAGTTCCAACGATTTCTATCTCATTGTGGCGTTTCTTGTGCCTATCTGTAGGTACGGTTGAAATATTTGCATTTTATTGTCGTTTCGCACGGTATGCGACTATTTCTAAATGTTTGTACTGCTGCTGTCTTGTGGCAGTTTGTCATGTCGTAGAGAATGAGCTAACGACAAATTCAATCATAAATTATTGTTTCATAAAGGGGGGCTTACAGTATGGAACTAGTGTCGTGAAACAGTGGCTTGACTGTTCCGTTTCCGGCTATTCTACTATATCGCACTAATATTATAAAGGCGAAAGTTTGTGTGTGTTTGTATGTTTGTTACTTCTTCACGCACAAACGGCTAGACCAATTTTTATAAAATTTGGTATGGAGGTAGCTGACACCCTGTATTAACATATAGGCTACTTTTTATCGCGATATTCGCACGGGATCGAAACTTATACGGGTGAAACCGTGGGCCGCTGCTAGTAGCACTATAATTTCTCCCGCGCCGAAGGTTAGTCTCAGTTGAGATTGGCCGCCATGGTCGAAATACGGTCTGGAGGACTAAGCAACATCCGGTTTTTGAAAAGCTGATAAATTCAACTAGCTGAAATAATTGTTATAATTTCTCTATATGACAGCATGTTTATAGCTAAACTAGCTGCGCCCTGCGGTTTCACCCGCATAAGTGTTGATCCCGTGGGAATATCGGGATAAAAAGTAGCCTATATGTTAATCCAGAGTGTCAGCTACCTTCATACAAAATTTGATCAAAATTGGTCCAGCCGTTTGAGCGTAAAGAAGTAATAAACATATAAACACATACACTCACAAACTTTCGCCTTTATAATATTAGTGTAATGTATCAGCTTTTCAAAAACCGGGTGTTGTTTAACTGTAGCCCGAAACAGAACAGTCAAGCTACTGTGTCACGACACTAGTTTCATAATGTAAACCCAGCTTTATTATTCGCTAAGTGTTACTGCACTGACTGCCTCGTCGGTCCAGTGGTCGCGAGCGCTACTGCTGAGCGTGAGGTCCTGGGTTTGATTCCTGGGTTGGGTAAAGCGTTTTTGGGTGTCTCATCTAGAATATCTCCGATCCTGGACTCGAGACGTATTAAGTAATTTATTAATCTACATAATCTACATAAAGAACTCTCGGTTGCTATCCCTACCTCTATCCTACCAAGTTTCTCTTAGGATGTCTGGGATATCATATGCTGGAGACCAGAAGGGCATGTAACCAGGTAGGCGTTATGCTCAAAATATGCAAGGGTATGACGGATGCTTCTGACATCCATAATGAGCTGATTCGACTTTATATACCGAACAATTATCTCTGTGGCAGAAAACATCGACTGCTAGCCGTGCCTTCGTGTCGGACTGTGGCCCGTGCTGCGTCCCCCGTACCTCGCGTATTGACCGCACTAAATAAGCTCGTGGAGGCCAACCCGGACTGCGATCTTTTTGATAATAAATTCGCCAATTTAATGGTTATGTGCCTCAATTATTGTGAAAATAATAGAATTTAATTGTTGTTATTAGTTTGTTTTATGTTAGTACTTATTAATACTTTGATTTATGTAATTGGTTTCATAAGCCGTGTAAATCAAATAAATAAATAAAAATAAATAAATTTCAAAATAATAATACAGAGGCATCTTTTAAATATTATCTGAAACAAAATATTTATCGGCGTTTTGAATATTGTGCTGGAAATAATTACAAAAACACTGCAATCTTGTAAAAATCGCTGCAATAATTTCTCAATAATAGCGATAACCTTTATTTTTACAACTGTTTGACCATTTAGTTTCGTGTTTGATAGATTACTGTTCATTTGAAGCTCATTTACTTATTCATAAACTCACGCCGCTTCACATGGGAGTAGGCAGGAACTACAAAACGCGGTGGCGTACTGTAGTTTCTGCCTAAAAATTTGCAAAAGGAGTAAGTATGTTAGGATCGTGGCAGGTGGCGATGGTGGTGGTAGGCGGTGAATGCTATTGCGAATCCCGCACCCCCGGCCATAGGTAGAGGTGGAACACCGCGGTGGTTTTAGCCGGTAAGAGTCCGGCATGCCCCTCTGTTACCCCCACGATAGAGGAAGTCCATGAGGATTTCCAACGCGAGAAAAAAAAAAAAAAAGGATCGTGGTAGGTGTGCTACGATCCTTAAGTTTCAAATAAAACATGCCTTCATCTAAAGCTCGATTTAAACCAAACGAGCGGATGCACATTCCATCCAACTTCACAAAATTCTTTTTGTGTAAACAGGGACGGAAATTTCCTTCGTTGGTCTGTTCCTACTAAAATGTCAAGAATATCAACAAAAGAATGCTCTGGGAATGCTCCAGCCTAAGAAAAACACTTTCATGTAGCGTTTAAAATTATTTCTGAAGATTGTCGTGGATGGTAAACATTTCTTCAGACCTTTTATAACATTTTTGAGATGCAAGCGAATTCCGGCCATGTCTTCAGACCCTTTAGAACATTTTTGAGATGCAAAAGAATCCTGGCGTCTGGTCCAGTCCTGTGATGTCGCACGACTCCTTTATTCCCAGTAGTTTCATGTAGCTAGTTCCACATGGAACAATTGCAACCTAAACAAATGAATATTTTGTACCATTACTTCCATGTAATTTTAAACTAGTTTTATAGCCCGACATTTCTTTTATATGGAACTGCTGCAACTATTTAGTTCCATGTGATTATAGTTGAGTTCCATATTGTACTATTGCAACCTTAAAATGTGAAGTATATTTTGTGCCATTAGTTCCACGTAATTTAACACCAGCTTTACTCAATCAACTATATTTAATAGCACAATTTTGCAGCCAAAACTAATCGCTCGATAATCGTGTCCTATCCTAGTGCATACGAGGTTTTATAGTTAACTTATCCTTAACGATGACTGCTTCTTGCTGACGTTATGGTGTGATCTGATTGGTGACTACGAACTAAATCTGGACGGGGAGCGCTGTCTTGAGTTGGTTTGTGTGACTTTTCAGATTTTTGTTTATTTTTTTACTGTATACGTCCGTTTCCTTATTTCTTTTAAAATCGATATGATTCCGTGGACAATAGTGTGGGTTGTGCGTTTGTTTACTATTATACCTCAGCTAACTATTAATGTTGTAACGCATAACTGTTTTTTGTCCCAAATAAATAAAATAAAACTCCCTAAAGGCGACTAACAAAAGGAAATACCTTTCGTTTACAAAGCAGATGTGAGTGCAAACATTATTGGTGATGTTCTTCAGAATGATCAGGTGCGTAGTACTCGCAACCGGCGCGTGTGGATGACCAGATATAATTAACGTAAACGAGACGTGCCTACCACAAGGTGGACCGACGACCTTGTGAAGGCTGCAGGAACCCGTTGGATGCGAGAAGCACAGAACCGGTCGAAGTGGAGGTGCTTGGGGGAGGCCCTATGTCCAGCAGTGGACGTCTTTCGGATGAAATGATGATGATGAAACGAGACAAAAGGAGTATGTAAGGATCGTAGCAGGTGGTATTCTGTAGCTTCTGCCCACCCCCATGAAGAAGGCGTGAGTATATGTATGTGTTCTCGCATAAACATTTAGATTAAACATCATCAGTATTTGTCTGTCCTTCCCCTTTTTAATCCATCCAAAGGTTGTCTTTAAAAGATCGCTCTTAGCGATAAGACCGCCCATTGTGTCACCCATTGTAAAGTTTCTTTATTTATTTCTGTAATTTATATGGTGTACATAATAAAGAGTATTCTATTCTATTCCATTATTTTCGTTCAATTGACATCCTCTAGAATAAATATCTACATAATGCGATCAGCAGTCCGTTCACCAAACCATAATGATTGGCTTATATTGGGATCATGGCCGTTCAGATACTAAACACCATACAAATACATGAGCTATGGTTGTGGAGCTAAGGTTAATAGACAAGCTACTGCGCCCACTGAGTTGAATTCATTATTTATGCGAGGTAAATCCTTGAATTGAATATTATGTTTAATCGTAGCAGAAAGGGCTCGTAGGGAATTGTAGTATCTACCTATTGAAGTACAATAAACAAAGTTAGCGGTTGTCCAGTGTTCATCCTTTACTAGGTCACTGATCAGAAATGAAGAGATCCGCAGGAGAAGCAAGGTAACCGACATAGTCCAAAGAATTGCCAAACTGAAGTGTCCGTAGGTGGGGCACATTGCACGTAGAACACATGGCCGATGGGGTCGAAAGGTTTAATTCCCAATATGACTAATATCCACCACTAAGACACATGAAAAGTAGGTACTCTGCAGCACCCAAGCCAGTCTACCACAATTAACTCAGCCTATCGCAGTCCACTGCTGGACATAGGCCTCTCCCAGACTGAGCCACAACATCCTGTCCAACGCCTTCCGTATCCAGTCTGTTCCAGTCACCTTTTTAAGGTCGTCGGTCCATATAGCTGAAGGCGTCCCACACTACGCTTACTGATACCCGGTCTCCACTCCAGGACTCGTCTACTCGACCGGCCATCTTTTCTTTGACAAACATAGCCAGCCCACTGCCACTTCAGTTTGCTTTCTCTGCAGGCTATGTCGGTAAATCCGGTTTTTATACGAATATTTCTGATTTTATCCTTCAAAGAAACTCCGAGCTTAGTAAGCTCCATAGCGCGCTGAGCGACCTTGAATTTGTGATCCAGCCCGACCGTCAGGCTACCACAATAGATCCAATCAATAATCAGTTAAATCAAGTAGCTTTGTGGTCAGTTGTACCACAATAATATTGTGGTCTCGTGACCATGTGGTCGCGATTCGAGAGCCGATTGTAAAGGTCAAGGCATGTTGTCGAAATGTTTGTCTTTGTGAAACAACAGCGGGCGAGGAGCAGGTGATAATGTTTATTAAGTAGTAGGTATCAGTTGTTTATAGATTTGAGTTCAGATTAAGCAACGATTAGAAAAAAAAAATACGAGTATTACTGATTTTTATGCAATAGTTATTTTTGAGTTCAGAATAGTTCAGATGAAGCAATCGTTAGATTTTTTTAAAATTGATTTTAATGCAATTGTTATTTTGTTTGTTACCATTATTTTACAATGTATATTAGGATGAGGTTTTAGAAGCAAATTTATATTTTACCTTGCAATGTAATCTATCTGAAAAATAACCCTGTTCAGGTTAAGTAATAATAATTATTTATTTATTTTCGCACCACGACATCAAAAAAAAAAAGAAAATTAAATTTATTTAATTCAGGCAAGACCCATATTACATAAAATAAAATATTAGGTCCTTACATATGAAATTGGCGTTTTTCGTACTGGCCACTTTAATCACGAATTTCTCCTCTTTGGTAAGGAATTCCAAATTCAAATTTGTACAGCTATTTACTCATGTATTTGTGCTTCGATGACCGTCATTCATTTGTTTTTTTTCTTCTGTTTTTTCTGTTTGCGTCACTCATTTTACAAAATGGAAAATTTAAAATATCGCATTATTTACGAGTACGAGTTCCGCCGTGGCACTAGTGCTGCGGAAACGACTCGAAGGGTGAATGATGTGTATGGCGGTCATGTTGCAAAAGAAAACACAGTTCGTTTTTGGTTCCAACGTTTTCGTTCTGGAAATTTCGACCTGCAGAACAAGCCCCGTGGACGGCCTGAGACCCAAGTTGATAATGGAGAATTGAAGGCTATTGTGGAAGCGGACCCATCGCAAACCACGTCCGAGTTAGCTGCAGGCTTCGATGTTAGTGATAAAACTGTTTTAATTCACTTAAAGCAAATTGGGAAGATTAAAAAGCTTGAAAGGTGGGTACCTCACGAATTGACTGAAGCAAACCGGCAAACGCGCGTCGACTGCTGCGTTACATTACTGAACCGGCACAACAATGAAGGTATTTTAAACCGAATCATTACCTGTGATGAAAAATGGATTCTTTACGATAATCGGAAGCGCTCAGCGCAATGGTTGGATCCTGGCCAGCCAGCCAAATCCTGCCCCAAGCGAAAATTAACCCCAAAAAAGTTACTTGTAAGCGTTTGGTGGACTAGTGCCGGTATTGTTCATTACAGTTTTCTCAAATCTGGCCAGACTATTACAGCTGATGTCTATTGTCAGCAATTACAAACCATGATGGAAAAGCTAGCGGCTAAACAACCAAGGCTGGTCAATCGCTCCACGCCACTGCTGCTTCACGACAACGCCAGACCACACACTGCGCAACAGACGGCTACCAAATTAGAAGAGCTTGAATTGGAATGTCTTAGACATCCTCCGTACTCCCCGGACCTTGCTCCAACAGATTACCATTTTTTTCGCAATTTGGATAACTTTTTGCAAGGGAAAAAATTCAACTCCGATGGGGCAGTCCAAATCGCCTTCAAAGATTTTATTGATTCCCGTCCGACTGGTTTTTTTAGTAAAGGGATCAATGAACTACCTATAAGATGGCAAAAGTGCATTGAAAACAATGGTTCATACTTTGATTAATTAAATATATTATATTAAAAAAATATTCGACTTTTTGTTCCTTCCATACAAAACGCCAATTTCATATGTAAGGACCTAATATCACAATGCCTACTGCCACAGAATACTTATAGCTCTGAATAAAATTGTAATGCCTACAAATAAAATAAATTAATTAAATTATATTTTCTACCCTAGGGGGTCTAGAATTATGTGCTGAATTCACGATAACAGTTTGCACGTCGCTGGAACATCCAGCCAGCCTGTATAAGAGAGAAAAACATTAGAAATGATCTTCCTTTCCTCATGCTTCCAATTTGGTTTCGCAAGGCACTTTGAAAGTAAACACTAAACAAAAACACTTACTGGTGATTATTGAACCAAAGATTTCTTTCAGGTCAAGAGCTCCAAACTGGTTTCGACAATAACAACCACTTTTTAACAAACGTCTCGTCAATCATCAAAATTCAAGGTGTTTCTTTAATATTGACATTTCAATATGCAAACATGCATCTTTCTGTATTTTGACGGCATTTATTTGAGTTATTAAATCATAGTGACCTTGAATTCGAAACGAATGAAGAAATATTTGTAGATTGAAAGTTTGTGAGTGTGTGTGTGCGTGTGTGTTTATATGTTTGTTACTTCTTCACGCCCAAACGGCTGGACCAGTTTTGATAAAATTTTGTATGGAGATAGCTGACACCCTGTATTAATATATAGGCTACTTTTTATTCCGATATTCCCACGGGATCGACACTTATGCGGGGAAAACTGCGGGGCGCAGCTAGTGGAAATATAAAAGTAGGTGTACAGTCACGTCTAAAAGTATGTATACACTTGGCTTTATTCAAAGGCGATTTTCTCCTTTATTTTTGAATGAAATTTTATGTTATTACGAAAATAGTATTTTCGAACCCATAGGTTTATGTTAAGTGTCGTATTTCAACGTTGCATTCGTTATTACACGAAAAAATCGCAATTGAAAATTGCCAAGTGTATACATACTTTTAGACGTGACTGTACTAGCTTGATATAGGGAAATGTTTAACTGATCCTCTAAAAACTTATATCGACCATCTAATGGTGTAAGTACTTACGATTTTTTAAATTAATGAACCACTAAAAACTTTTTGGGCTTCTAATGATGTGCACTTTTTAAATAAACGAGCCTCTTTTTAATTCACTGACCTTTTCTCACAGTTGGTCGCAGTAACTAAGCTAGGGTACCCCGACCAAACGGTTTAGGTTAGAACTCTGCCCACCCGCGGCACCGGCTGCCTGCCTACATCAAAGTTGATCACAGTCACTTAGCTGTTATTAAGACCTCGAAATACGAATTATTTGAGGTTCACAAAAAGAGGCTCAATCATTAAATTAGAGTATCCAATAATATTTTTAGGATAGCGAAGTGGGAGCGGAGGGAGGCCTTTGCCCAGGAGTGAGACAGCGCAGGCTAGTAAAAAAAAAAAGAAGTGGGAATTATATGAGGTTGGATTAAATTCATGCCCTTGGTACATAGGGCTGGTTGTTGATAAAAAAATTATGAGGCGTAACAGTAGGTACTTAAGAAGGTTCTAATTGTGAGTTTGTTTACGGACTTTTGGCCAGTAGAGCATGTTCTGGTAAAAATGGGCCCCTTATAATGACCGTTGAATAAATTAATAAGTGGAATTAAGAGTTACCTAAGATATGACCTGGAAATTATAACAGTGTTATAAATTGCGCAATTTAGCGTTATTTACATAAATTATATAAATCAGGTGGTCTAGATAATATTATAACATTTTGTATGTTGCACATCCAAAAATGTTTCCAGTCCAGTTCACGCATTTATAGCATAGGTAATAATATTTTAAATTAGGTATTGTGAATTACACTGCATCGTTTTATAACTAACTAGCAGCGCACCGCGGTTTCACCCGCATATGTGTCGACCCCGTGGGAATATCGGGATAAAAAGTGTCTTATGTGTAATTCTAATGTATAAGATATATACTGTAAAGTTTCATCAAAATCCGTTCAGAAGTTTTTGCGTGAAAAAATAACAAACGTCCATCGGCATCCTCACAAACTTTCGCGTTTATAATCTCTGTTGTTACCACTAACTTTGGCGCTTACAATTTGACAAAGCTCATTGTTGACAAAGTTAGCTTCAAAGACGTTTCAAAAAGAGAAACGGCTTATTCTCGTCAAATTCCTATTTGAATCATCAAATGTAATAAGAATCAGTTTCAATTTGAAACTCATTTTAATGTAGTCGTACTAATTGACGCTACATACATAAACTGACGCTTTCTTGCCATGGAGATAGGCAGAACTACAGCAAACTCAAAGCATTTATTTCAAATAAACCAATTACAGGCAATTTTGAATTGTCAAGGGGTCGGTCAGTCAGAAAGATGAAGCTAGTTGCCCATTCCAAATCGTAGGTACCTATGGAGAAGAACGGGCAAGAAACTCCATGGACACTCTTTTAAATCAAAATAACATGGTTACAAAGTCTTGGTTACATCATTCATGTTCAAAATTATACATGTGAGAACGATGCAGAACGTTAAAAGCGTCCATAATGAAAATATGAGAAAAAACAACAATTCAAATATTAATTTAAAAAAAAGACGGGTTGCACTCCGGGAGTGCCGGCAGAAGTGAAAACTTGAATATTAACGTTGAAATAAATCAATTATTAATTTAATTAATATAACTCTTTTTTTTTCACTATTTCTGCGTCACTTTTTTCATTAATAGATGCACTTTGTTCAATTTCCATATTTTAAACACTTTATATACACGAATTTTACGAATACACAGCAGTGTGGCTACTACACAGACGGTCGAGCCATCAGCTGTCCATCCATCCATCCATTCACTTCCACTTCCACTTCCACTTCGACTTCCACTTCGACTTCCACTTCGACTTCGACTTCCACTTCGACTTCCACTTCGACTTCGACTTCCACTTTGACTTCGACTTCGACTTGACTTCGACTTCCACTTCGACTTCCACTTCGACTTCCACTTCGACTTCGACTTTGACTTCGACTTCGACTTCCACTTCACCTTCCACTTCCACTTCCACTTCCATCACCATCCATCCATCCATCCATCCATCCATCCATCCATTGTGTCCGTGTGTCACTTCACTTCGGTTGGCGACGCCGTAGAAAGAGAGGGGGGGGGGGGGGGGAAATCTCTCCTGACGGTCACGTGTCCTGACGCGATGTCCTGACGCGAGTTTAACATTTTTTACCCATTACTAAAAAGTATGCAACGCCGCTAAAGAAGTTTACACTTCAATAAAATAAGCCATGGCAGTAAAGAGATCCATCGACCAGTCCCTACTGACGGCGCCCGTTCACGAACATGCACAGCACGTCAACTATTGCATCCCTTACTTCCTCGTTTTGCTTCGTTACGTTCATACACGCACGCTGGTTGCGAGTACTATGCCCCTGACTGTTCTGAAAATCATCAACAATAAGTCACTATACGCCCTTCTAGGTCATCCTCTCCTGGTGTTTCCGCTCTCACCTGCCTTAAAAATGATATAAATGACACTACTTTGTACTAAATGTCACTTATTCTAATCTAATTTGATTCGATTCATAATTCAAATATGCGAGGAATAATGAATAAGCCCTTCGAATAAGGTGAACTTGCGCATTCAGTGTGGAACATGTATTGTTAAATGGTAGTAAATTGTGCTTTTAATTTTAAAGCTTTGATTACTTTGCCCTTTTCACTAGAATCCAAATAATAATGCGTTGCTTACGCATGCTTCTATAAATACTTATGCAAATATTTCAATTAAGTATATGCAACAATTAGTTACTCTACAATATAGAGCGGGTTTCCTTGCAAGTGAGCGGTGTTCGAAGAATGGAGGTTTCGCAACCGATGTCCTTACGGATCGTGAGAAACTGGTTAGTTTAAATTATTTAGGTACTTTACATCGACATAGTTATCGTCTTATTTACAAGACACTCCATCGTAAGTCTATATCAAACAAGTTTTTTCATTGTTTAATGTTGTATAGGGCATTGAAAATAAGTTATTTTTGTAGAGTTATTCTATAAAGGTTCTCCTCCATAAAGGGGCTTCTTCCCTAGTGTCACGTATTAAATGAGAAAAGATGCATATGCCTCATTCCTAATTTGGGGTCCTAAAAATACTAGATAGCCAAGTAACTGCGACCAACTTAGATGTAGCGGCCGTTCGGTCGCTCGGCTTGCACGCGGTTGGTGTCGCTTCTAACTTTACCTGAACCGTTTGGTCGGGGTACCCTAATTTAGTTATTGTTCTGTGACAAAACGCCCGAAAGAAGCTCATTTATTTTAAAAAAAGTGTGCTTCATTCACTACCTAAAAGTTTCACAATTCAAAGCTCAAATATCTTGAAAAAATACTCCAGTTCACGTATGAACTCGAGGTCTTCACACTATCACGAATTCGACCTATTCCTCAAGGCTACAAAATTAATAACAAAGAATTCCATTCTTTGTAGTATTATTGTAGATCCAATCCGCTTGATACTCCTTGGCTGCACCTGCGGACGGAAAGTGAAGGGTGTTGGTATTGATATCACGGGTGTCCGTGTAACTATAATATTATTATTGTAAGTAGGTATATTTGTGATTGGTTTGTGTAATATATACCGTGTGAATGGTCGATTTAGTCATATAGTGCCTTTCAAGCACCGTTTTGCCTAATGTCTGTTATGTATAAACGGAATTATTTATGTTTAATATAGCATATGCCTCGCTGGTCGCAAGCACTACTGCTGAGCATGAGGTAATTGCGTAAAACACTAACAGTAGGAATGGCTTTAATTTTGACAGTTCAACAACATTCATTGCGTTATTTATGTTCATGAGCAGATACATTTGTTGAACGTATGAAGCAATGGTATATAGCAGTATCCTTCAAAATGATTCAGATTGTGATTGATTGTGTGTTAGTGTTACGCAATTAGGGTCCAGCGCATCTAACCATGAATGCACCATATGATTCTACACCCCTTAGCGTAGAAATTTTTCGTCGGTTATCGAAAAATAAATCAGAAAAAAAGTGAAATACCTACGCGGTCCAAATGTATGCAACAGCAAAGCCGATCTTCTTTTTTTTTTTCGTGGTGATAACTGAAATCCCCTACTTTTCCTTCTAGTACCATGAGCCGGGGGCCTGGGCCACCCTGTATGTAAGAATGTTATGATTCTTCAAATCTGTGAAACGCAATTTCTCGAATATTTTTGGAAAGATACGGTGTTAAAACTCGTGTTATATGAGAAGAAAAGAAGATTTTCTTCGGAATATACGTCGCCCGCTCACAAATAATTTACTTACCTAGATTTAAAAATAAATGATTCATAAGAACACTATTATTCCAAAATGCGCACATTTTGTAAATAATTTGACCAACTGACACCAATCCCAAACATTACAATAAATTCATTATGATACAACATTTGGAAACTATTATATTAATGCTAATCTCCCGTGACTTACTGGCCGTTGTGGGTTAAAACTAATGTTAGGCCATAAGCAAATAACTTTTATTTATACCAATACAGAGTCGCGTATGGTAGTTTTCATAGCATACTTAGAATATCTATCCAGGGGGCTCGAGGTTAAGTAATAATAACATACTAACATCTTCCATTTTGACAGTTCAACAAAATTCATTGCGTTATTTACGATGTTGAGCAGACAAGTTTTTCGAACATAATTATGAAGCAACTATCAGCGCCCTGCGGTTTCACCCGCATAAGTTTCGATCCCGTGGGAATACCGCGATAAAAAGTATTCTATGTGTTAAACCAGGGTGTCAGCTACCTCCATACTAAATTTAATCAAAATTGGTCCAGCCGTTTATGCGTGCAGAAGTAACAATCATACAAACACACTCACAAACTTTCGCCTTTATAATATTAGTGTGATAGATTAGCAATATTCTTTAAAGTGGTTCAGATTGATAGTGCGTTACAGGATGCTGGATAAGCTACGCTTGCCGTGGTTGATACGTGATCCATCCATTGCATACCATTGACCCCTCCATGTCTCGGAAAGCACGACAAGCCGTTGGTCCCGGCTGTCATTCGTAGATCTTTGACAGTCGTTACGGGTCGTCAGAAGCCCGAAATTCTGTCATCCAGTCTTACCAAGGGGTATCGTTTTACCCAGTACCCAGTGGGTTGTGGAGGTCAGATAGGCAGTCGCTCCATGTAAAATACTGGAATTCAGTTGCACTTGGTTAGATCTTAGATGATCAACGTCAATCAGTAACAGTTACTTTTCCAGTATATTAAAAGCATATTTTATAATTCAGTTATACAGGTTGTTAAAGGTACGTATGTAAACAAAATAATGCGGTAGATAAAGAACATCAAGCAATTCAATGATATAAACTTATTTCGCAAAAGTAACTTTCATTTTTAATTAAATTCATTCAGCGGAACAAAACAAAATTCTTTAATGACCTGGTTTTTCCGAATGCAGTGACTATTAACGTAATAATTATCACTTCCTACAATGATAAGGTTCAGGCAGGGACATTTTATGTATCAATGAATTTGTGAATGCAGGAAACCATTTCCGAATTGCTTCAAAACTCCCGGTTTGACTCAGCCTAGACATTTTCGTTGGGAATGAGCTGAATTTCCAGGATAGTACTTTCCGTAGACGATTTTTTTATTCTAAAAGAAAGAAAGAAAAAGTAATTATTGCGACTCGTATAGGCAGATCACTAATTCAAACTAAACTAAACATAGTAAAAAAAAGAATCCACGTTATAAATAAAAAGTTATAGTTAGTTATTAACATTTTGCCACAAAATCTGCTAAGAACTCATTAAGCTCAACACTCCGAAATCGAAAATCATATAAAATAGAATGTCGAAATAGCCAAGTAGAAATCTAAATACTACGAAAGAATTCGTTAAGACTGTCACACTCAAGAAGTAAAAATCATGACTAACTGGCAATGTCTGACGATGATGCACTTCGGCAGACATTATCTTGTTTCCATATGTATATTTCCGAAACCTCTAGGTAGCGTGTAGTACGTCTATATACGACAGACGCGTGCGCGTGCGCATCTGCTGTAAACGTTATGTAACGTCACACAATAGACGTTATGTTATGCATTCTAACAATATACTTTATTGTTCGGTTAATTGCAACATTATAACGAGGTGTAAGGGATTTCAGTTTTTGTAATGTTGGCATTGGAGACCCCTTTTGTGACCTGAAGCCCAATTCTCGTAATTTAAAACGTTCAAAATCTAGTCGCAATCTCATCTCGGCGACAAACATGTCAAAAACTTGTCAAAATGTAGAAAGAAAGAAAATCTGTTTTTATATCATTTTAATGTATTTACTTATTTTGAAAAATTCATTGAGTCTCAAAGAATGTGCGCAATTTGGATGGAGTAGTGGAACTGTGGAGCTGACGCTGCCTGTGTGAGCGTGCGCGTTCCATCGCCGCCCGTTCGATGTCCACCGCGCACAGGATGGATGAAAACAGCACATGATGTAATTTCTTGCTCCGTTGGTGTAATTGCTGTATGGCGTTCCAGTAGGAGGATAAATAAATAAATAAAGCGGCCATCGCTCAGCATAGGATACAAGAAAAGGGAAAATACAGGTATTTTTGACAGATTATGACTGAGATCAGACTGTGAACGTTCTTAAAATTACGAGAACTGCCCCTCAGATATCTTAATTGGAGACATTCAATTATCTTGATCACGAAACAAAACATCTTATCATATCACTAGCGATTTGCCCATGTTTCGTGCAGTTTTTACGACTTGAAAGAACCTAGAGATTTCTTTATTATGAGTTTGTACATTTAATACTAATGTTGTGACGCATAAACTATCCGGAATAAATTCTCTAAATGATGGTAAAAACCGTATCAAAATCCTTTGCGTAGATTAGAAGATCGACGGAGTCACACAGACAGACGATGATGCTGCTCTACATACTGAGAATATTACATAATCTCTTTTCCTAACTACTCTTTTCCTTTGTTACAGATGGCTACACAAGAATGCATCAACATGGGCGGAAGAAAATGAGGCACTTTATAATAAGTGCTGTGCTCCTGCTGAGTTGTCCAGCATACTCCTACTCAAAGTCCATCGTCTCCACACAGAAACCCGACAAATATGGAGAAGACAACCTTGACAATAGTATCATTGACTTCGATGAGGACTACACCCTCAAATACAACAAGAAGTACGGGATGATCCCATGGAACTCAAATGAATACTTCAACAAAGAATCAAATAGATATACCATAGTTAAGGATCTTGATAAGAAATTAGATAGCGATAGAAATAAAACCGAAGCCAAATTAGAAGCAACATCAACCATAGACTATAGTGTCATACCTTTAGAACTGATAAGTACAACTGAAGATACTCTTATAAGTATACTAGAAAGTACTGAAGAACCTGACTTGACAGTTATTCCACTGTCAACTACAAGAAGAACACCGAAGTTAGAAATTAAACAAACGGTAACTTTACCGACTTCTACACAAGAAATTGATACTACGACGTATTACAGTGACGATGAAAGCACAACAGAAGTGCCAATTACAGAAAAATATACAAGTGAACATACTGAAACCACCGAAGTAGACACATCTATAACATATGATACTACAACTGAGATTTCATTCGAGAACCAGAGCACTTTATTGCCTTTAACAAATGCAACTGAAGTAAACTTTGAGAAATCTACTATAGAGCCATCAAATACCACAAGTCGGGAGAATGTTAGTAGAGTAGACTTAAGTGCAGATGGAGGAGATTCTGATTCTGACGTGCCAATCTTCACAGAGTTAGATACAGAAGATCAAGAAGAGGTGCCAGAAGATTACTACGATTCTAAAGATGTAGTGCCAACGACAGCTCCTAAGACAGATGCTTTATCAGTGATCTTCGGACTGGCAGGCAGTGTGGTGGGGAGTGTTGTGGAAACTGTGGCTGAACGGGTGGTTCCCAAGGGGATAGTGGACTTGTTCAGAAGGATGCAGAGACAGAGCGAGATGCTGGAGGCTGAGAGGCTCAGGAGTCGGGAGGAGAATGGTGGGATTGGTAAGCTTGATTACATTTATAATAGAACTATAATTAGACGAGATATTACCATCAGAGGGGCAATTCCCGGAACTTTAAGTACGTTCATAGTCTGATCTACAGTCTCAATCTGTCAAAAATATCTCTAATTTCCCTACATTTTTGACATCGATTGTCGCTGAGATGAGATTGCAATTAGATTTTGGACGTTTTTTAAGTACGAGAATTGGCCTTTTGTATTAGGTACTCTTACGCATGCCATGGTGCTACCATATAAACAGATTTTTAACCTTGACAAATGTTATAATTAAAAACAAGTTTTTTTTTTTGTTATCCTATTTTGTGTCCCACTGCTGGGCAAAGGCGTCCCCTTTTTTCCTCCAAACGGGTTCGTTTTTTAATTAAATGTAATCACTTGATTGTGGTTCAAAATTATAATTAGTTTAGCACTACTGTGATGATAAGAAGCGTGGGAGATATTTTGCTGATCGTCCAGTCATGTGACTCATGTCAAATGACTAACTACAAGAATTTAAATGTTAAGGAGCATTTTAGTCATTCACATTTTATTTGAAGGCAGAAAAGTACTTAAAAAAATGTTTATTTAGGTTTAAAGAGATTTTATTTATCTTATGAAATTAAATTACAGGTCACTTAAAATGAGATACAAAATGCTTACATCTAAATAATATCATATTTGCCTCTGGGGCGTTAGCGAAGTTACAACACGACAACAATGACAATGACACGACACGATGACAATGTACAGGCGCCAGCACATCAACCTACTACAATCTGTCAAATTTCTGTAATAGATTTTCAACTTTATGACTAAAGCATATGGTTCAAAGTTGATTGGAAAAATCTGACAGTTTCGGGTAGGTTGACGTGCTGGCGTATGTACCATGCTTGTTGAGTATTGCCTTAAATTATGTTTATACTATCACACTTCTTAAATACTTAAATACGAGTATCTCTGGTAAATCATTAAACAGTTGAGGCATATAGAATCAAAGGTAGCTAAGTGCCTCCATGTAAAATTTTCAGGAAGGAACCGAAAAAAACATTTTTTAAATTTGAGAGTCAGGGGTTTTCAGACTCTCTGAGTTTATTCTCCATTTTAGTTAATTTTTTGAAAGTGTGGCGCTTAGCTGCCTTTGATTCTATAATAATATGCCTCAATTGTGCTCTAACCAATAATGTTTTTTTGTCGTAATTAGTCCGTGCACGTGCAGTCAATAGTTAAAACTTGTTTTTACTTCTTGTGTTGTGTATGTTTGATTGTACGGAATTCGTGTTGATTTTTATTTTGAATAATAAACTGTGGCAATGTCATTTCCACTCAACGCCTCGCCTGCAAGAAACATTTACCTACTTACAGCGTTTATGGTACGCTCGTAATGCTGTTGCATGTTACAATATTTTTATGTTTTCCCGTACGGGGCCATTTGATCACGAAGCAAAATATGAAAGACAGTTGCATCACCATCACACGAAAATGTAAAAGCGTCTATTATCTCTGATCTTGAAGTACACGAAAAATAGACGTTACAAATTAGATGTGTATCTTAATTTCCGTCTCGCGTAATTTGTAAAATAAGTACTTGTTTTCATTATAATCTTTGGTCTAATAATCGCAACTAAATTAAATCATCATTACATAGACTATTATCTGAACATCAACATTGTAGTTATCCTGGGTTTCGAACACTTCGAATACGGCAGTATTACGACGCCCTACGCATCAAAAAGTCCTAAGAGCAAATGCTCGTAATATCAAAACGACACAAGATTTTGACAGCTTTTCATTCAGTCACTTGACCGATTGCGAATGAGACGAAGTCACAATAATATCGTCCTTTTAGCAAATAGTCCTACGAGCAAAACGGTCCTAAAAACAAAAGAAAGGAAATAGTATCTACTTACAGTCATACACACGAGATTTTATGTACCTATCATCTGCTCGAGACTAAACTAATATTGTAAATCGTGCGAGTATTTGACTTGACACCAGTTTTGTTTTAAGATAAATCACATAACGTAATGGTTTAGACATAGAGTATTATAAGGTTTAAAAATAGCCACTCAGACAGCGACAGTACCCCACGCTCCCCGGTGAAGAGGAGTGAACGATCATCGAGGGCTGGTGGTAGGTCTACCACCGCCCGCCTCACGCTCAGGGCACCGCGCCACGTCTCATCAACGTGACTTGTGAGGACTCACATAGTGTGAAAGTCTCGAGAAGAGCTTACTATAGAAATGATCCTATGAAGTAAGGTCTTAATTCGTATTGGGAAAATCGAGGAGGGTCATTCAGTAGCGGAGAATCTTGACACCGCGATGTATAAAAACGCGTCATCGGCACAGCGCCATCTAGTAGCAAGTTTTAGAAGTAAAGTCACCGTGGCCATGAGGAACTGATAACCCCCATGAGGCCATGATAACCGCGTGTGTGATATTAATAGAGTGTAATCTTTTGTAGAAAAGTGCTATTTCTGTTTTTAAAGTTTATGATTAGTTCAATATTATGTAATGATACATAAAATTGAATTTCTCATAGTAAGTGTAATACATTTTTGTGAGTAGGTAATTCTTATGAGTAATAAAGATTCTCAACCGTAATTCGGTGGAATTAAAATCTGGTGAATAGTAAATTACCTAGATATAAAAACAACTGAAAATCGAAACTAATACAATAAATGTAGGCACGGTAACTGCGTTTTAAAGCACTATACTAGTGGTAGTGGGGCAGTCAAAATGACGATGAAGATAAGAATTACCTAGTAACACTAATCTTAATATACAACACTATCTTCTGCTCGCGACTTCATCCACGTGAAATTTCTTATTTTTTTACATAATGTTTAGTGTATATCTTTTGTTGGAGATCCTAAAATAAATAAATAATAAATAACATAATTATATCTATCCTATGACAGTGGGCAGCATATTGTAGCTTCCCATTAGTGAAAGAATTTTTGGAATGGTACCGAAGACTACCTACACCCTACACAAAAACTCACATACCTCTTGATAATATTATTAGTATAGAAACTAAACCGAACATAAATAAACATGACAATATTCGTAATCGGCGTTTCAAAACCACAACCTGACCTGACCTACCTACATAGTACCAGTAACAGTAATCGCAACTGTCTCCAATAATGTACCTATCTATCTATAATAAATTGTGCATTGTAGTACTGTACTAGATGCAAACGACACTCAGTACCGCATAGCAACATAGCAAATCCAATATTATTTAGAGGAAAAAATTAACTGATCCTCCAAAAAACTCAAGCTCAAAGCATTTATTTCAATTACTCCATATACGGGCACTTTTTACAGGTTTTTGTCAGTCAGAAAATATGAAGCTAGTTGCCCATTCCTAAGCGTAGTAGCTACTTACGAACGGGCAGGAAACTCCACGGAAACTCTACCTATGACAAAGTAATCACCAAACATGAAAAACCGCTTGGGAGTGTGCACTATATAATTAGCCTATAATAATACAGTGAAGTGTTAGGAATATAATAAAGTGCCTGTAATTGGTTTATTTAAAATAAATTCTTTGAGTTTTTTGAGTTTGAGGTAGGTAAGGAACTCTTGTACCAAACATGCTTCTAGACTTGGCGGTTTAGGCTCAATGAGTGAATTCAAGATTGTTATCAAGTAGATTGAGCGTGAAACAGCGGTTGCGTCAGCATCATGTTTTGTTTAAGTTTTTAACCCAAAATGTCGAAAATCACGCTCGACTCCCTTGAATAGAAAAAAAACTGTTAATGTTATGCTTTTGTAACATTTGAAGGAGGCGGAGGAAATTATTGTTGTAATATTATTCGTGTTTTACGCGTTTTGGCTCCGACGATAACTATTTAACATGCATATTTATGCTAGTTGCAACAGCTTAACTAAGATCAAGGGCTTAACAGAGGTGCTCGTTAAGTCTGACCCTGGATTTGGTTTAAAGGTCATAGGATATATTTTATGTTAAAACTTGGAATGAAGTCGCGTGCAGAAGCTAGTAGAATAACTTCTATGCGGAATCTTATTGTTATTAATGTAGACATGTATAACCCAAGAAGCTGGAACATATTATTTTATTTAGGTACGGTATAAATAAGGCTATTGTTGTATTGATGGGTGTCGTCAACGAGGCAGGCCTAAGAAACGCTAGCGTGACGATTTGGACTCGTTCCTAACCGAATATGTGGGAGGCCTGTGCCCAGCAGTGGGCGAATATAGGCTAATGGAAAAAAAACCGGCCAAGTGCGAGTCGGACTCGCCCATGAAGGGTTCCGTAGCAGCAAGTAACATAATATAAAAGTTCTTGTAGTTCGTTGTAACTTTGTGAAAGGTAAATTGCGGTTTTCGATTTATGACGTATTAAAAAAAAACTACTTACTAGATCTCGTTCAAACCAATTTTCGGTGGAAGTTTACATGGCAATGTACATTATATATATTTTTTTAATTTTATCATTCTCTTATTTTAGAAGTTAGAGGGGGGGGGACACACATTTTACCACTTTGGAAGTGTCTCTCGCGCAAACTATTCAGTTCAGAAAAAAATGATATTAGAAACCTCAATATCATTTTTGAAGACCTATCCATAGATACCCCACACGTACAGGTTTGATGAAAAAAAATTTTTGTAGTTTCAGTTGTAAGTATGGGGAACCCCAAAATTTATTGTTTTTTTTCTATTTTCGTGTGAAAATCTTACTGCGGTTCACAGAATACATCTACTTACCAAGTTTCAACAGTATAGTTCTTATAGTTTCGGAAAAAAGTGGCTGTGACATACGGACGGACGGACAGACAGACAGACAGACAGACAGACAGACAGACAGACAGACATGACGAATCCATAAGGGTTCCGTTTTTAGCCATTTGGCTACGGAACCCTAAAAAGGCTATTGTCCTTGAAGTACAACCACGAATTGAAACAACAATCAGATAGATACAATGGTGTTCCTTATCCGTTGTTCACCATAGGATTTCTTTTTCATTGTTGTCGATTAAATAGAAGGTTTTGACTCTCACATTTTTTTTTAAATTTTGTATTTTGTTTGTTGTTTGTACATTTACGCATTAGCCAAAAGAAAACAGCCAAAATAACAACGCCCGACACAACACAACAAAATCGGTTTTAAAATCAACTGGCTACTTGTTAAAGTCTTTTATCTAGTGCAAATAAATCACCTATTATGTAATTTTAAAATTCACCTGACCATTTCTTTCCCAGGTAATTTCGGGCGCGGTATCCTGAAATCCATCTCCTCCGGCATCAGCAAGCCCTTTAGCCAGCTAATGGCCGGCGCCCGCGACATCGGCTCGCTGGACAACGACCGAGGGTTCGTGTCCAGCCTGGCCTCCGGAGTCACCAGCGTGGCTAACGTGGCTAACTCTGTCGTGGACTCGTTTAAGGACCGGGTTCAGGCCATTTATCCAGGTATGTTTATTTTATGTTATTTTCTAAGAAAACTGACACTTTCTCAGCGCCCGTACTTTATTTTTAGCGACGTAAGCGGTGTGCAAGACAGGTTCAAGTGTAGTTTACAGTTGGTACAAAATCAAGATATTTCACTTTTTGTGTAGTATCGAACTGCTATAGACATGCTAGTAAGCTCCTAGTTAAAATGTATGACCCAGCTTTAAAAAACCTACGGTGGCCGGTCAGTAAGAGTCTGACACTCCCTTCCGCTCCAACCAGAGCGGGAGGGGTCATTTGATGATTTGTCATCCATAAAAAAAAAGCTTTAAAAAACCTCAGGTTTTGCTTGTTCTTTTAGTGAACCACTTCAATGTGTCTAGCCAGACATACTTAAGTATTCAAATTCTAAATTCTTTTAACAAAGTTCAATAAATTGTATCTCAATCTTCACTGCTTTTGTACAAAATGGCAAAAAGAACCTAATTAAATCTAACCTAAGACCCTTAATTTTATCAAACATGAGACGAAATTGTCTAGGTTCGTACTTACGTTCATCTCCTCGCCCCCAGGTACAGTGTGGTGCGGCGACGGGCGCTCCGCCACGGCGCGCTCCAGCGACCTGGGTCTGTTCTTCTTCACGGACACCTGCTGCCGGCAGCACGACGCCTGCAAGCTGTACATCAAAGCCGGCGAGACCAAGTACGGACTCACCAATACTGGACTGTTTACCAGGTGAGATTAGATGTTTCTTTTTATCGATAGAAAGCCAAAATTAACTGTATTTTATCTGGTGCAATCCGTGTATCCGTTGGGGTTAGCTTTCAAAAAAACTACCTCTTTTTTTTTTTTTTTTTTTTTTTATTTGAAATGGGCTTGCTCTTGACTCTAGCCTAGGTCAAAGGTGACAGAGACAAAGTCGACGATGGAGCGAGCTTACCCAGAAGAAGCCTGTTCACTCTCACTTTAAAGAGATTCGGGTTGTATGTGCTCGGAAAAACAGACGCAGGTAGAATTTGGGGATGAATGTTCAAAAACCCTTCCTTAGTGCTCCCTTTCGTTACATAGGGAACTCTTGTGCAAAATTATGAATGAATGAATTTAAAAATTTCATTACAAAAAGGAAAAACGTTTGTTTGTACCGTAAACAAGGCCTGTTATGTGCTTTTTGATGGCAACCTGTAATTTATTTCGACACAGTTCTTGAAACACAAATTACAAATAAAAAAGTGAATATACCTAATGTTAAAATTACAATAGTGTGTGCCTCACGGCTGCGCCAAAAAGCATTAATGCCAAAGAGATGTGTGACGCTGGTTTTCTAATGAACCTTTAGGGTGAAGTGACGGGGAGTACCTACAAACAGTTTCAACATACCTAATAATAATTTGAGAAGAGCAGTATATTTTAAGTTGTGGTTAAAAATGTGACAAATGTGGCATCCATGGACGCACAGTTTTATGTTTCATATTATATTGATATTTATTTTTTATGTTCTCGCATAATTCTAATTTGTTACGCTTATGTAAACAAACTTCCACATTTAACAGATTTGTGTTTTGTCACATAACACTTCGTTAATGACCCATTGTGTCAACCGTCCCATCGCATCGATGGTGTAACCATAATTTTAGCCACAAAATATCACGGAGTTACGGAATCCATGGCATTGGCGCCATAATGGTTTTATTACCGTAATGCAGTGATTTGGGCAAATAGACTGTGCATTGCTTAAGATCTTTGACAGTCGTTACGGATAGTAAGAAGCCCAAGAGTCTGACAACCAGTCTTACCAAGGGGAATCGTGTTACCTAGTAACTAGGTTGTGGAGGTCAGATAGGCAGTCGCTCCATGTAATATACTGGTATAAAGCTGCCTCTGCTTAGCCTGAAAGCCGACCTGAAAAGAGTTACTGGAAGGATTTGAGGGAGGCTTTTGCCCAGCAGTGGCACAGTACTGGCTAACAAAAAAAAAGTCAACAAAGAAACATCTAGTTCAACGTCATTCAGCAATAAATTGGCAATATAGATGAAAGAAGTATCAATTTATCGCAAAAAATTATAAGTAACTGGCAATTTCTTTCGAAGCTAAACCTTGTCTGTGGCTGCATACTAAATGTGTAAAAAGCACAATTTCACCACTCCGGCGCAGTCGAGTTAGAACAACCGAGTAATTGCCGCGAAGCTAAAGATTTCATTGTAGTTTTCTTTTTTTATTGAATAGACGACATAGATGAAATCTAATTATTAGACCGTAAGAAATTCACAATGATAGAAAGTTGGTAGGTATATACCGTAAAGTTCCTGGTATAAAATTATAGAGTACCAGTTTTCTACCAGCGGTATTGTCCAAGAAATGCTGTGTTTATTTCTTCCTCATCATCGGCCTATGCATTTTCTTAACTCTGTTGCAGTCGGCTTCTAGTCTAACCGGATGCAGTTGAATCAGCTGACCAGTATTTAGTTCCCCTTGTCTGCTAATATAAATTTTCGCAAACAAACACTCAATACCAGATGTATTGCAAACCTTTGGGATAAAGTTGAAGTTCCTCATGAAATACAGCGGTTTTCTTATTTACATGTTTCGTAAAGCAATAACATAACATACCACCACGCCTGTGTTCCCAGAAGGGTTAGGCAGAGGTGAACAAGGTGCACCTCTGTCTGGCGAAATGTGGGTGTAGCATAAACATATTACACCCACAGTTGACATAGTTATTTTTAAGTCCCATGTAATAGGGGGCGAGCCTATTGCCACCAACCGGGCACAAATCCAGACTCCGGGCTGAGAAATTCCAGATGATTCTAATCCCAATAACATTTTGCCCGACCCCGGAATCGAACCCAGGACCTCATGCTCAGCTGTAGCGCTTGCGACCGCTAGCCCAACTACTTATACCTTTAATTCCCTCATAAACTGTCAGTACCTAAGGGGCCGTCTCCAGGAGCGAGAGAATCGCGGCGACAGTCTCGCCGTGCCATCAAATTTTCGCGGCGATGATATCGCCGTGTGGAGACACGTTCTAAGAGAGTGTACATGGCACGACGATAATATCGCCGCGGTTCTCTCGCTCGTAGAGTTGGCCCCAAAGTTGGTTGCTATTCCACCAATTCGCACTAAGCGTTTGCAAATGTCCTTTATAATGCGCACAGCAAAAGAGTGGAACTCTCTACCTGCGTCTGTTTTTCCGAGCGCATACAACCCTTCAAAGTGAGAGTGAACAGGCTTCTTCTAGGTAAGCTCACTCCATCGTCGACTTTGTCTCTGTCACCTTTGACCTAGACTAGAGTCAAGAGCAAGCCCATTTCAAATAAAAAAAAAGTAAGCCTTGAATTCAAGATGTTTGATTTGCACTTTGAGATGGAAGGCCTCAATGTCAAGCGGACAGCTAAGTGACACTGCAGAATATAGTAGATAAAACTATTGAGAAATATTGACAATATACAGATAAACACAGAGATTTAGAAACGTATAACCTCATTGGGATTACTAAATGTTTGCTAAACTAAGCATCTAATTAATTCATCTAACATAGCTGGCCGTCAAAAACTAATATTTTATTCAAATCCATCGACACGACTCGATAAACATTGTTCTTACTAGATTCTCCTGAGTTTGCTAACCTTCTCTCTAAATTATTACTTCACTATCAGTCGGTACCTTAAAGTACAAGTTGTAAGTAGTGGGGGTACGCAGTACTAAGTGCTGGTCAAGGGCCTCCCAATGGCCGCTACAATCCAACGGTCAGACGATAAGTATTGCCATACATAAATGATAATGATAAATGATTGTAAGTAGGTTTGCGCAACCACTTTTACACATCAATCATATTTTAAAACTGGATAAGGTCGGCATTTCCATACGTCCACATACGTGTGGATCGCCTCATGACTTCGTTTCCCTACATCATTCCTCTTTTTAACACGCTTATAATAGCTTCACTTGTAACAAATTTCTCTTTATATTCAATGCGGATTTCAAGACGTTTAAAACTTACCTGATATGGTATCCAGCCTGATAGCAGTTCAAAGTTTTTATTTTACTGGGTTCTACCCTCGACTTCATTCGCGTTGTACTTTACAACATAGGTAGGTACCCTATAGCACTCGGCAATAGTTTAACTTTCTGTCACTGAAAGAATTTTCGAAATCGGATCAATACACTTCCAGAGATTAGGTACCTCCTACACCCAAATTTACAAAAATTAACTCTTTATAATATTGTATATACTCCCATACCTAGTGTAATTTGAAAACGTTGTAAAAGCCAATTATTTTTAAAAGAGTAACCATGGAGTTTCTTGCCGGCTCTTCTCCATAGGAAACGACCAATTGGAACCGTACACCTAGCTTCTGACGTTTCATAAGTGCCCATGTAGGTTTATGTGAAATAAAATATTTTTGATTTTCTGATTATTGTAGAAGTAGATTCAATTCATCCTATAGCGTCCTAGGGCAAACGCCTTCTATTTCTCTCTCTCTATTACCTATTAATAGATCTAGACAAGCGGTAGCATGTTAACCCAAGTTCGAGCTAGTACAAAATTCTCAGTGAGTGCAGTATTTTTTTTCGAGGAAGCCAAGACAATTGGTTTGTGGGTCACATTGAACGCGTTCACGCTCCGCCGGCGCTTGCGCATGTTCAAGGGCACTACTAAAGAGAACTCGTATGTTAGAGTATAGTTGCGTGCATTGCGTGCTCGCGTGTAAGCTACCAGGAAGGTATGCAGACGTGGTGGTCAATGAACTGTGATTAGACTTTGTTGGGTCTATGAACTTTGATTATGTAATGTTCATTCAACATGACATACTCCATGTAGGATTTGACGGGTTCAATCTCTATAGGGCAAGGTGCCAAATGTCCGTCTAAATCATAGTAACTTTTCAACGTTGGCGAACAGGTCATCGAACCTACTTGATGACTATCGCCTATACAATGTGGAGACGACAATACAACAATAAATGAAAACACTGGCAATACTAATGCAAGACGTTCGTGGTGCGCGTACCGAATTGTTACCTGCCCGTCGTCATGGAAGAAGACTTCTGGCCGCAGGACGTGGTGTTCCGTCGCTTCCGCGGACAAGTACCACAGAACAGCACAAGAACAAGCTAGTGAAGTGAAGTTCTATTTTATAATAAAAATATGTATTTTTAGATTAAGAGTAAACTAAACGCGAGCTCGAACTCACTGGTGGTCATGGCCAAAATCACGCTGTCTAACTTGGCTTCGTGTCTGACGGAGCTAGTATCAGTGATAAGCAGTTAGACGCTAATCTACACGCACAACATCTGGTTCTCACGCACAGAAACACCGTTCCGAACTGATAGGCGCATAAAAATATTTGAAAAGTGCTTTGGAAAATCGAGTTCTATGAAAAATCCACTACATAAATCAATCACAAATAAAGTTTTTTGAACTCTTCGATAACTGAGCTTTGTCGGTACGGATTTAATTTTTAATATTTTTCAGTTCTTTTATTACTTATTTACACCCAAAGTTACGTTAACAATAGCAAGAAAAAAGAATCTTATTAATAATTAGACAAAACGATACAATGTTTAACTTTGGATGTACAATGTCAAACAGTGGAGTAATACTCTCCCGAAATTTGTATGGAAAAAATATCGAATAGTGGCACCTTAAGGTATATAGATATATCTATGGGCCTGTGTCGCCTGAAATCTTTGATCAATAATAGTTGATCGAAGCCTAGAATAAATGAATAAATAAATAGGAGTATTTCTCATTCCGGTTTGATCCCCTTTTTCTTTTGTTTTTATTTCTGATGTATCGTCAGCAGCAAAATATACGTACAGGGTTTATTGAAATACATACGTTCGTATTTTTTATTATAACGGACACGTGTATGCCAACAACGACTATTAGCGCGTTTAAATAAACAAACTCCTCAGTTTTATTTTTAGTATAGATAGATAGGTATCATTTATTTTACTTGAACTACCTACTGTTTTGTTATTTTTGCCTAATACAAAGGCAATGACCTCCGCCTTAGTTTCCCGGATTCACTGACGTAACATTACGTCATGTCGGCTAACGGCTTCATCCCTGTAATTATTGGTATTGAACTGGGAAGTGCTGCATCTAGCTAATTGCAACACAAATCATAATAACACTAGAAACTTCCTAATGTAGGCATTAAAAATGAAATATGAACAAATGGGGCGGACACTGTTAATATGTGCTTCCTACATTGACTAGTTACCAAGTTATACATACAGCTGTCTTGGACCTTATGTGGTGTTAAATAGCGGTTATGTTAGCGTGTGTTATGTTTCGGTTAAGTTTGTCGGCAACGTTATGGTTGAGTGGGCAATATTGCCCAACAGTGGTGTCGACAAAGATGATTAGGTATATTGAATCGATCGATTGATTGGAAGAGTATTGGCAATCGTGTGCGACATACAAGGATTTCTATAGCATTTTTGTTTACCGTAAAGAAATTAACTTCTTTAATTTACAGGCAGGGTTATGGACGCGCTACTGTAACCGTAATACATGATTCTGATCCCCTATTCGTTGAAATTATTCGTCAGTTTTTTTTTTAATACTTTTCCATACATTTTGACCGTATTGCACTTTTCTATGTAACAGCTGTTTTTTTTGATAACCTAGTGTCTATAATCATGTGCTGAATTATTAGTTTCAGTTTGCACGTCAATGTCCTTGCTACCCTGTAAACTTTCTATGTTCAATCTATTGTTAGCATTATTTCAATCTATATTTTGGTAACAGTAGTTCGGTCAACCGGCCTAACAACCGAACTACTGCTACGAGTACTAGAGGATAAAATCGCATTTGCTGTTATTCCCAAGATACAGACTGTCTAGTTTGGGGCTCACTGACAAATAATATATTGTAAGCTAGCTGTAGGTAGTACTTTGAGCTACTCATGTCGTCTCATCATGCTGTTAACCAGTGATCCTGCTTACTGTATTACCTGGACAACAAAATAAAATATTTTCTATTTCTATCTGCCAAGCATGGTGTCAATGTTCTCTTTTGTAACCAGCACTGGACATTAACGGGCTGCCCACTATAATTAGCGCCAATCACCCAAAGGTCAAAGCGTGGACTGGTTTGAGATATGTCGTCAGTTCGATTCCCATGCGTATACTGTAGGAACGCACTCTTAGCAAGAGCATTTAGCATAGAACGTGGGTGTAACGTGGAACTCACATTGCTAATCTGTACTAATAACTGTTATAAATGCGAAAGTAACTCTGTCTGTTTGTATGTTACCTTTTCACACCTTAACGTCTGCAGGGATTTTGATGAAATTTCGCACACATGTATCCATGACCTGTGTCAGGGTGCGTACGTAAAGATGCAGGTTTTCAGTAAATACAAGCCGGTAACGATCAGTGCGAGTATAATATCCCCGTATAAAATTATGCGCTCACACATAAAGAAACAGGTAAAACGTTGTGACCGTTTCTTTCCGTAGATCAACCTACAGCGATCTGTACCGGAAAACCCGCTGCTTTATGTAAGCATCCTTAGAATATTTTTATCCCGGTAGCACGTTCCCGTGGGATAATTTTCGACCTCCACGCGGGCGACGTCGCGGGCAGAAGCTAGTAAATCATAAAAAGGTATGGTAAGAGGCTTAGGTACTTTCAGTATTGTGATATTCCTAGGCTAGTCAATAATGTAGGAAGAATTTGACCTAAAGCCTATAGCATTGCATGATGTAGTAACGAGATACGACTGGTTGTTTAGCACTTGCTGGTCTCGCTAACCGGTCGGGTTAGCATCTGGTTGCTAATTGATTGTTACGACTGTGCGTTTTTGTTATCAGCTGTTGCTTAATCGTAGATGCAGAAAGGTTTTTGTTAATAATATGCTATATTGAGGGGCTACACTTACAGCAGTCGGTCGATGCATAATCAGCCCATAGTGTTCCCATTGCTGGGACACAGAACTCCTCTCTGTGGGGGAGAGTGGGCCGTAATCCAGCACGCTGGCTTAGTGCAGGTTGCATCGAGACCCCTAGGGTTCATTTCCCATGGAGCTCCGTGCCTCGGAAAGCACCCGGCTGTCATTCGTTGATCTTTGAAAATCATTAGGAGTAGGTAGTCAGAACCCTAAAAATCTGACAACCGGTCTTACCTGTCTTTTTACGCCTAAACTACTGACAAGTACCTAACCTGGGACCTGGAGAAGGACATTGGCTTCTTTTCACCCTTTTTTTATGGATGGGAAATCATCAAATGACCCCTCCCGCTCTGGGTGGAGCGGAAGGGAGTGTCAGACTCTTACTGACTAAAACCCATCCGTGTTCCTTCCTTAGCCCTTTATGTTCCGGGGTAGTGGTAACCCTTTCGGACAATCCCGCACCCCCGGCAGGCTTCGGCCCTGGCAGGCCCCTTCCTTTATGCTGACATCTCTTTGAGGCGCGCGTGGACCACGTACGCGCCGTCCGGCACGGGCCTGGTCCTGATCGCACGGTGAGCTACCCATTACTCTCCGTCCGCAGGCCCGCGCCTACGGGGTGGCCGGGAGTCGTCACGCGGCTCCCGACGCCCGGAGCGTCTCCCGCGGCGGCTGGGATGTGAGGCGCTCTCCCTCAGCCGTTCCGCCACCTCCTTCGCTAGCATGACTGCTTCGCAGAAGGAGGTGACCGCCTCCCACTCCCTCTCGCCCCGGACCATGGCTCGAACCAGGGCCGGACGCGAGAGGTTGACTTCTTTTCAACCTGGATATTTGTATTAATAAAGAATGAAATACACGCAGACCAAGTCACGGGCAATAGCTATTTTTCAATCATTCGTCTCAAGTATTTATGTAAACTATTATAAACTGACACGCTTATACAATGACACTTCCCGAGGCGTCGCATCAGACGGCGTCCTATGATTAAGTTAGATCGTAACGAGCCTGCGCTTGCGCAATCTTGTGTAACGTTTGACGGAAGTTAAATAACAGATAATTGTCAAACAGTTACTGCTATTGTGACTTTTGAACTGGAGAAGTCGCTTGAGTTGAACGATTGGTTTTGGTAATTTAATGGGTTAAGTACTTTCGTTAGCGGAACATTAGATACAGCTTTATTTCTTTTTGGATTGTCTCATAAAGTCAATCTGCGTAGCCGTTTCCCAACTATGTTGGGGTCAGCTTCCAGTCTAACCGGATGCAACTAAATACCAGTACGGTACATAAAGCGACGGCCTATCTGACTTGGCCAACTCAGTTACTGGGTAATACGATACCCCTTGGGCCCTTGATGAGACTGGTTGTCAGACTTTCGGGCTACTGACGACTGCCAATGATCCACGAATGACAGCCGGGATCAACGACTTAACGTGCTTTCCGAGGCACGGAGGGGTCTTGAATAGTCTTGATATGTGAAGATGGTCACCCCCCCATCCATGGACCAACCGCGGCAAGCGTAGCTTAATGTGATCGACTCGCTCCCTATTATGGGTCTTAAACAGCTGGCAAAAAGTGAGTGTACTCAGGTAACCTCGCCTCTGCCTAACTCTTCTGGGATTATAAGCGGGTTGTTATGTTATGTATAATTATATTATAACTAATAATTAGTAATTACATCACAGCTAAGCCCGTGGAGCAGTAAACGGCACTAAACATCTGCATGATTAGATAAGCCATTGCGCAAGTGATCGGCGCGCGGAGAAAGTTAGCTAAGTACCTACTGCACGCTTATTAGTAGGTACAGCGAGAGGTATCCGTAAGCTGATTGAAATGTTGGGGTACGCAGAAGTACAGCTAACTCATAGATAACCTGTATTTAATTAACTAGGTACAGAATTTGGGTCTAAATCTAGATGCTTAGATAATTATCAAACTTCTTAGCATCATAATCAGCCTATACCTAATGTCCCCAATTCTGGGACACGGGCCTCCTGTCTGTGAGAGGGAGTGGGCCGTAATCCACAAGCGGGCCCAGTGAGGGTTGGAGATACCTTCTGCCTTTTCATAATACGATGATAATTTTCTGTTCTTTTGGCTGCCTAAGTTTTGCATATAAAACAAAGTTTCTGCACTAAAATTTAACAGCGAATATTATGTTGATGTAACTTGATTAATCACTGTCTGTAAATAAAATAGTTTATGACAGGCGTAATGGAGAATAGCATGACAATCATGATACCAAACTCTTTCTTTATTAAAATTATGAAATAACTTTAATTCCGGAAGTCGGTGGTAAAAAACTAAAATACAGATCATAAGACACCGACTTCCGGAATCAAAGTTATTTCATAATTTTGAGTGAATTTCCTTTTGAAGTCGATTTTTTTTTTTTTAAATTACTTGTTATTTAGGAGTAATATCACTCACACACACTCACCCAACCCACACACCACTCATATACTCATTAGTGTTACAAGTCTTGATCATTGTCATTAATTGTGACTGCGGTTACCAGACCAGTGCACCAGCAAAGTTTGATGGTGATTCAATAAATATGTTTTTATCAATCGGTTCCCTCTTCCCACCAGATCCCACTGCAGCTGCGACACGAAGTTCCGCGAGTGTCTCCGCAAGACGAACTCCTTGGTGTCGGCGCAGATCGGCGTCACCTACTTCAACATCCTCGGGCCGCAGTGCTTCCGGAACACGCACCCCATCGTCAAGTGCGTCAGGAAGACCAGGTGAGATGTCACTATTATTAATTGTTTATAGCTTTCTGGTTGTTTAGGAGCTGTGTTACAATTTTGGTGTAGGTGCATAATATAAAGCTGCCACATTGAGGTGAATCCCGCACGGAATGCAACTGCGCGCGTCGATTGTTTTATTGATAAGGAAATGACGCGACAGTTGGCGCCAGTGTGAGCACATCCACACAAGTTGACGCAACGTCCCGCATCCCGCGCGGGATTCCATTTAGTTTGGCCAAAGTTAAGAGATTACATTTATTTTATTTAGGTTATCTACATAACGGATAAAAAAAAAATACCGAAGATTTTTTTGAAAAATCTTAACGAAAAAGTTTAATGAAGATTTCTCAACTTACGATTTGTCAACTGAACATGCATTTGTATGAAGTGCAAAACCTTTCTGTTTTTATGCATCTTATGGTTATTAATACGAAGCATGCTAAAACTAGGTATTTGATTTTTTTAAACTATTTTTTTGATTAATTATTATTTTTATTAAGTACCTAGGTACTGTATTACGGTTGATCACGCATTTCACTTTTACTCTATGTGTGACGATATTTTGCTAGAAAAAAAAAATACAGCGTGATTTTATAAATTAGGCACTAATTTCTTGTATATTTTTCCCACAGGATAACAGGCCAGAAATGCGAGGAATACGAGCTGGACTACACAAAACCCAGGATGTGGCAGTGGTTTGACAGTGAGACCTTCTGAGGACTTCTTAATAACAGAAGCTGACAGCAACACATCCTGTTGGAGAGACTGCCATGATAAGAGAAACATTTTGTGATAATTATGTAGTCTAGAATGCCGCTGGCCTAAGCAGCCAAGTTGAATGTTGGAATTATAGGTTCAAATAGGCACTATTGAACGTCAAAATTTTCATTAAAATAGAATTCATTCTAATTAGATTAAATTCTATTCGTACAAGTTTGGTTTACGTAAAATAGTGACCGCAGTCAAAACATTGAAAACATAGCAAAATTCGCAGATCGCACTTTGTTAAGTAAGCTTTTCATACGAATATGAACTTTATTTGCTTAAGTTCATACGAGTATATTCGCATGAACCGCTTGCTCACATACGCCTGTCTAGAAATATAAACATTATAGAAAAAGAAAGAAAGAAAAATATGTTTATTTGTCACAGAAACGAAAGGATATTTAAGACAATTAAAAACAAAACTAAATATTATATGCACAGAACATAAATAGTCGGCACTCAGCATGATGATGATTTATCCCCAAAAATCATCAGAATAAGGGTCATATTTGTATAAATCGCTTACTTAGCAAAAATCGGTCTGTGGATCTTGCCTAAAGAAACATTCCGGAGATTCCCGGACCATGTGGCAATTATTGCCCCGCCCTTTGTCTTGCCCTTAACGAAATACAAATAAAGAGTGCAAATTCACCTAAGTTTTTAGGTATTAGGTACCATTTCTATCGTCATATACAGCGTGTATCAGAAAGGTGTGTGGTACAGTCAGCAACAAAAGTCGATTAACACTGTCATTTTTACATGTTATTAAATTAACATACATTTTTTTCAATAAACTGCTTTTTAGCTTTTTACATAATAGCAAAGGGTTTATATTCTAGATTTTTTTTCTGCTGCGATTTTGAATAAATATTTTGCTCAATAACTAAGATTAAAAAAACTGAAGTGTTAATCGACTTTTGTTGCTGACCGTACTTTAATCGCGATTACGATGATGTTTGCATGGAGAAAGTGGTTCAGTTTGATAGTCTATAACATATCCTTAAATACGACCACGCATTTCTGATACAACATTTTGGTTTTGAACGAATTATAAAAAATAAAACCGAGAGTGCTTATGACCACATGATTGAAGTGAAACTTCAAACGTATTTGGCTATGAGAGGAAGAGAGAAAGAAAATGTGCGCGCGCACTGCTATCTCTTGCTTATATCCCCCACTCAGCTCCCGTTCGCCTCGCCCGATCACACTTTTCGTAACGTGTTCGCCAGCTTACTCCCCAAGTCAAGCGTGCGTAAAGAAGTTTCACTTCAAAAATGATTTATGTGAGTTAGTAACGTTTGCAATTACTGTATATAAATATAATTAAGTTGTAATACCTATTTATTGCCTAAGAGACAATTTTCCCATCAGTGAAGAGAAAGATTTATACTCAATAAGATAGATTTAAAGATTATTTGTAACGAAATAGATACTTAATTATAATTATGAAAATATATTTGGTTTTTATTCCCGAAAGGCTGACAACCGATCTTTCCAAGGGGTATCGTGTTACCCAGTAACTGGGTTGTGGAGGTCGGATAGGCAATCACTTCAAATAAAATACTGGTATTCAGCTGCATCCGGTTATACTGGAAGATGAACCCAATATAGTTGGGAAAAGGATATCTTTCCAATTATAGAAAACATACCGAGGAATTTCTTAGGGTTCTAAATAAAACAACAATTTATTTTTATATAAAAAAACATCAGAATATATTTCGAAATTACATTTACCAACGGATAAACAATTAATTACTGCACAGTAATTCTAAAATAATGTCAAAAAAGGGAAAATTTTTGCTCATTTATTGAGCCATTATATAAGCTGTTAAATTGATATTATTTTGTGCGTAAAACGTTTTCAGAAAATTGTGTAAATCGGATATGTCATAATTAATAATATTATATTTCAAAATGATATTCCGACGAGACAGTCAATTGGCGATTTATATGATTATTACAGTAATGTATATTATTTTAAAGTATTTTTCTATAGAATGCGCGGTACACGGTTTTTTCTAAGCATTTGTTTTGTCTATTTGCAAATAATAACAAAATTAAAATTAATTATAATTAATATAAATTATTACGTATCCAATTCAATTCTTTTGCCTTCTCTGTATGAGAAGAGGCCTTTGCCCTGCAGTGGGATAATAATACACTGGTTTTATTATTATTATTATTTATGTAGGTATTTTTGTTTTCATAATTTATACATTGGCAATATCTTAAGTGTTTGTCATAATTTACTTGCAAATAGACATAATCCACAAAATTTTTACAATGTGTACATTTTTTCCAAAAAGGTAATATCTTACAAAATGACTGATTTTCTACTACCGGTAAAAGATTTAAATTGCTGTATTGATAATAATGTTGTTACCTAAAATGTTGTTTAATAATAATACATTGTTAATTATTATTATCTGCTATTGTAAAAAAAAAAAAAAGTTATGGTGTTCCATCAAAGTCTTTAAATCATCGTATTTTGCTTTCAGGTTCTTGTTTCCAAAAATTTTTTTACAACATCAGATCATGACATCTAATATATTTTATAACATATTATATAAAATCGAGAATAATATTTAAACACACATAAAATGACGTATTCACATGGAGACATCGATACTATATATAATAATATATTTTACTATTTAAATATAAAACTCTAAAGTAAGCTACGCCTACTAAAAATCTATGAAATATCTATGGGCCTATCAAATATATAGATATATTGCTTAACGTGGTCCGATGGGATTATTATAATTAGGCGTGAACCTATTTAAGGTTAATAAGATCTACCACGAATAATAAAGACCATGGAATTTCGATTAAACCGATAACCGAAACCAGCGTTGCGAAACTTTTAACTTTTATTTTTTTCGGAATTTTGTACAGTTATGACTGAAAATTATGACGAGGTAATCTGTTTATGCCATAAAATAAATACCTAATGATTATAACGGTACAAGGATCTTTAGGGGCGTGGCTGAAATCGGAAGTAATACCACCATCTTGTTTCTTCAACACAATTTCTCAAAATTAACCACATAATGTTTTGTATATATCTTTTGTTGGAGATCCTAAAATAAATAAATAAATAAATGCACTATTAATTCCTTAAAAAAATGTGTACAAACAAAGTGAAGCCCTGACTCCTGTGCTAGGTAACTAACAACACCTGTGTTACAGGAGCCAAAGCTAAAGCCAAAATGTTTACCAATTACGCCCCTTTGTCAATGAAATTCAGGCGGCAACAGATCTTTGTAGCCATCTTGTAGCACTCTAGGTAACTAGACATTAGGCAAGATTTTGCCACTATATAACTCTTTGCACGAGTCCTCCGTCTTTTGTCCCCCAATCTTCTATTCCTTTAGAAAACAACAGTAGGTATCTTTTCATAATACATAGTGTTATAAGTACATTGATGTGTCCAGACGTCCTCAACCGAAATTCCATGTTCCACATTCGTTCGACCCACGACTTGGGCTAAGAACGTCACTAAAGTGTCATTCCCGCACAAGTGTGAACACTTTCGCAAAGCAAGCGAGGGAAAGAGAAAGGAAACAGCAGTAGAATTAGCTCCACACTCCATTAATAGTCAAATTCATGTTTCATTTACGTCGCTCTTCAACCATTTGTTTGAAAGTGAAAACTGCCGTAACTGAGTTACAATTTTATAGGCTGTCGTTTTGCTGTTTTAGCTCTGGTCCACACGGGTGATTCTTCCCGCGGCGATTTTTTCTCATACACAGCGTTTGCAACGCACTGCTTAGCGCTGAGAGTTGAAAATTCAGTGCTTGATATAATCCCGCCACGATATTTTTACGCCCTTGGGAACGGGGACTAAAAGGCCGTAACTTGACATTGAGCTTTTTTAGAAAAACTGCTAATAAAATTATCTTTCTTCCCAGTAGTTGAAGCTAAGCTAAATAAAGAAGCTTATCTTCTAATAAATATTTTTATAGAAACGTCAAACGGTACGATTCTTCTAATTCGCGATACCTTATTGTCGTTTCCCTGGATACAACTTTGTCTCTTCTAGATGAGTCAGTTATATGTAGCTCCGATTATAATCCCATGATACTGGTAGCTAGTTATTATTTTATACAGCTATAACGAAATACGATTACTTGAATGTCAAATTGAAAATGAATACCTACATTCCTCATTACAAATTGATTCGCGTCTGTAGGCGACGTTTTAAGAACATTCTCACCACATTTTACCCATTTTTTTATGGATGAAAAGTAGGCATTATATGTAAGTGCCCTTTTAGATGTTATTTTGTATAAATTGTTATTTTAAAAAACGCGAAGTAATCTGTTATAAGAATCGCGAGAAAAAAATACTAGCAAATATTACTGGTTCAGTTAATAACATAACAAGGCGCTTATAATCCCCGAGGGGTCAGGCAGGGGTGTACCTATAGTACACCCACATTTCTCCAGTTATGTTTAAGTCCCATGTAATAGGGGGCGAGTCTATTGCTATCAACCGGGCACAAATCCAGACTCCAGACTGGTACTGAAAAATTCTGTTGTGTTTCAGTTAATAGTCGTACAAAATCTATTTTTCGCATGTTGATGGGTTAATTTACAGCTGATGAAGTTTACAAAAATGTAGATACGGTAGTTATAGTCCATATTTAGTAACCTAGCTCCTAAGAACAACTAAACTCTACTGCTGATGGTCTAGGATGGGCCAGGATAGTCCAAGGGTGAGGCGAAATTGGTGTTTTTTGGACCCTGGGGTTAAAAATATGTCTTAAGGTAAACGATTAGAAGCGTTAAAAACTTCCACGTTATATTTATTTTGTTAGTTTTGGTTAGCTGATCGACTGAAGTTCCTAAGATTAATTTTAATAATCTGACTTTTTGAAGCACGAGAATAAAAATACTTGTGTGTTAAAGTCATGCGGTTGTATGACAGAAACATAATAATTATTTTACTAAATCTGTTTGTATTATTTTACAAAACTGCGTAATCTTGAAAAAGCTAAGTGTTACCACCAGTCGATCAGATAACCAAAACCCAAAAAATACTAATAATTACAATACTGAATTATAATTTAACATCGAGTAGAGAAGTTAAAAATACATCTAAATTACTTTAACGGCTAATAATTCAATAATACTAATATAATATTAATATTCTAATATAATATTACCTAGCTTGCGCCACCTATGAAATTAATACGATACTAATAAAATAAGGCAAACAGGTTTGACGGAGGGATCAAATAATTATGTTATTCCGAACATCAGGCACTCAAATTGAAATCATTTCCTTTTAACATAACATCGCTAAATCTAAGGCATTTCAACTGGAGACAATATCTTTCAGAATACATTGACTACGTGTGTTATTTGTTTGTGTTTATACTTTGCGCTTTTGTGTGTACTATGTGCATGTGAACCTTTATTGCGCACGTGTGCATGTGTGCTTGCATTGCACAACTAATCAAAATCTAATGTAATCATGTATTATTTTGTAAACATGGGTAATTAGTAAATAGATGTTTTTATTATAATAGTCCTCCATGTTCTACCCTCACATTGGCATGTAAACCTTATTTTTAATGTACATAAATGCAGCGCGCATTTGGTCATGTGTCCTTTATTTGTGCATGTGTGCTTACTTTGCGTATACAGTGTTCTTTATTTGTGCACGTGCAGGTAATTTGCGCATGTTGTGCATCTATTCAAAATGATTGTGTGCGAAATATTTCATTGTGTGTACTTCTATTCTAATTATTATTGGCAGTTATTTTGTCTCCAGTCTAGACGCTCTAAGTTCTAAGGTGACGATTCTAAGGGAAAACAAAAACACTATGCGGGTTTGCTAATAACAGGTAAACTACCGCCCTAACAATTTTGAGGAACATACATTTTGTTTGTTTATTTTCTTCATAATATTCTTTTGGCAATCTATTTTTTGGATGGACTCGTGTTTTTTGTTCTTTCTCTTTTTCTTGTTTCATGTTTCTGAGTTCGCATTCATTTCGAATGATATTTTAATACAATTCTTACATTTTTTTGGTGTTGGTTTCAGCCATCATGTTCGATATCTTATTCTTTATCTGTGGTCAGATGTTCAGAAGGTTATGCTATTTCATTATCAGTTTCAGGAATATTACTAAGCGCAAGGGTGAGTCTGCGCTTAAGTGCTATTTGAATAATCTGAGGGGCAATTCGTGTATTTTTTATTATCGCTGAAATGAGATTGCGTCTAGATTTTGAAAGTTTTTAATTACGGGAATTGGGCTTCTGATAAGTGTTTAGATCTGAATATTATACACACATCTGACCACAGCTCGAAATTCCCTTCTTAATCTAATGTCTAAAGACAATTCCATTCCCCGAGATGTGCGCGGAGCAAAATAACCAGCTTCCATCGTCCCAACTTCACAGCGTCTATGTATAAGCTACGCTAAGCGATACGTACTAGCCCTGTTTGTCAGCTGATGACTAAATCAATGACGTCACTCTATTTCTACCTAGCTATGTACTCTCCACGATATAAACAAACGATAGCCTTAATTAATTCGTTACGCCAAATTTTGCAGCGGTGGACCCAATTATTTGTTGATATATTTTATGCAGTTTATATATGAATTATGAAAGTGAATACGATATCTGAATTTTAGGTGTACGATCAAGGTAGAAAAGTTACGATACAATTATGAAAAAATATATGAAGTGGTAAAAAGTCGTAAGTGCACTTACGCCTTTTTTGCTCGTACTTATTAGAAAAAAATGAAATTATAATAATAAATCGTTCATATTCTGATGATTGGACAATAGACATAGATTACGTACAAAATGTTAAATAGTTTGGCTAATAATAATAAATTACTGTTTTATGGTTACATAATAGATAGGTTAACATATTGTCACAATGGAATGGGTTACACTTAGTGGAAGATTACACAATGAGTTTTGGGACATAATTTTTACATTTAATTACGATCACTATAATGTCTGATTCATTGAATAAATGTACAGCGAATATTCATTCTTATAGTTATGACTAGATATACAATATCACATAAAACATAAATTATTATTATAAATTAAAATTATACCATAACTTATTAATTATACATAAATTGTAATTTTTATATTAATGCTACATAAGGTTTGCATTAAAACAATAATTTAAATGTTTGCCAACGGTTTTTCCGTGTCACATAACATATTTATAATTATTTTATTTGCAATAATCCAAAATCACACATAATTATTTATTTAGATACAAAATGACATACACTTTAAGGAGTACAAACATTAATTTTAGGAGACACACTGGGATCACAATTATATATTTTATGTCTAATCATTCGTTAGCTAATACTCAATAAGCCTCTCTAACCTACTTTGAATAATACCATCGTTTACAAATATCTATACGATATTTTAAAAATTCTTTCTCAATTTTATTACTGAACTGAAATTCTAAAACCATTCTACAGAGTGACGGGCGTTTGGCTTAGATGGTGAGGTGTAAAAAAAACTTATTAATAAATGACCCTTTTTTAAAAGAATATTAATAATCTGTATCATTCGATTTATAAAAAAAAACAAGCTGGCGCATAACGATGAAATTGAAATTAACGCATCTGTCTTCGCAATGCCAAAAACGCCCGTTGTACACTCCAAAACATTTATCGTTTATCTTTACTACCATATTTAATTTCAGTCCTCCAACATTTATATTTTGTTAAGAAATTCATTAATCCATTTAAGTAATATTTATTTGTTTACCGCCGATCCGTCAACTTCCCGAAAGTTTATCTATTTTTACCCGTTTTTCTGTATAGCATAGCAATTTTAATTTAATTTAGTAAAGTCAGAAGCTCTAGAAGTATTAGGAGACTGATACAAGTACCCTTTTATTTATAGAACAATTAAACCAATTAGGATATAAATATTTATATTGGTTTTATTATTCTAGTTTAAATATTATTTCAACTAAACCTCAACAGATGGCGTTGTAATTTAACGCCATCTATCGACGAAAAGATTAAATACAAATATTCTAAAGGACTCACAGAATATTATGGTGTTAGGATTCTCGCTACAAGGAGTGCTATGGGGTAGATAATAGTTTTACAGACATACACGAGTGGTGAACCAGACTGTACCAGATTTAAGTGTGAACTTTTAACTTTAATTATTTGCTAAGTAAAATTGAATCAGATTTTTTTTTCGTCTTTAACAGAAGAAAGTGAAATAAAATACCGATCAATTTATTGAAACTTAACTAAGATATTTATTTAACTAATTCGCGAAACTTCAAAGACTCTAAGGGTATAGATAATATAAAGCAAAGAGAAAAAAATATTTAAAAAAGTAAAGCAGGAATATTAGTAAAAGCAATCAACAGTTCACACTCTTACCACACAGTCTATTTCACTTCCACAAACTGTCACGAAATCACGTGTAAGTGGCAGCACAGTCGAAGAACGGGAAGCAGGCGACGGACTCGGCGGCCGAGTGCTAGAGGACGTGCAGGTTCTCGCAGGACTTGGACTTGGAGTCCCGCGCCCATACGCGGCCTAAAAGACCTCGTACCTGAGGAGGAGAAAGAAAAAACGTTAGTATTTTTAATTATTTTTTTGCAATTTTATTACGGTAAATAATAATGGTTCCGAAAAACAAATTAATTTCCAGCGATCTGTGGCCGACTAAATAAAATGGATCTTCGAATAACAAAACTAAACTTCCGGATAAAATACTGAACCTCCGACAAAATTACTACCAAAACTAAAAAACTAAAACTATTACTAACATTATTACTATTAGTTACCGACAACAGAGGTTTTGTATCATATTAATAAATATATACGCGGGGCTACGTCGACTTAGGATGCAAGAGCGGGCGAATGGGAATACAAATACCTTTACCTAGGTATATATTAAAACGTAATTTAAGCTGGTAGAAAAGTATTATAGCAATAAACATTCATGTTTATTTTTCGAATATTTCTGTACCTCATTCGGTCGTTTCGTCATTTTTATTCGGACAAAAGTAGTCGGAAAGTTAGTATTTTAGGCAGTAGATTTAATATTTTGAGTAAGGACAATTCTTTTTTTTTTGTTGGAGCTTTTATTACTATCCTTTTATTACCTACTCAACCTTCTATTTTTAAGTTAGACAAGCTGAAGGTGCTCCTAAACTTCCATTTACACGATGCAGGTTTCTTGTCTCTGGCATACCTACCATAAAATTGACAAGCACTGTTGTTCAAACACTGTTTAAACGGCGCAAATTTTATTCTTGCTTCAGCACCGCGTAAAGCTGTGGATTCCTGGAAGAGCGGTGGCCGCACTTAACGGCCGTAATGACAGCTGTCTTTAAAATGATGACAGCGATAAGGGCCAAAGCACACACGCTACTTTTTGCATCGGCGATCGGCGATTTTGCAGCTGTATCGATGCTGCATCGCGTTTTGGCGTCTCTCTGCGTTCAGACGCGGTATCGGAATCGTGCGTTTTAGCGACTACTCCGATGCTGCATCGCGTTTTGGCGTCTCTCTGCGTTCGGACGCGATATCGGAATCGTGCGTTTTAGCGACTACTCCGAAGCTGGGGCAAATGCCAAATCGCTGCGACCGGCATCCGAATGTGTGCGGAGTGTAGCGTTCAGCCGCTGTGTCGAGCTTTCGAAAAGCGACTGAATCACCGCGTTTGGGCGTTTTTAAGTGTGTGGTGTGGAATTCTTGGTCGCTGCATTTAGCTTCAAAAAACCAGCTGAATCGCCGATCGCCGATGCAAAAAGTAGCGTGTGTGCTTTGGCCCTAAAGATTTAAATCTTCAGATTCGCCCTTCGGCGTCAAAGGATAGTCTCGTTTCTGTTTCGTTTTGACACCTCTGACACATAATGACACAGTGACTTGATTGTCATGGAAGCGCTATTATTAATAATGTGTAAGCGCACTCTTCTCAGTGGTATGGACACTTTTTTGCGTGACTAAATACGGTGAGAGCAAATCTAGTGATTTAAATCTTTGGGCAGCGGGGTTTGACTTGTTGTTAAATACTGGTGTAAATAACAGATTTTTATGATCGCCGTTATAATATGACGGAACCGCTTTTTCAGGAAACCAAAGCCTGATGAAGGGTTTATGGTAAGTTTTCACTGAATTCTGAAGACTATAGGCATTGCAGCTGCCTTGCTATTCCAGGAGCACGTCTCATGTGCTTTTTGATACTTCTAATTACATTGGCCTTCTACATAACCCTACTCTTCTACAACAATGGTGTTATGCGTCATACGCATCTTTAAACGATTTTTTCCTGTCTTATATTTTACTAGCTGCGCCCCGCGGTTTCACTCGCATAAGTTGCGATCTTGTGAGAATATCGGGATAAAAAGTAGCCTATATGTTAGTCCAGGGTGTCAGCTACCTCCATACAAAGTTTTATCAAAATTGGTCCAGTCGTTTGAGCGTGAAAAGTAACAAACATAGAAACACACACACACTCACACTCACAGACTTTCGCCTTTATAATTTTAGTGTGATCTGCTTTCTAAAATCTATAGATCTGAAGGCAATATTAATTTATACTTATTACATTTTTTCTTTCCACAATAAAATTCACTTCCTTATTGAATATTTAGGAAGTAAATGGTTACCGGTTAGCGGCTCAATATTGCTCAATATCCTTTATTACCTACTACTTAATTGAATAATTTCCGACGTTCTTTTCAGTAATGTGGCAATGACAGTTAAATACTCGTAATACTTATGTTACAGTGTAAATCGTCTGCATAGCCTTTTCCCAACGATATTGGGGTCGGCTTCTTGTCTGACCCGATGCAGCTGAATACTGCCTATTTGACCTCCACAAGCCAGTTACTGGGTAATACCATACCCCTTGGTAAGACTGGTTGTCAGACTTTCAGGCTTCTGACGACTCGTAACGACTGCCAAGGATCCACGAATGACAGTTAACCACAAGCCCCTCTTACGGTGTAAATAAAAGATAATATTAAAAAACGGTAATATTTTTTTCGTGCCAAAAGATGCATCCAGACAGATGGGCCAGTGTCCACAGTTGGTGCCTGAAGACAGGCGTAGTCACCGAGGCAGGTCTAAGAAACGCTGCCGTGACAATTTGGCCTCGTTCCTAACCAATTGGACGGAGAAGGCACAGCACAAAGAAAAGTGGAAAAATATCGGGGAGAGATTCGCGCCACAAAGGAACAACATAGGTTGACTCTTGTCGGGATTGACTTTTATTCTCCACTTTCTATCCCAGCAACGAATTTATTGACTGCGGTTTGGAGAGTGAGAGATAGCTGGACTTGGCTGCAGCCAGTGTAATAAATAGCTGTTTCGTCTGCGAATAGATCTAGATGAGCCTTTCTGTTTTTAGGGAGTAACCCGACAGAAAGATAACTCCATAAAAACACGCAATTATAGGTGCATTACTATATACAAAGCGCGGGCAGGCAGTACAAAGCTTAGCTTTTCTGTATGGCGCGACGATCGTGTTGATTCGGACACACGAAGGTTACCGAAGCGCAAACCTTTTCTTGTTTAACAGTATGTAGTTGTACCTTGACGCTAGCAGAGAGCCTGGTCCGCTTGCGCGGCGTGCTGTTGGCGGACACGGAGGGGGGCGGCGCGGGCGGCGCAGGCGGGGCGCTCTCCAGCGGGGAGCGCGCGCGGGCGCGGTTTTTGCGAGACGTGCTGCGCTTTCTGGAACACATGTTATTTGAAGTCAAGAATTGTGGTGTGAGTGTGAAGTGTCTGGAGTGTCAGCGAGAGTGTAGAAAGGGTCGACAAAAGTGTCACGAGTGTCAAAGAGAAAGTCACAAGTGTCGACTAACGTCGCCATGTCACCAGTCGCAACGTGTGTGTGTGCTCACTAGTCTAACATGTCTTACCTCACTCTCTCCGCGTGCTGCTGCTTCAGTCTGATCTGAGTGAGCAGTCCCACTAGCAGCTCGTCCACGTTGTGGTTGATTCCCACTGATGTCTCTATGAACTTGCACTCGTAAGAGGTCGCTAGGTTCTTGCCCTCTGAAAGATTAAAGATAGATCTTGTATATTGTAATTACAGTGGTGTCTGCACTAAAGTCAAGGGTTGAGACTTAATTGTCCTAATTATAGTATGTAAGGATAGCTTAGCAGGTGGCGTACTGTAGTTTCTTTCTACCCCCAAGGGAAGAAGGCGCGAGTTTATATATGTAGGTATGTACAATTATCTCTCCCTTTTCAAACAAAATTTTGTCTTTTGCTCGTGTCAGCACGGTTACGTATTATAATATCTAAAGTTATTCTAACTATTTTCGATATAACTACGGTTGATCATAAACAGATATTGGTCGACTGAACTACTGTTTTACTTACTTTTGATTAAACTAAAATTAATTGCGCTAACGAACGATTGATCTATTTTTTTTTAAGATGAATTACCTAATGGACGACTTGCCTATCGTTTTATTTCTAACGACGTCAAGTCGACGGAGCCCTGCTGGGCGGGGCTCTTGTTTCTGTCTGCAGGGTTTAAAGGAGTCTAACCAAACCGAACCTTGGGGTGCCCTTAACGTCGACCGCCTTCTTCTGGTTAAAAACCAACAGTAGGTGAATCGTCCGTTAGTTCCATCAACCTTAGGTTTATTAATTGTAGCTGAATTAACCGTAGGTGAATTCTCTTTTATGTATTTCGTTCATTAGTTATTACAAAAATCTGTGAAACGATCTTAAGGTATTTATTTAAGTAGGTGTTTTGACCGTACCTAGTAATCTCGAAAATAGTTAGAATAACTTTAGATATTATAATACGCAACCTGCCAGCACAATTCATATTTTAATATTAGACGAGGAATTATGTTACTCATTTCAAGTGAAGTGTATTTGTTCATGGTTTTAGTACAACGATCATTCTCTTTGCAATTACGAGCTCACAAACGTTCAAAGCTTCAATTCCATATACCAGCATTTGAAGCACTAAATTCATATATTCGTTCCACCGTAATTCCGAGTAGGTATGGAGCCGCCGTAATTTCGTGTATTCCGGTGACACACAGAATAATACGAGTCTCAATAGGTAATATAAGTTGAATCTGATTTAAATTGTCGTTGATGTCCAGTCAAGCGGTTAATAAAGACGAGTTCAAAGGGAAATTAAACAGTGCGTCAGTGAACCAAATGGTGGCTTGTAGCTGACGGAAGGGAGTGAGGTTGAACCCTTTTGAATGTGTAATCAGCCGAGATATTGAGAAAGTGTTGAAATTGCTTCATTTGTTTCTGATTTTGCTTCTTTTTCGAGCCACCGTACCTATTTTTTTATTGGAATAATAAGTTAGTAACATTTTTTGCAAAACTTAACATAAAAAAACTGAGAAAATTAACGCCAGTAGCTACAGATACCTAAGGTAGGTATTAAGGTAATTAAATACTTATCATATTAAACATTATGATTAGGCACAGGTACCTACTACTACATAATCAGCCTATAATGTTCCCACTGCTGGGACACAGGCCTCCTCTCTGTGAGAGGGAGCGGGCCGTAATCTACCACGCGGGCCCAGTGCGGGTTGGTAGATGTCACATGTCTTCGAATTTTTGGTTCTAGGACATGCCGGTTTCCTCACGATGTTTTCCTTCACCGTTTTGAGAGCAGTGGTGATGAAATAATTTACACAAAGTAAAGCGCCTGTCTGGGTTCGAACCTACGACCTACAACTCGTAAGTCGCGACCGTTACCACTGGGCCACCACTGCTCTCTACCTACTACTACACAAATAGTAATTCATGTAAATAAACCGAGTTTTTAGGAACAAATCAAGATTAGGGAAGTAACGAAAATTGTTAGGAGTATAATAAAGATTGCTGTCAAATGATTACAAACAAAATTGACAATTTGATTAAAGAAGTTCATAAAACTGAGTCCTATCTACCCAATCTATAACTTTTGTGTTTGGAAGCCACTTCCCATTAAACAGTCCCCGAAAAAGGGCATTAAATTGACAAATGAATTTACTTTGAACGTCTGTCAAAATCCTAATGGCAATTAAAATGTTATCGTATTATTCATCCAAGTTTATTTTGCAGGAACTCAAACAATATTAAACTGGTTATTTTACGATGACGTATTTATCATTTAGGGTACACGAGCGTTAAAAGCCAGTAACAATTTACGAAACATGAAATTTAATTACTGCACATCACACAAAAAATATCAAGCTTTTCAATAACATCAAGCGCCTGATAAATTATTTTTGGCAAAATGTAGCGTATCGTTGTTAACACCGTCTGTCGTTGCAAATTGGTACGTACACAAATCGTCGAGAATTTAATTAAATTCGTAAAATTTGTTCTAACGAACTTAATTGGCAAGATCTGGCTTTAATCATGAGTTTGTTTCGGTCATTTCGCAAAAATGTAATGGTTTTAACTGTTTGAGCAGGGTTGTAGCCGCTTCGTTAATTATATTGTTAAGTACCTAATGCAGAAACATTAGGTTAGGTTTGAAAGTTAAATAAAAGTGCAGAATTTAAATTCAAAATGTTTATAGGGCCTAATTATATGAACAGACAAATACAAAATAATGTAAAAGTATTTAATAGACAGACTGTTTTGGTTGTTCATTGTACCTAATGATATTCTACGAATCTTTTTTTTTGGATTGGCATTTCGCAGTTCACCCTAGAAGGTTGTCGTGCCTTTGGTTGCCTCAATAAATTAAGGCTTCCAGGCAGGGCGATTCTGTGAATCACGTTGCAATAGCTCTATATCTGTTTGAGTGTAAAGTCTACTCATCCTCTATAGAAAAGGGTCGTTCGACGGGTGCTGTGTCCGGTGGACAACTACCTGACCATTGCTGCGGGGCCATTGTATATTTATGCTAGTTGCCCGGTAAACTCTGCTTGCGCGATGCAGGATTTTGCGTGACGTCAGTGTGATGCGTAGCTTGCATGTGGCTGATGTAGATGCCGCCACAATTCTTTCTCCAACTATAATAGGTAAGTATATAAAAAGCGAATAAATTGTACGATTGCCAAACCAATCTATTGAAGAATCGTGCTCACAGTTGGTTAATCCCCGCAGAATCATCTAGAACAGCACACAATAAAGAGAACCTTGCTCAACATCTGTCATTTTCTTAGTTCCACTTACCATCAGTAGGAACAGCTCTAGACCTGGCCAGGTCAGCCTTATTCCCCACCAGAATGACGGCTCTTCGTGAGGTGTGTCCAGCAGCCCATAGGATCTGCAGTCTCCTCTCGGCTTCCACGAAGCTGCCTCGGTCTGCTGTCGAGTAGACCACGCAGTAGCCGTGGGCACAGCCTTCAGTCTGGAAGGTGGAAGTTATTTAAGTATGTTAGAATGGGACGTTGGCGGTGTGATACTCTCGTGCCTTGGAAAGCACGTAAAGCCGATGGTCCTGCGCCTGATAGAGCTCCGAGATTGTTGGATTGTTGTCCCATCGGATTATGAGAGTGTGGAAAGAGAGAGTGCACCGGTGTCTGCGCACACACTTGTGCACAACAATATCTCCCGCGCCGAAGGCTGATGTCCGCTGAGATTAGGTCGCCATGGCCGGGTATGGAGGATCACTAATAATCCCGATGTCTATGCCTGGGTGACGTAATTAAAAGTTGTCTGACGCTAACGCTAACCTAAAAAAGATAATTCAGCGTCTAGTAAAGCCCTAAAATTGTTCTTATCGATCCATCTGGTAAGCAAGGTGCGTCCCAGTACCAACTGGTAGGTACGTACCAATGTACCTACACGACAAGCCATATTCATCTTTTCCAATCAAAAACTCATCACATTCTAGCATATTCTATAAACTGAACTTCCTACTTGAACCAATTTGGAAGATGGTCTCGTAAAAGCAAAAGAACTCACAATGATACTGTCAGGCGGTGCATCCAGGAAGGTGATCTCGGACTCCTCGCCAGCCAGCAGCACGCACACGGAGCGCTCGCCCGACTCGTCATCTGTAACGTCATGCTCTATGTTTGGGTGAGGCGGTCTGTCTTAGGCATCCAGCTCAGCTAGCTCGCAGAAGGAAGAGATGAGGGTATATCCCTCACTATATGAGTAGGATTCAGATATGTCTTCTACCACTGAAGTGACATTCTCTTCAGAGCAAGGTTACCAGTTACCAGCGTTTACCAATAGCAATACCCCTCACGTTTGTTGCTGTACTGGATAGTTAAGACTATGAAGTGTCCCAGCCTTGGCAGTGATCATCTAGGGGTTGATGGTACAGCTAGCTACGTCTATCAACCAGCAGGTCATGTTGCCGTGATTGTTTTTAATTATTACAAAACTGTCACATTCTCGGCTTACGAAGTGTGCTAATTAATTTGAATACAAAGACTAGCTGCATCGTAGTTTAGTCTCTTCAGCAATCACCCTGACGCTTCTAAAAGACCTAGCATAATCAGCCCATAATGTTCCCACTGCTGGGACACAAACCTTCTCTCTGTGAGAGGGAGTGGGCCGTAATCCACCACGCGGGCCCAGTGCGGGTTGGTAGATGTCACATGTCTTCAAATTTTTTATTCAAGGACATGCCCGTTTTCTCACGTTGTTTTCTGTCACAGTTTTGAGAGCAGTATAATAGAATAGAATTATTTATTTTTGCAAATAAGTATGGGTAGATGATACATCAATAGCCCATATTGCAGTGGTGATAAAATTATTACCACAAAGTAAAGCGCCTTTGCAAAGACCTGTAGCTTCCTGAATCTATATTTATCAGGGCAACAAAACAAATATTACACAAAGCGAAACATATAATAAGTATCTATTGCTCAATCATGTCCAACTCACCGATACTAGTATCATACGCGTGCAGGTACTCTGATGTCATGAACTGCCCCACCAGACTGGACTTGCCAACACCCGGCGCGCCCAGCACCAGCACCCGATACGAACTGAGGCCAGCTGACGAGTCCCTGGACAAAATGCGAAATATTGTGGAGCTGAGGATTGATGTTATAGATGGTTGCGATTGGAGAGGCCTATGTCCTGCGGTGGACTGGTATAGGCTGGTGATAATGATGAGATAGCTGAAGGGAGAGTCTTCAAGACCAAGTAAGGTTGCTTTTTTTCTTCGTGTCGCTAGCACGACAGTATTTCAAATTTTGTTACCCCAAAACTTTACCACTTCCACATCACAGCCACAGTTACTTAAAATCGACAACGTCCCCACCACGAAACCTAGCCGACGCCCGTTGCAAAGTGTAAATGATAAATGATTTATTTTCTGTAAGTAGGTTTGTACAAACACTTTTACACGTCAATCATATTTGAAGCTAGATGAGGTCGGCGTTTCCTATCTGATTACTCTGAGAAGAAAGGCCGAAACAAACTCAGGGGTCACAGTCTCTTTTAAAGTCCAGGCAAAATCTTGGTCAGATCATGTGAAGACCATGTAGATTGGTGTCGGAAATGGTCTTTTGAGGAAAGAACCACATAAATTGAGCGGACCTGTCTAGTCAGTGCACGCATTTGTTAAAAATCGTGCAGCTCAACTCAGAACTTGAGGAGATCAACACCAAAGAAAGCTCAAAATACCAAAGAAAGTGTGGCAGGGTACTCTTCCCCTCCTACTCACTATCTACCACCAAAGCCGCATCTTCTTGCAGGGTGCCCTGTCTGTCATATTATATGTATGTATATTATATGACAGACAGAGCTACTTTCCCATTTATTATATTAGTACGGATTGTCATGTAAAGCTAAATTCTTACCTAGAAGACGCCAGGGAACAGGGCGCTGAGGCTCTGGTAACAGCTTCTGTGCTGGATGCGCTGGAGGCCACTGAGGTATTGGAGCGCGAGCGGCGAGACCGCAGCGAGTCACCGCGGTTCACCACGCCTTTACCTGAACGCGGATAACACTGATTAGAAACTGGTCTTTAAGTCTTTAAGTCAGTTGAAACTGGTCTTTAAGCCTTCACGTTAGTCGGTTTGCTTAAATGAAGTATCATTGGTGTTTTGGACTCATCATTTATTTATTTAGGGTCGTCGCAACATGTCTTTTCCTTCCATATTTCTTTATTAGTCTTCATCTCGGTAGTCACCCCCTTTCTAAACATATCATCAATGACACAGTCCATCCATCGTTTATTTATACTTTTATAGCCATCGTTAATCATAATCAAAACTTTCCTCACGACATTTTCCTTATTCTTCCGTAACACATGTCCGTAGGCCATGACAACCGATTTCCACAGAACTTTTCAGTTATCGGAGCCACTTTCAGACTTCCTCTAATGTACTTCTATATTCTTCCTCTTATGTTTCTCTTATGTGTATTGATGTTTTGGACTATAATGCGTTTAAAATAACAGCAAGTGTCGACAGAAATCAAAGCGATGCAACGTGTCGGCGCATCGTAACAATCAGTGTGGTCACATAGGGATTGCAAGATCTGTTCGGTACCTTTTATATCTGACTTAAGTTTCTGCTTGAAAACTTGAAGACAGCATAAAGTTTTCACTCATCTGTCACATCAAAATTTTCTGATTTTTCAATTTGAATGTGTATTTATTTTTAACCTTTTAACCGCGAAACATGTGTCGCATAAATGCGACACATGTTTCCGTGCCCCTACCGCCCATGTCGTATTTCTGCGACAGAGAACATGCATGATTTTTTCGTTCTATTTTCCTCCTATTAACTGCGTGGTACAATTAAAACCATTATTAAATAGAGATAAAAACTTTTTGACTAGTTTTTAATCGATAAAACGATTTCTCCTTCTTATTTATTGTAGGTATTATTGTATCTTGATTTTATCGATTTGTAGCCGCGCGCTAGGGGCACGGCAACTGATATTTAGCCCAGCGCTTAAAAGGTTAAATAATTATTGAGTCTCAAAAAATCGCAAAGAATTTGCGCAATATGGATGGAGTCATGGAACTATGTAGATGTATCTTGACGCTGCGTGAGCGTGCGTAGGTAATTCTATCGCCACCCGTTCTATGTCTACCGCGCACGGGATGGATGGAAAGCAGCACTTGAATTAATTTTTTGCTCCGTTCATGTAATTGCAGTATGTCGTTCCAGTGGGATGATAAATAAATCAATTTTGAACATTTTGCGCATACCTAGCTTTAACGATAATATTTACACGTTTCTCCGCGAGAGGTCCTAATCCAATCAGCGCGATGATTACTTGACACTCGGTTCTTGATTTAATTAATTTACCTCGGTAATTCGTGTCAGAGGATGTCTCTAAGGGTTGATTTTAGCAAAGTCAGATATCTTTTATACGTGGAATAAATATAACATCGCTCAAAAAGAAAAAAAAAATAAAAAGAAATAAAAGATCGCTCTTAGCGATAAGACCGCCCATTGTGTCACCCATTGTAAAGTTTTCTATATTTATGTCTGTAATTTATATGGTGTACATAATAAAGAGTATTCTATTCTATTCTATTCTATTCTAGTATGGATAAACTGCAAAAAATTCAAAATTTATTGTGAGGATAAGACTAATACTATGTATAAATGTTTGGTAAAATGCGTAATATTATGTAGCTGTAGGTTGTATACATAGTATATACTATAAGCCTCTTAAAGACATACTTCATTTTAATCGGAGTTGACGCACAGAGTCGAAATCACAAAAAAGTTAAGCAAAAAAAAAATGCATAATTTATGTTTTTAAGGTCATCTAATGATTTATATTTTTAACCGACGAAAAAATGGAGGAGGTTATCAATTCGACGCGTATATTTTTTTTTTTTTTTTTTTTTTTTTTATGTATGATCACGCATAACTTTTTACAGAGCAGTCCGATTTTGATAATTCTTTTTTGATTAGAAAGGATATACCCCGAAAGTGGTCCCATATAAATTTTGAAAAAAAAATCCAACCCTAAGGGTAGGAAAACAGGGGATGATTGATAGTTCACTCACTGATTGTAATGTATGACCACGCATAACTTTTTACAGATTAGTCCGATTTTGATAATTCTTTTTTTAATGGATAGAACGTACCTCGTAGTTGGTCCCATGTAAATTTGGAAAAAAAAATCCTACCCTAAGGGTGGGAAAGTAGGGGTGATTTGTTGTTCATTCACAGATTTTAATGCTGAGCTGTGTATTACAATTAAAATTGAAGGCCTATCTATGTTGGTATATAAAGCCTGTTTTTTTAAGTATTTTACTATACAAAAAATAATAGTTAAAGTAGGATTATATAACAGTTAATATCTAAAGTAAGGTAGGTAGCCATTTTAAAAGTAATCAAAAATTAAGCATGCAGTAATAAGTAAATTATAGCCTCAAAAAATTATAAAATAAAAACTTTTTAACAAAAAAATTAAACCTCCCATTTTAAAAGTAATCAAAAATTAAGCATGCAGTAATAAGTAAATTATAGCCTCAAAAAATTATAAAATAAAAACTTTTTAACAAAAAAATTAAACCTCCGAAAAAACTGAAAAGCAAAAAATAAAAACCTTTTTTATTTTACCTTAATAAATAAGTTCTTAAACTAATGCAAGTATACCTAAAAAAATTTGAGTCGGCGCCAAACAATCAATGAACAAAGATCACTAAATTACCTTAAATTAATAATGCAGCGTGAAATCTCCAGCGCTAAATATTAACATTCCAAACAAAAAATGCGCTCTCCGCACGACCACTCGCAACAATATTAAGTTGCTTGTTTGGCGCCGACTCAAAATTTTTTAGGTATACTTGCATTAGTTTAAGAACTTATTTATTAAGGTAAAATAAAAAAGGTTTTTATTTTTTGCTTTTCAGTTTTTTCGGAGGTTTAATTTTTTTGTTAAAAAGTTTTTATACATTCTGCTGTTTTATCGATTCATATATCACAGTGTTCAACCAAATACATGCATTTTTGACCGACAAATTCCTACAAGCCTATCGCTGTGTCTTTATATTTGCATCATCAAGTGAAAGAGCCAACATGGTATCCGACACATGACACCCTTTGCACGATAAAGTTCTCTTGTCACAATGGCTGAGAAGTAACAACAGCTTTTTACAGTGTGTCCTCCCACTCACTGACGAACGGTCTAAAGAATGTTGTGGCGAGATGGTGCTTCCCTACTAAGGTGGAGATACATAGATGACTCCGCCCTTAAGTGTAAATGTGGTGCTGTCCCTCAAACAATGGGGGACTTAATATCGTGCCCAGCGTGCCCTGTTGTCTGCACGCTGCAGAAGTTGATGGACGCTACTGAAGGTGGCAAGCTCATCAAATTCTGGGCTGACTGTATGTATACAGGAATATTTTTTAAGGAGTGCGCAAAAAAATTTTGGTGGTTCAGTATCAGTAATAGAACACATTTCTATAATTTTTTCAAAACTTTTTTTCACGTTTTTATCCGACTCTAAATCAGCAAATTATGGACACTATCTTTTCGTAATAATAACAATGGGCGCGCGCGCCGGGCGGCGCTCGTCGAGTGGCGGAGTTGCAGCGGGGAAATCCCGGGCGGCAGAGTGGTGCCCGGGCGGTCACCCCGGACTCCCGACCCCGACATGACAGTCTGCTCATCGCATGCGCTTCGTGACCTCGCGTCCAATCGCTTTCCCGTGCAACCCCCGCGCCGCACGTGTGTCGTACTCGTACCTACCGGTCACGATGTCGAACTTTAGTAACCGCGAGTTTTATGAGATGGTGCTAGTGTATTTATTAAGTGGTGAAAGTTTACGAGCAGCTCGCAGAATGTATGCGACGGAGAGCATACCTCGAATGCGAGCCCATGGTATCCTTAACCCCGTGGTCCCTAATGAAAGGAACAGTTTAGCAGCCAGTCAAAGGCTGCTTGATCACGGTCAGTTCAGGACCCGGAATCACGCACAAGGGTCTGTCAGGCAGACCTCGACTGGCGGTTGAAATCGAAGAAACCATTTTCGATTTCTTCGAGCGAGATCCAAGAGCGCACAGCTGATAGGTAGGTACACTCTACAGACGTCATTAGCCCATCAAGCAATACATTTTTAACTTTATCGCTAAAGCATAAGGTTCAAAGTTGAATGTGCTGACGTCTGCACATAGCACGTTTCGCTTCGCCACTCGCCAGCGAGTAGCCATAAAATAAATTTCAAAGTAGACATCTTTCGTTTACGATAACTTTATTTTTTTGTACTAAGACATGTCAAAATAAAAAATAGGTGTTTAATAAAATTCATCAAAGTTTATTTTGGCAAAATTTGCGCACTGAATAAAAAATATTCCTGTATGTCGCAGCCAACTGGTTTATTTAGCTGTTTAGTTCACCGCCTAGCCTTTTTTTAACTAAACTGCGGCCGTTCAACTAACGGCCTGAATGATATTCAATTATAGTTTAGGTTGGAACTGTGACCAATGACACGCGAGTCGAGTTAGGTCACAGTAACTAAGCCACGGCACCCTGACCAAATGGGTTAGGATAGGTTAGAATTGTGATCAAACGCGTGCGAGCTGAGAGAGCGAAGCGAGGCGAGCACTACTTCCAAAGGCCAGGTGGTTAACTAACGGCAAATTTTACTAGTTGGTTGCGACATATTATATAGGTACATATAGATTGCCATCGCCACACTAAGAAGAAGATTGTTTCATTACAGGCTCCTTTGTTATACGGGACTATACGACGATACTGGGACAGAGATACAGACCACAGACATAGATCGTCCAGTCACACTTAACAAGGCACATTTTGTGGTCTGCTGCAAACTGCTATAGATTATAACTGCTCTTCCAAATTTTGATCATTTTCCTTTATAAACAATGTAACCTTGCACAGGCGATTAACTGTGCTACGAAATAATTGAAAAGAGGGAGTAGATGATAGCCATTACTTTCATGGTAAAGCTGGGGCGGGTAATGAGGCTCTTGGATTGTAACCTATGGGGAGGGAAAGTAATTCCTGGCTGTAAACGTAACGGTTATGTGTAGAGTTTTCAAGAGGTCAAGGAAATTGTGCGTGTACCTACGGTTTTATTACTTGTACAATTATTCTGTGGTTTTCTGACGATGTTTAATCAAAGTCTATTCAAATCCTTATTTCCAATTGATTTTATGTCCGCTCAAGCGAATATCAACATTATATTAGTGAAGTTTAAGTTGATTTTAGAATGACTAGTACTATCAAAAAACGTCTATTGCTAAAAATGTTTGAAGTGGTAGTGTGAACTGAATTTTTAACCGACGAAAAAAAAACGGAGGAGGTTCTCAATTCGACGCGTATATTTTTTTTTTTTTTTTTTTTTTTTTTTATGTATGATCACGCATAACTTTTTACAGAGCAGTCCGATTTTGATAATTCTTTTTTTATTAGAAAGGGTATACCCTGAAGTTGGTCCCATATAAATTTGGAAAAAAAATTCCAACCCTAAGGGTTAGAAAACAGGGGATGATTGATTGTTCACTCACTGATTGTAATGTATGACCACGCTTAACTTTTTACAGAGTAGTCCGATTTTGATAATTCTTCTTTTGTTGGATAGGACATACTTCGAAGTTGATCCCATGTAAATTTGGAAAAAAAAATCCTACCCTAAGGGTGGGAAAATAGGGGTGATTTATTGTTCATTCACAGATTTTAATGCTGAGCTGTGTATTACAATTAAAATAATAAAAGGCCTATCTATGTTGGTATATAAAGCCTGTTTTTTTTAAGTATTACATTATATTATTTAGTATTATATTACACAAAAAATAATAGTTAAAGTAGGATTATAACAGTTAATGTCTAAAGTAAGGTAGGTAATTTAAAAGTAATCAAACATTAAGCATGTAGTAATTAGTAAATTATAGCCTCAAAAAATTATAAAATAAAAACTTTTTAACAAAAAATTAAACCTCCGAAAAAACTGAAAAGCAAAAAATAATAAACTTTTTTTATTTAACCTTAATAAATAAGTTCTTAAACTAACGCAAGTATACCTAAGTAATTTTGAGTCGGCGCCAAACAATCAATGAACAAAGATTACTAAATTACCTTAAATTTAAAGAAATAAGCAACGTGAAATCTATAGCGATAAACATTAACATTTCAAACAAAAAATGCGCTCTCCGCACGACCACTCGCAACGATATTAATTTGCTTGTTTGGCGCCGACTCTAAATTACTTAGGTATACTTGCGTTAGTTTAAGAACTTATTTATTAAGGTTAAATAAAAAAAGTTTATTATTTTTTGCTTTTCAGTTTTTTCGGAGGTTTAATTTTTTGTTAAAAAGTTTTTTATGCGTGGGTGATGTTTTTTCAAAAACACATGTTTGGAACATATATTGCTAACGCAGTATAATTAGGGTTATAAAACGAAAAACAGATAGAATTGTTACTGAGAGGCTACGACGAGATCTGCCTGGCCGAGCCCGAAGACTGACAACCAGTCTTACCAGCAAGGAGTACCAGTTATCAGTTATCGAGCTACTACTATGTTGGGAGAAGACTATGTAGATGATGAGATAGAACTGTAATTGGATTAGTTGCTATCGTGATGATAGTAACACGGACGTCAATCCTAGGATGATAAGTATATCCTAGGATTGACGTCAAGTATACCTACTCTATGAGCAACGGGTGTAAAAAAAATGCTAGGATTGCGCTAACAAAATATCTTCAACATGATTATACTAGATATATTTTGTTGTCTTCCGAGATCTTCTCAATAATTTTATTTATTTAACCGAGGAGAGGAGGCCGGTGTCCCAGCAGTGGTACATTATCGGTTGATTATGCTATACACATACAAGAAAAAAAGAACAGAAAGATTACATATTAGATTAGATCGATGCTTGTTAATCTCGTATTCATGATTTTATCTTAGAACGCTTTTCTTTATACAAGTTATAGGTAGGTAGGTACCCCCTTTATAATCAACCACAAGAATTTCAAGAACGTGTCTACATTGTTACGAGTTAAATTATCTCTTAAGCCTATACTCAAACTAAATTTAGTCTTGGGATTAATCAGGCTTGGTGTAAACTAAATATATATTTGAGATTTCTAGTGTTGGCTTAGGTCTGAACTGGATCTAAGACTGTTTTGATATCCTTTGACTCAGGCGAATGTTTGTCTATCAACGGGAATAATTATGAATCCTTTGGGGTATTGCTTGTAGGTGTGTGAAGCGATTGAGTCGTGTGCTCTGGTACCTAAGTTTGAAATTCAATGTTTATTTCTATAAGTAGATCTTTTAAGACACTTTTACATGTCAATATTTTGTTGGTTATTTTAAAATTAAATAGCGCCAGAATTTACTAGCTGACTGATTCCTGAGAATAATCGCCTAAACAAACTCAGAGATCATGGTCTCTTTGTAAGTCCAAACATTATATATTAGGAATTTATGTGAGACTAACAATGCAGTGTAATGTCTGGAAGGGCCTTGAAGAAAGTTTTTTGTTTGCTTACGGTCGGTTGACAAACATTCAAAAGTCCAAACTCAAGGTTTGCCAACGTGCAATGGAGCGCAGTATTCTAGGCGTCACAGACAATATTCGCGGCACACACTGCGCTCCACAACACAGATGACTGACGTTGCTCAAAAAGCCGCTAAGCTGATGTGGGACTGGGCTGGCCACGTCTGCCGTATGCCCAATGAGCTGCGTTCCAAAATAACAACCACGTGGAGCCCTGACACAGATAGAAGGCGTCGCGGCAGACCCCGTAGAAGATGGCGGGACGAGCTGTCCACTTTAGCCCTGTATCGAAAGAGCTGGAAGTCGTGGGGAGAGGCCTTTGCCCAGCAGTGGGATGATGCAGGCTAACAGTAACAGGGGATCGGTGCTTTGGTCGATGGACTTAGTGATCTGTCTAGTGTTGCTTTGAGAAATATTAGTCTCTTATAAAATTATGACTATTATTATTATTGATGTGGCCCTCGCAAAAATGTCTAAAGAATTAAATGCCTTGCGCCCAAACCCATATATGTTAAGAAGTAAATATGAGTAGTTCGTGGTAGTGCCCACCAGACGAGTAAATTGCATTGTAGTTTACGTTGGCTCTCGATAGTCAAAGTTATTTCAAGTAGGCCATTTTAAAAGACGCCTTTGAACATCAAAAGGAGCCAGACACGTTTCATACAAAGTTGTTTCTTACTTTTGAGGGCAGTATTTGCTTATAATATTCGTACTTGTAACTTTGACTTTAGAACTAAATATGCAAAAAAAATTGTTATGGGAACATTCACAGAGGTTTCTTGTCATACTAAGTAATACTTGTTCCCAATATCATATTGGGCTGATCTCCTTCACAAGAAAATATAACTGATTCTAGGCGCCCCTTCCGAAAGTTATGTTTTAATGTACCAACTTTATCCAGATATGGTTTTTCCATCAAGACCCATGCTTTTTGACACCAAGGACCTTGACATCAAATACGGATATCTTCTAAAAAATTACGTTTGTCAAACCAAATTTGTGTAGGTTAGATAATCTTTCATGCTATACTCCTATTTGCATGAAAAAATCCTAAAATTATATATTAAAATCGACATTACCAGTAATACTAAAATGCCTCAGTCTGTAGTACTCCTCCTCGACCCCGGTGTTCGGCATGGACGCCACTCGGGCCCTCTGCTGTGGTAGACCCAGGAGCTGTCTCTCCCCAGTCCTGGAACGACCCGCCTTGACGGACTGCGATCTTGAGTGGTGGGGACTGCCGTATCTGAGGATGAAGAGCATTCATTGAATAACACATTTGGGTTAATAAAAAATCAAAAGTCATTTACTTAAACCAGGCTGAGAATTAGTACTTTTTGTACGTCAAAATGATATAAGACGATCCCGTAAACTTCCGCCCTTCACCACTACTTAGTGCTTTAGCTGGGAAGAAGAAGTGGCGCCACAAACTCCTCAGCAACATCACGAAACATATTAAATTAAAGTAATTAGCCATATCTCAGCTAGCACACGCCAATAACGCCAATATATCAACAAAAACATTTTCAACGGTTAACAACGATATCCCTGTTTCAGCTGCAGATAGTTTGACCAACCCGCACTGGGCTCACGTGGTGGTTTATAGTGCACTTTCTTTAGAGGAAGATTAGGAATACTTACGTAATAAAAAATCATTCACGTGAATGAATTATATGGGTATTGCGCACAGCCTAAATCGTTTATTCTAGAAGTTTTTTTTTTTTTCAGAAGATTTTCTTGTACCTCAGGTGAAAGTGGCAGGGTTTTTGGAAATACTCTCCCTAAAGGGATTACATAGGGGATGAAAGTTTTATGGAATTTCGTTATTTTTTCCGATGGGGAACCTCTTCGGGCACATGGCTTGTTATAGGATAAACGTATTGTATTTATTATAGTAATTTAATATGGATTCGCGACCTCGCCTCGTAGTCAGTTCATGATGAGTGGAAAGAGTCATTACAAGTCAAGTGATCCAGGAATTTCCACCAACCGACTCCCTCTCACCGAGAGGCGGCTTGTGTCCCAGCAGTGGGAACATTAAAGGCTGATTATACTAATCCTGGAATTTGCACAGTTCCTCCGTGGATTCAACCCAAGATTGATGACAGTTGTAATATTAGAGAAAGGTTACTGGCAAACATTAGCTAAACCACCAGAAACGTTATGACAAAATAAACATCGTGACACAAAATAAATAAGAAGCAAAATGGCAACCGTTGGGAAAATGAATATATTATTATGTGGTGACACGCTTCAATAATCCCTACGCATAGTGTAGCATGATTCCACGACCTGTTCAGCTTTCAATAACAAAGACCTTGTAGTAAAGAGAAATATTACTAAATTTAACTGAGTTCTATTGCTAACAGTGAATGGCGTGTGATTACACCTGCCCATTTATAAGCTTTGTAGCTCATTTAGTTAATTAATGATGGCAATGAAGTTAAGTAGGAAAGGGAACGAAAGAAAATTCAAGCGGAAATGGATCCGACCATTTGCCCTTTTCCATTAACTGTTTCCTTAGGGCCCACACAAGTGGCGGTTGCTTTCAAAGTGTTTCGTATTTCTAGAATCACTTTTAACAGATTTGCAAAAGTATTTGGGTTCAAGGTCAATCCATGATACATTTTTGACTTTTTCATCATCGATATCGCTCATATAATGTCACTTTGTCTATGCTCTCTTATCCAGGATATGGTTGACTAACTTCAATGCATAAGTGAGAAAAATGTCAGCCATCTTATTTATAAATATTTCTCATTTTAATAATTTGCTGTAATAGCGATCCCCTTTATACCCAACTAGCTTTTTCCTGCGGCTTTGCCAGCGTGGAGGTCGGAATTATACCGCGGGAATGTAGGTACTACCGGGATAATAAGTATTCTATGTTTTAACCCAGGTCACTCTCAGAATGTAGTTGACATAAGTTCTTGTAGTTCTATACAATTTGAATGTAAGGCACAAGCAATTACCTTACCTGAATATTTGTACACCAATAATTATCTTGTGGTAGAATATCATTCTTGTGTGAGAACCTACATTTTTGCAGCTTTCCGTTCAGCCGTTCAGGCGTGGAAAGGTAACTTTCGCATTTATAATATTAGTAAGTATGGTTGTTCCTCAATTTACCACACTAGGTATATCACTAGTGTACTAAACGGCTGAACGGATTTGAATGAAATTAATAATAACAACCCCATAACCAGAAAAGCGGCAAAAATGTAGGGTCTCACACAAAGCCGATAACGTTTAAATAAATTGTCACATCCCACATCTGCCCATCGATCATTACAATTTCGGTTACAGTGTTTATCCTGTGTCAAAGATTAACGCGTGTCCATTTGTCTGTCATCGGGCCCATCAATAATACCCGCCCGTAAGCACCTTTTGTGATGACACACGACAGAAATGTTAACGAAGGCAAAAAAAAAAGGCCTACTATACGAATCAACTGACTACCATTCTATAAGGCTGTATACATATATCCACTGGTAAACATCGCCTTCCAAAGTCAAGGTCAAATCATTTATTTCAAAAGGTACTATTGAACGACATTTTACAAGAAAATAGTATTGATTGTAGATGTCCCTTCCAAAAGGTAGTTTCGTATGGAGAAGAATGGGCAAGAAACTAACTAAATACTATTTCTCGTCTTTGCATGAGTTATGCTTATGCTATCGTGATTAAGTCAGTAAATCTGTAGGACTGTGTGCTCAGCACTCGAGGCACTTAAGTATCATCATACGTGGAGGCTCTTTTGAAGTTTCTTAGTGTGCGTACACACCAGCGGCACGCGTCAACGGCACAAGCAACTGCAGCTCGTGTGTATGTACACCTTAATGAAGGCTACGATTGAAGAGAGACACAAAGTATGCTGCTAGTGCTAGAATGTTCTGTGATAAAACAGGTTACTTAATTATGTTTAGTGCAAAATTGAATTAGTCAAACTAATAAGCGTGGGTACTGAACTAAACGTTGCCAAAGGAAATCTAAAGGAGACAGCTTATTTGAGGACGGAATGAATAGCTAACTACTAATAACAGTAAAGTTCTCACTCAAAAGGCCTCCTCAGATCAAACATCACAACTAATTCGAAGGCCACCGATCAACTGCGTAGTTCCGCGTTGTACCCTAAACTTTAGGGTACAACCTATGTATTGTGTTACATATTAAACAGAGACCTTAAGGTCAGAACTGACTGGTGACACTCGATGTGACATTATGCTATTGACGCGTTTAGGCCACTTACTAAATGTTGGCTATTTTGTTTGTAGTATCACACTAATATTATAAAGGCGAAAGTTTGTGAGTGTGTGTGTGTGTGTGTGTGTGTTTATATGTTTGTTACTTCTTCACGCCTAAACCACTGAACCGATTTAGATGAAATTTGGCATAGAGATAGTTTGAGTCCCGGAAAAGGACAAAGGATAGTTTTTATCCCGATATTCCCACGGGATCGACATTTACGCGGGTGAAACCGCGGGGCGCAGCTAGTATCAACACTACAACCTACCGAAGATCGGCGGAAAGACCTGGATAAGACTAGCACAGACCAGGGAAGCATGGCATAAATTGGAGGAGGTCTGTATTCAGCAGTGGGTAGAACAAGGCTGCCGATTATGGCATCCCTACATTAAAGTTATCCCTACACGAGGCCGGAGAAGGGCCAGTGACTGAACTGTCCACAGAACTGAAAAGCAGCTCATAATATAAAATTACGCCTTTATTGAGATTTTAAGATTAACTGTGGAGTTTCTTGTCGGCTCTTCTCAATAAAAAACGACCAATTGGAACCGTGCTTCTGACGTTTCACAAGTGCCCATGTAGGTTTATGTGAAATAAAATATTTTGTTTTTGATGAAAGGCGTAATTTTCTCATGGATGTAGACATAAACTACAAAACCACGATAACCACGATTCCTGCACGAAGCTTTTATTCAGTTTTTTAGAAATATGTTAAACGGAAACTCAACACATTTTTTCTGTTTCACACAGTATCACAGCCAGTTCCGGTCATCAATCAGTGTGTGGCGGAGGCGTGGCGGTGATAAACAAACGTTTATCAGTGTATCGCGACCACCGTGTACACACACGACCGACTTGATGAGTTACGAGCATAAGCTTGTCGATAAAATATCGAAGTATCGATATATCCATATTTTTCATTCGATATATCGATAGTTTTTAGCGATTTAATATTTCGATGTATCGATATTATTAGTATAAAACCTACATAATAAAGATGAAGAGCTTGATTCTTTTTTGTTTGTTTGTTTGAACACGTTAATCTCTGGAACTACCAGTCGGATTTGAAAAAATCGTATTTGATAGCCTAATTCTTAATGAAGGCTATAGGCTATTAAACATCACGTTATGACACTATTAGGAGCCGGATTAAAAAAAAAATGCCACGTTCGTAAAAATACAGCACCCACGCCGCACCTCCAACTTGTCTCTCACTGTTGTGTCGATTTGTACTTTGTAGGTATGTAGACTTACTCGTTCAATTGATAACTTCTTTCTTTTTAGAAACCTGTAAAAATATCAATTATCTGACAAATATCCATCTTAACCCATTCTCTGTCCTATAAACCACATATTATGGTTCAGGTTATCTTCTCTGTTGACAATGACAGTGTGAAGATTCTCATCTCCACTGCATTCAATCTTTTTACATCCATCTTTTTTGCGGCCCAGCATTCCGATCCATGCGACAGGCCCAGGCCTTATCACGGACTTGTACTCGTAGATTTCCTCTTTAACTTGACGGGCACCCCTGGGTCGCAAGCGATATCGATATATTTTATAAATATGAGTACATTTTATACTTCCGACATCTAACATTTTAAGTTGTTTGTTCTCACTACACTCTTGCGGGGAGTTTTAACTAGCTTATGGTGGTGTGTTGTCCTGATCGCCGCATTTAGGACTGTTACCAGGGACAGGAAAGTCTTGGAAAGGTTTTCATTAGAGTCCGACCGAAAACGTAAACGAAATTCGACGTGATTTTGTCCGAAAACATAAACGAAATTCGACGTAATTTTGTCCGAAAACATAAACGAAATTCGACGTAATTTTTTCCGAAAACTTAAACGAAATTCGACGTAATTTTGTCCGAAAACATAAACGAAATTCGACGTAATTTTGTCCGAAAACAGAAAACGAAATTCGGCCGGACTCAAGTTTCCATTACTTTTTTTTTATTAATCTAGTTTCAGTCTTTACAGCTAATACAGTATTAAATGCAATTTGAAGATAATTGCGATTGATCGATGGACTAAGGTCGAGTTAATTATCCTAATACCATAGACTACCGCGCTGACCTAGATAGGTTTAATGTCAAACCATTATTTTAATTAGACCTTTCGCAGAACCATTTAAATTGTCGAGAACTTTCTTTGTTTAAAGAAAAAAAAAAAGAACCGGTCAAGTGCGAGTCGGACTCGGGCACCGAGGGCTCTGTACAAAAAGGAAAAGACATGTTGTACCGACCCCAAATAAAATGGGACCGATAAAACCAGGAAAATGATGATGACTTCTCTATTAGTATTCATCTCGTTAGTTACCCCCTTTCTAACCACGTCATCTTTCACACAGTCCATAGGTCGCTTCTTTGGTCTTATAATACTCCTATAGGCATCCACATTCATACTCAAAACTTTCCCCACGACGAAAATAAAAAACAAACAGAGTTTAAAAGTTAAACAATGTTGTCTATTGCTTCATGTCAGGGCAGGGCAAGAAGCGACCAAGTTAACAATTTTGAAATCGGTCACCGAGTAATTCAACCCTAATAGGAAAAAAGGTCACAATAAAAACGAACGAAAAATATCGTAAACGGGTCGGGTCGCCGTCGCGCCGCCGCCAGTCCGGTCCGCAACGATCCGGAACAAACCGGAACGGACCGGAACATCTCGGAGACCCGATAATGTGAAAATAATAGCTGATATCAAGACTTGAGCCCTATCGCGAACTTTTTAATAACTATTGATTCGGGTTTGATTCTCGGTCTGGTCATTATTCTTTTTGATTGGAAATGTGATAAGGTTTTACGTGAAAAAATTGAGGCGTTTGTTTTTTAATTGGGGAAGCTGCACATAATTTCTTCGAAAAAGGAGTTTAAATAACTTAATAATTAGAATAGTTGCCTTCACGTTGATAAGTGTTTTCAGGAACATTAAATAAGCGGGGGCTTGTGCGGCTCACAACTATTTATAATCTAAAAAAAATACCTATTGAACCACACATTCCCCACGATGTTTTCCTTCACTGATGTGTGATATCTAGGATACACTTAGAAGGTACATATGAAGCGAAAAAGTCACATTGGTACAGTCAGCATCAAAAGTCGATTAACACTATCATTTTTACATGTTATTAAATTGACAACAACTTTTTTCAATAAACACGTTTTTAGCTTTTCACATAAAAGACAAGAGTATATATTCTAAAAAAAATTCTTCTGCTACAATTTTGAACAAATATTTTACTCAATAACTAAGATTAAAAAAACTGAAGTGTTAATCAACTTTTGATGCTGACCGTACTAGTCTGGATTTGAACCTATAACCTCGTTCATCTGAGGCGAGGCCTTGATTACTGGGCCATCACACTAATAATATTCAAATAAACAAATTAAAGGCACTTTTGAATTGTCAAGGGGTCGGTCAGTCAGAAAGATGAAGCTAGTTGCCCATTCCAACGTGTAGTTGGTTAGGAACGAGTACCTATGGAAAAGAACGGGCAAGAAACTTCACGGACACTCTTTCAAATCATAAAATTGTTACTTACAAAATATTGATAACATCATTCACGTTGAAATTATACATGTGAGAACAATGTATAAAGACGTGCACGTTAAAAGCGTCCTTACTAAAAACGACAAAAAAAAAACAATTTAGAAATTAAAATAAGCCGTGGTGGCTAAGAGATGACCAGACACTCCTCTCTCTTCTCCTCGACCTTTTAAACCTTAGATTTATTATAAACTCACTCATCGTTCAGGTCTGGAACTGGGAACACTGTTGACATGTCATCTACTACGATACTGAAGCGAATCGAAGGCATTTTGTCACTTCACCTAGTCTGTTACTTTCACTTATACGAGTACGCTCAAACACATTGAAGCTGATTTAAAATCTAGCCATTTGTTTTAAAGTTCATCACAAAACAACCAAAATTTTTTTACAGCACACATATTTTTTACTTATCAATTTATTTTTAAAGAATCACAAAATGTTACTTGAAACAAACAGAATTTTTTTACTTCATGTCCCACTTTTTAAGTCCAAAAGCCACCAAAATAAATGGTTTCGTATGTGTCATACCAAGTGAAGACGCACATTTATATCTTTTCACTTCACTTCGCACTGTTTGACTCCAAAAGTCATTAAAGTATTAACAGGAAACGCGGTCACGTGGTCGGTTTCGTTCATTCCGTACAAACATATTCCTCTGTTTTAGCCCAGCATCCTGATTGCGTAACACTGGTAACACACAATCAATCTCACTCTGAATCATTTTGACGGATATAGCTAATCCATTGCTTCATAATTACCTACGTTCGAAAAATGTGTACGCTCAACTACGTAAATAACGCAATGAATGTCGTTGAACTGTCAAAATGAAACCCATTGCTAATAATAGTGTGATACGAAATTACCCCGCTGATTAATGACACTAGAGCAACTGTGTACGAGACAATGTATATCTACCACTACCATGTTCATAATGTTTTGTTTTTTAACGTAATTATATACAGACAGGGTGGCGCGCAAACTGTAAACATGCATTAAGTATTATGATTGTAGACCCCCTTAGAGTTTTTAGTCGGTTATAAAAAAAGGATGTTAAAAAAGTACAATACCTACGCTGTCAAAATGTATGCAACAGCAATTTCTTTTTTAAAATAACCAACAACAAAAATTTTAAATTGAAATCTTTCGTCGGTTCGCCGGTCGTTCGGCTTCAGAGATTCGAACTCACACAGTAGTATTCAGAAGTATAATTATGGCTTTTTCGTTGGGCTACGAACGCTTTAGTTTTCGATGCGAAATCATGTTATAAGTACCATCATTTAGAAGGCGTTAGCGCACTCACTCTGGGAATGCGACGTGTCCGCGACTGTCATTGTGAGCAGTACGTAGATACAGTAGCGATAATAATATAGTTTTGTAGTGTGCGTGCCTGGTTACTTAACTCCTTTGACGTATGTACTGAATCCATGGTAACAGGTTAAGCGTCGATATCTCTGACACCTTGTAATAATTTTAGAAAAAATAATAAAAAACCACGCCAAAAAACAAAACAGGAATATTTAGTATGGAATGAACGCCCACGACCACGTGTCCCCGTTTATTTTTAAGTGGCTTAGTATTTAAAACGGTTTAAAAACACCACAAATCATGGTTATGTTTCATCAGTATTACGTTACGGCCTAGTTATATGGGGTAATTCAGTGGACGTGGACAGAGCGTTCAAAGTACAAAAAAAGTGTATCCGAGCCATGAGTGGAGCAGAATATTTAGACCATTGCAGACCATTATTTAAAGAATTAAAAATTCTCCCACTCCCGTGTCTGTATATTTTTGAGGTATGTTTATTTGTTAAAAAATACCCTCATTTATTTTCATTGAATGAACAAGTCTCGGAAAGATTGAATAAAAAAAATGCTGGCAAACTGTTAGTTCCTCCTCAGAGACTGCATCTCTATAGTAGAAATGCCAGTTGTATGACGATAAAAATCTATAATAAATTACCATCTGAGTTTAGAATGTTACCAATAGATAAATTTAAATGTAAAATGTTTGCTTGGCTCTTAGAGATGTGCTTTTATTCAGTTAATGAATTTTTAAATCATAATTTTTGACATTGTAATAAATATTCATTTTGGCATAATATCTATAATTATTACTTTGACTATAGAGTTTATATTTTGGACATAATATTGTTTATTTTGACATTTTAAGTATATTTTCTGACATTGCAATTCATCTTAATATCATTGTATTACTTTGACTTTAGAACTTGTATTTTGGACATAGCAAATTAATTTTTATTTTACTTTTTGACATTTTAATTAATTTAGTGATGATTTGAATGTGCTTAACTTTTTTTTTTTTAATATTTCTACGCCAGCAATGGTAGTATATGTGGAACATTATTAGTGTAAGATCTCAAAATACCATATACTTGGAAATAAATAAATTATTATTATTATTATTATTTATTTTTGAATAGGCTAAGTTGATTGAGAACCGAAGTTTAGAACAAAGAATAGAGGGCAGCCCAAATAATAAGTACACTTTTGCTCCAATTTTTTAAAATCTTTTCACAACTATTTACCGAGTGTACTTTCTGCATGTATCTGCACTGTGTCACTGAATCCCTGGAGATGAGTTAGCCTGGTATTTGAGATTTAATGGCATTTCAAAATGTGGTGAATATTCACGTTTCTTTTCATTTTATATTTATTAGGGGCGAGGAGGTCTTTAAGTACATGATTACTATATCCGCTCTCTTCGTCAGTTTCGTTACGTACGGATAAAGGGGTTAAAGAAATCAATTTTTTTGATAGACCTAGATCAGACTGCCTCACTTGCAAGAGCTAACTGCTGAAAATAAGTTTCTCAATGCAGCCCGGAGCCAGGGTTCGTGCCCAATTGATGGCAATAGGTTCGCCTCCTGTTTCATGGGATTTAAACATAACTGGCGAAATGTGGGTGTACAAGCAGACCTCTGCCTAACCTAACGGAGATCTTAACAAACGCCTAGACTAGTAAGTGTACTACATAGTAATACCTATCTAAAAGTAAATAAAGAAATTGGTTGTCTGTAAAGTCGATTTACGGACGATAATTTTACGTGATAACGTCATAAGAAAATGTTGATGGAGTGGAAGAGAGATAGATGCGTCACAAGCCGAACGCTTAGGCCGATCGTGCCTCTCTATCGCTTGTTCCGCGCTCTCGCTTGCACGCTCGGCTCAGGCGGAACGTGACAATGAGTCATGCTTTTTCGTGCGTGCAGCCGGCATTTATCGATTTATAAGACGTTATCACGTCAAAAGAAAGTACCTAAATAATTTTTGAACATTTCGACACCAGCGGGGCAATTGCGTAACACTTTATCAATCGGAATCGGTTTCATTTTAACAGTTCAACAACATTCATTGCGTTATTTACGTGTTGAGCAGACAAATTTTGCGAACTTATGAAGCAATGGATTAGCAATTGGCTTCAAAATGATTCTGATTCCGATTGCTAGTGTGTTACGCAATTAGGGTGCTGTACCTACTAGCTTTTTTAATGGATGAGTCTTTTGAAAAACCTAGGAAGCTCTATTTGCGCTTTTCTAGAAAATTTAGTTTAGCACTTAGGTACTGGGTTTTGCAGGAATTTCTCAATAACAGCCCGGAGTTTGGAAGTTGGCGGTGTGATACCCCAGTGCCTCGGAAAGCACATTAAGCCGTTGGTCCTGCGCATGATCTCTCTCCGGTCGTGTCGGATTGCCATCCCACTGGACTATGAGAGTAAGGGAAGATTGAGTACTCCAGTGTCTGGACACACACTTGCGCACTGTAATATTTCCCGCGCGTTGAGGACTTCGTTCGTCTGGAGGACTATTACTGGGTTTTGGTATCGGGCAGCCATACCATCGTATGGCTGTCACTAATTCGCCATTCAACCGTGGTGATAAGGTAAAAAGTCCCCGCGACCATAGAACACAAAACCGGTCAAGGCGAGTCGGACTCGCGCACCGAGGGTTCCGTACGAATTTGTGGTATTATGTAACTAAAAATTTACGGTTTTCGGTTTTTTTTCTTTACTCGTGCTACATGACATTGCTTCTTGTCAAATTTCATGATTATAGGTCAACGGGCAGTACCCTATAGGTTTTGATTCCCTTACATAATCAGCCTATAATGTTCCCACTGCTGGGACACAGGCCGCCTCTCGGTGAGAGGGAGTGGGCCGTAATCCACCACGCGGGCCCAGTGCGGGTTGGCAGATGTCACATGTCTTCGAATTTTTGGTTCTAGGACATGCCGGTTTCCTCACGATGTTTACCTTCACCGTTTTGAGAGCAGTGGTGATGAAATAATTTACATAAAGTAAAGCGCCTGTCTGGGTTTGAACCTACGACCTACAACTCGTAAGTCACGGCCGTTGCCACTTGGCCACCACTGCTCCCTTGCGAGTGTCAAAATATGCGGCATAAACGGAACATAAACGCCGGTATCTTTTGATTTCGTTGACTTAGTTAGAAGTTTGAATTTTTTCACTGCTTCAAGGGATTGCAGCCTAATTTCAACTTGATAACTCCACTTGTTCTTGAGAAAAAGGGTCTTGACAGACGGAAAACGAAGTGATCTTGTAGGGGTTCCATTTTCCTTTTGAGGTATGGAACCCTAAAAACAAAAAGAACGCACCAATAAAGCATCCCATTCACGGCGCCACCCAATTAAGAGTCCCCCACTCACCGACAATTGAATATAAAACCCGCGGAGCATTTGCAAAGAGATGGAAACATTTAAAAAAGTTGCGTCGCCGGCCCGAGGCACGGGCAAAGCGAATTACCTCCACAAAAGAAAAATGAAACGCCTTTTATCTTTTAAAAATGGAATGACACAAAGGAGGCTTTTACGCGGGAAAGTTGGGCTTCTTTGAGTTACGAGCAAAGTTGAAGACTGGAAGTCGAATTGTGATAATTTGTGGTTTCTTTTGTTTATTAGGTGATTTTAGTGATTGGTGTTAATTTGAAGTGATTCGCTGTGTTAAATGTTAGTAGTTGGTCACACGCGAAGTGTTTACTTTATTTAGTCAAAATTTTTTGTATCTAATTAGTCAGAGGCGTTTGAACAGGGAAATTATAATAGACACCTACTGTTTATTAAGTTAAATGTTAGTTTTGTAAAGTTGTCTATTCTACGAGTATGATGCTGTTAGTTTATTGTTAAGGAAATAAACAGTTTTATTAAGGGTTTTATTAATGTCAATTGTTTTGTAAACATTAATATTAAATTAAATCTTATATTAAGACTAGCTGTGCCCGCGACTTTGATCGCGTGCATGTCGGAATACAAATAGGATTTCATGGGTTTTCATTTTTTGCACGGAACCTTAATTCGTTTTCTATCTTCTAGTGAAGGTTCAGCCGTTTCGGAGATTAGCCGGAACAAACAGACAGATTTTATTTTTAAATATACTTTCATATGCATTTAGTAACAAATACTGTTATTTTGAGATTACAAATATAGACTTAAATTTTATTTAAGAGCCTATACTACCTCAGCTAAAATTCACTCTTTATCTCGCTCATACGATACTGCTCGCTGACTGAGTGAGAGCGAGACAGAGTGCGGTGCTGGGCGGCAGGCAGCGCCAATAGTTTAGGTATTTGCTTTTTACAGTGAAAATAATGGTAATTATAAAACAGTAAATAACCTGCTTTAGGTAAAGTAAGTTCAGTTAGTATGCAAAGTTTCATGATCTAATTTGAAGTATTATTTGAATACCAGCGGTTTATTGTTCGGGTTAGAGGTAACTTTGGATTTATTTTCTATCGAGAAATTTTTATGGAATCGTGTTTTCGTCTAACATAAGACTTAGCATTAATCCTCAACTTTACCATATATTTATTTCAAAATTAATGGTTCAGTATTTTCGACATAACGGAGGATCACGCTAAGCCATTTAAGGTAGTATAGGCTCTTCAGTATTTGTATACTTAGATAAAAAAAACCGCAGTCGAACCCAAAGGCACAGCTAGTGATATTTTAAAGAAGCCTGTCTGTGGCTAAGCTTCCCTAGAATTATCGCATTAAAAAGTATCTCTTGGAAAAACTTTTTCGTTGAATTATTTTTCCGCAGTTAAGTTAGTGGAATTTTCACTGTAGTCTTTAGAGATTTTTTTACCAACTTCAGAAAACCGAAAGAAGAGGTTCATAATAGTATCTACACTATACAGGGTGTAAAAATACCCGTCACATAGCCGTCAACTACGCATTCTGTACATCAAACAAAAATAATTGCTAGGAAATGAATTTTATTTTTGCTGTTTGCGGTTGTGCGCAATATAACACACGCAAAGTATTGTGCTTATGGGTGCTTGCAAAGGTACAGGAATAGTGGGGGTATTTCAAGTTGTTTTATAACAATTAAAACCAGTTTTCGTAAAAGAACGTCAGTAAAAGTTGGAATTTAGACCTTCAATATCTCCGTAACCAGAAGGTTCCCAGGTACGGTCCAGTACAAAAAATGATTACAATTACAATTATGTATTAGTACAAGTGACTCTCGGTATCGTTAAGTGTCTATACCCGCGGGGCAATTGCGTAACACTTTATCATTCGGAATCGGTTTCATTTTGACAGTTCTACAACATTCATTGCGTTATAATTTACGTGTTGAGCAGACAAATTTTTCGAACTTATGAAGCAATTAGAAATTGACTTCGAAATTATTCAAATTCCGATTGATAGTGTGTTACGTAATTAGGGTGCTGTTATAAGGCATCTGTTTATTTTTTTTTGTATACCAATGCCCCAATAACTCCAACATGTGTATTTCAATAAATTTTTTGGGATAAACTTCGTACATTCTAACTGGTCTGAGTTGTTTCAATTTTGTACTATCCTATCCCATAACATAATATCTATTATTGCGAAAACACACACGTACGTTACATACATTTGTACAAGTAACCCTATCCCCGCGACCATTACGGACCATTAGCCAGTATAAACGATGCACTTCCTACATCAAACAAATCGTACACATTGTAAGCATAGTGAGTGTACCTCTCCTTGTTCGAATAATTTCTAAAAGAACCTAAAATAATTCCCATTTTACGTTCATAAAAATACTTAATATTGAATACTCTAGCAAAAAGCAGGCGCCTATTTAAAAAAAAAAATGAAATTGCAAAGTTCCTACGAGCAACTCGGACGTAGAGCTCGCCAAGTCGCCAACCGATAACGGGCAACTAAACATAAGGGGTGCTTTACGATGAAGACAGGATGCGCATGCGACCAATGCTGAGAATGAAATAATATTTATATGAAATTCAGAAAAAGTTTAATTATTGTCTTACTTTTCTGATATTTTTTTCGCCCCGATATTTTAGGCGCTGAGTGTCCCGAGATTTAAGTCAAATCAGGTTGTCCGAAGCCTCGCCTCTAACTGTCATGGCCGGAAATAGGCCCATTTCCTTATTATTTCCATGTTTTTGTAGAGGTCTGACGAATAGGTTATTATTTTACTCCCCCAGAATGAGATTAAGGGGCAGTTGAATAGAAGGGACGCAAAAGTGTTGTGATGTAAAAAATGAAAATAGCAATAACCTGACAAGAGTTTTGAGATCGTATTACATCGAGTAAGCTGCCAGAAACGGAGGGATAAAACTGTGTAGATAAAATCCGGTGCAAATTGTTTTCCTACACGCGACCCATATCGCTATTCTCTGTACTCATTTGATACATTTAAAAACATATCGCCGCTACGTGATTTTTATTAACCAAGATAAAGTAAAATCAACAATACAAAATTAAATAAGTATTAACCGAAGAATGTAATATTTAAACCACTTTCGATTAGTTTTACTATGTCTTAGCTTTAAAATAGCGTTATTTTTAAATCTTCTACTATTTTCATAACTAGAACCTAGTACAGACGCCAGCACATCAAGCTACTACAATCTGTCAAATTTCTTTCATAGATTTTCAACTTTATTGCTAAAGCCTAAGATTCAAAGTTGACTGGGAAAATTTGACAGTTTCGAGTAGCGTGATGTGCTGGCGTCTGTATATGGTTATACAGCGTGTCGCTTTAATGGCGCCATTACGGTTTCGCGTTTTCGTTTTATGACCTTATTTTAAATTAATTAAACGTTATTATTTATTTACAATTTTTTAAAATAACATATTGGAGCAACCTGTACTTAAAGAACTGTAGCACAGGGTTCATATGCTGGGGTCACTGATATTAAAAATGAATACGAATAACGTATACAAAGAGTACGCGAATTGAAGGAAAGAGAGCGAGCCCTATGTTGGCAAGCGGCGCAGGCGGTAGTTTTCAAATTACGAATTATTTTATATTGTTATAATTTTTATGATTACTGGCCACTAGCCCTATCCGTGTGTTAAATTAATGTCGCCATTGTAGTGCACGCAACAATGATACATTGAAAAAAAATCTTACCTCTTATCAAACTCATGCAGGTCCTCCGAGGTGAACTGGCTGGTGACATCCAACAGCTGCTGTATGTGGTCACTACAGACCCTGCTCTTGCGCCGGTCCTCCCCATCGCGCACAAGGATGGTTGCGCAGCCCCCGTAGTCAAGGGAGAGCGAGGGCTGCTGCACTACAATGGTGGTCCTGCCAGCCGGTATGGTGCTGTTTGCTGAGTCCAAGGGGTTGGCAGTCACGTGAACTTGGGCGGCTGGGGAAAAGAAAGGTTGATGAAAATGTTATATCTATCGTGCTGCTATTGCATTTTATAATTTATTTTTTGTGAAAGAACATGGACCTACTGAGCAATAGGTATAATATTCAGGATATCTGGGCTGTTAGCTATGAGATTTTAATTAATAAATAAGGAATCACAGACACACAGGTCTGTGTGATCGATCAATCAACGTTAAGATGGGTCCTAATGTAATTTTAAATTACCGTCAAAACCGTGGTACCCCTTGTATTGAGATCTCCATAAGTGGTGACTACTTTCCATCAGGAGCATCAGCTTGTTTGCCACTCCATGGCGTAAAAAACTTTAACTCCTTTTACAATTAAGGTATGATGTAATAACGTTAAATTGCTAAAATAACTATGAAAGATAAACCGCTAAACATGATGAGATGCAGATCTTGATAAAGCGTCTATCTAACTTTACGTTCAGGTAATCGCCTGCGTTTACGAGCTGTAAGCACGGCACGGTTATCAGCTCAACGAATGTCTAACTATTTAGAATACTAATGCATCCGTAGATACTAGGCATAGTTAAAAACCAAGTTGGATTGAAATTAGGGCTTTATTAATAAACGGGCAACTATTAACAAATAGTTGGCTCTTCCCTGACAGTAGACCTATATCCCTAACAAGGGATATAGGACTCATTTTATGGCTGGAGACATACGACCGGTAAATAATAACAACGGATAACACATAAAAAAACCGGCCAAGTGCGAGTCGGACTCGCCCATGAAGGGTTCCGTAGCAGCAAGTAACATAATATAAAAGTTCTTGTAGTTCGTTGTAACTTTGTGAAAGGTAAATTGCGGTTTTCGATTTATGACGTATTAAAAAAAAAAACTACTTACTAGATCTCGTTCAAACCAATTTTCGGTGGAAGTTTACATGGTAATGTACATTATATATATTTTTTTAATTTTATCATTCACTTATTTTAGAAGTTAGAGAGGGGGGGACACACATTTTACCACTTTGGAAGTGTCTCTCGCGCAAACTATTCAGTTCAGAAAAAAATGATATTAGAAACTTCAATATCATTTTTGAAGACCTATCCATAGATACCCCACACGTACAGGTTTGATGAAAAAAAAATTTTGGAGTTTCAGTTGTAAGTATGGGGAACCCCAAAATTTATTGTTTTTTTTCTATTTTTGTGTGAAAATCTTACTGCGGTTTACAGAATACATCTACTTACCAAGTTTCAACAGTATAGTTCTTATAGTTTCGGAAAAAAGTGGCTGTGACATACGGACGGACGGACGGACGGACAGACAGACAGACATGACGAATCCATAAGGGTTCCGTTTTTTGCCATTTGGCTACGGAACCCTAAAAACCACTTGGAAAGAGTGACGATTTGCGCGTTTGCACTAAGGCATAAAACATGTGCTCTACGGGGTTGTGTCTACAGTTTTCGTTTATAGTTTACACCAAAAAAAAAACAAAACTCGACATGTCTAAAAGTCAATATATATTTTATACTCGACATGTTTATGACAACGAGAACGACAAAAAAATGTTGAAAACGAGTATCTAAACGTGTACCTATTTATATGGGTGTAAAGGCGGGGTAAGGTGGCAGAAAAACTATCAATAGGTACAGCTTGGGACAGTCACAGGAACTGAGAGGATTTTACCGCCGCGGGAGGCTGTAATAAAGATGTCAGCTAAAACAAATGGTCTACTGTCAACCTGTGTCAACTGGAACAAAACACGTGTATTGTGTAGCCAACAAAAGAGGAGACAGCAGCCAACTACAATTTCTTTTTACACCATCAATTTGCCTTTTTACTCTGTGAGTTCTCGTGCTTAATAGTCAATTGCCAATAAAAAAACCGGCCAAGTGCGAGTCGGACCCGCACACAAAGGGTTCCATACCACCGTACGATATTTTCCATTATTAAGATCAAGCAAAAACGCTGAAAAAACGTGTATTTATCCGCTTTCATTTTTAACTTTATGTTATTTTAATTATTTGTTGTTATAGCGAATTTTCAAGGGTCTACCTAGTACGGTTCAAAAGACACAGCTCTGTGACCGACGGATGGACGCCGGAGCCCGAGTCATAGGGTCCTGTTGGCGCCCTTTGAGTACAGAGCCCTAAAAATGTGAAATAATAAAAAGCTAACGCGTTTTATGGACAGCAATTTTCGGAGTTTAAAAGCTTCCAAAGTATGTTAACCTTGACATGATATCTCGGTTCGTATGTTTAAGAAATCCTTAAATTTTTTGTTGACTTTACAAGAATAATAATAATAATATCGTTTATTTGCATGAAATATGGTGCTTACAGATCTCATAATACAAATACATGGTACTTCATATTCCGCCTACTAAATTCAGCATGCAAATTTAGGTTGTTCCATAATTTTAATTAATTAAATAAATAAATAATAAATTGCATTCAAATATGTCAAAATGGGAAAATATCATGAAATTAAAATACAAATGTCAAACAAATAATAATTTTCTTTTCATACCTGTAGATTGTCGTCTTGAAGACGGTGGCGGCACGGAATGCTGGTGTGCAGAAGACCGTCTTCTCGACGTCGTGAACACCTCCGTGCCTTCCAACTGCCTCCTCAGCTTCGCCACCTCATCCTTATAATACTCCTTCTCTAACTTTTGTTTATTCTTCACCCGTGGCTCGCTCTGTCTCCGCTTCACAGGATCAGGTTCAAACTTAAAATGCGTCTCGTACTTTGCCTGATTCGCCTTTGGACTTTTTGGAGTATCCATTTTTGGATCGTAGGGAATTTGGATCGACGTAGACGCTACACTGGTCTGACTAACTTGCGTTTGTGTTCTGTTTCTTGGTTTGTCTTGGCGTTTAGGATCAGGCATGGGAACGTCAAAGACGAAACGACCTGGTCCTGGTCTGGGGGAGTCTATGACGTCAGTAGCTGATTGAGGTTTGGTGTACGCTGGGGAATCAATATCACAGCTGTTTGAAGGCCTGTGGTAGTGAGGAGGTGCTGTGCTGGGGGGGTGGGTAGGCACGTTGGGGTCGTCGATGAGAGAGGGCTCAGACAGGTCGGGGGCGTCGGGCTCCGCGTCCATGGAGTCGTCGGTGCCGGTGACCGAGGTGAGCGCGGTGGCCGCTGAGTCGGTACTCGTGTTGATCGTCTTGTCTGATGTGGTGCTGCTGCCCATGACGACCACCTGGAACAATAAGCAGGACTTTAGATGAAATAAAATAGTTTAAGAAGAGAAAAAAAAATAATTCAAGACAGTGCAATGGTTTCTGGATACAATTTAACTGTAGGTTGTCAATTAGACAAAGAGTGAAGCTGAACGTGAATCGAATTAAAAACTTCGATTGAGCTCAAATGTTCAGTGACCAATAGGGAAGGATATGGCGTATCTAAACTAATATTTTAAAGACAAAAGATTTAAATTTTTGTTTGTTTGCTTGTACGCTTTCATGCTAAAACGGCTGAACGGATTTGGATGAACTTTGGCACATGGACAGGCCATGGCTGGCATGGCACGAATGTTAATTAGATACTGCGATCACTAAATCCATCTCACCAAGTGTTGTGGTAATTTAATATGGAATTACTGAAAATATTTCCTGTTATAGTATTTTTACATCACGAGCGATGCGCGGTTTACTTGTGGTGCGCGCGCGTCGCTTTGTGAATTAAAAATACTGTACTACTACGGTAAGTAGACGAATCGGTGAACACATAATGTTATTAGCGGACAGGAAAACACCGCTGCCTATCCGAGCTTTTTGTAACACAAAATACCAAATAATTATAACTAGCTTCTGCCCGCGACTTCGTCCGCGTGATATTTCTTATTTCCCCGATCCACCACGTCGAGCTCCCGCGCTAATACTTCGTTTTCGCTTATCGTTTTTTCTGCCCTTATTTATCTTCTGTTCGGTTCTTTAGGGTCGTAGCGTGATGTTAAATATCCCCAAGAATTGGGCTATAAAATGCAAAATATATAAATAAGGTCATTGCCAGTCCTTACGGGTAGTCAGAAACCCAAAGGTCTGACAACCAGTCTTACCAAGGAGTATCGTGTTACCCAGTAACTGGGTTGTAGAGGTCAGATAGGCAGTCGCTCCTTTTAAAATATTGGTCTTCAGCTGCATCCGATTAAACTGGAAGTTGGCCCCAACATAGATGGGGAAAGGCAAGCAGATTCATGATAAGAACGTAACTTTTTGCCCAAACTTTGGAAAGTCATAACTTATCACGACGGGGTTTATTTACAAACGTTGTTTAAAGTTAAGAAAAGTACGGTTAACCAGTCGTTTATCACTACTTAGGTAACTTTAAGCAACGTTCATAAATAAAGGGGTAAATCTATCTTTACATCTACTAATAATAAAGCTGAAAAGTTTATTTGTTTGTTTGAACGCGTTCTCTAAAACAACCAGTCGGATAAAAATTTGATAGCCCAATTCTTCAGAAAGGCTTCAAGCTATTTAACATCGCGCTAAGACCCTTAGGTACCGAACAAAAATTAATAAAACTAAGCGAATGTGAAGTAATAGCGTGGACAGGCGATGCGATCCAACGGGGGAGAGATGGGGGAACAAAAAATTTCACGCGGACGCAGTCGCGGGCAGAAGTAGTATATAAAAGTCCTCAAAACATGTCTGCACTCTTTCCCGAAGTAATAGTATGCGGGTTCGCCGCGATCATGCGGAAGCGATGCGCTTCCATGATGGCGCGCTTGCGCTCCTCCTCCAATGGCATCCTGATTGTGTTTTCAGACCAGTGGGACACTCCCTTGTTACGAAGGTGGTTAAGAGTCCAGACACACTTGTCCAAATAAACTAGTGTGCCATTGAACGAACAGTTCTATGGTTCATTGGTTGTTTATTATTGTTAGTTTTATAACATTAGGCTAAGTTATACTAACATTATATGGATTTATATTATCTAAAATATAATATTTGAATTTTAATATAAATATGTGCAGAATGCTTCATAAGACGTAATTGCTCGTATCATAGCGAACGCATCGCATGTGTCGAACGAATCTAACTCCGCAACTATTTGTTGAGCTGACGTCCTAAATATTGTCCGACTGGTTTTTTTAGTAAAGGGATCAATGAACTACCTATAAGATGGCAAAAGTGCATTGAAAACAATGGTTCATACTTTGATTAATTAAATATATTATATTAAAAAATATTCGACTTTTTGTTCCTTCCATACAAAACGCCAATTTCATATGTAAGGACCTAATATATGTAGGGCTGCCGAGGAGTGGAAATTATATTATTGTAAAAGTTTTTGAATGGTGAACTTAGTTGGACGATGCTATAGTAAATAGATCCTTTAATTTTATTTACTTATATTCTTAATTAACAAAAATAACAAAATTAAAACCTAACTTAACTAAAAATATAGGTACACAAACTAAAATATAGCGTCGAAAAATTCATCCGTATCGCTGTCGACTGGTAATGTACCCAAGAGACTGGCGGCATTACCACGTTGTATGGCAATGCTTAGCCTTTGCCCAAGGTAAAAGCCAGCCCTTGGGTCACGGGAAGTGTCAACCAGCCGTTTTGAAATTTCCTTAAAAAGACCATGAGCACTCGGACCCCAAGGCCCGAGGGTTTCAACCCCAAACGGCTCGAAAATATAATGCTATAGTTAGTTCAGCCTATGTCCAGCAGTGGACAGGTTTCGGCTGAAACGATGATGAGAGTGATGACGATAAACTGATATTTATTTCTGAAAATTGGTTCAACACAACACTTTTTTACACGTCAAAACGCACTATGAAATTGTTAATGAATAAATAAATTGAACAGTGGTGGCACAGTGATAACAACCCCGAATTACGAGTTGTAGGTCGTGGGTTCGGACCCAGGCAGGCGCTTTACTTTGTGTAAATAATTTCATCCCCACTGCTCTCAAAACGGTGAAGGAAAACATCGTGAGGAAACCGGCATGTCCTAGAACCAAAAATGCGAAGACATGTGACATCTACCAACCCGTACTGAGCCCGCAGTCTCACAGAGAGGAGGCTGAATTGCTATCCCTTGTGGCCGAAAACCTGCACACAAGAATCGATGTCAATGTAGCCTCACAGTCACGTGCTACAAGTATACAATTTTCGATGGAAAAGGAAAACTACGCTTTCGAACAACTTGCGCCTTGTGTTCGTGTTTTTTCCAGGTATTTCCGTAGATGGGCTGCAATTTCCCCACTTTAGTAGAAACAAAAAAAAAATCGAAGTCGGTTTTATAAACTATTATATATAAAGTACCTATTGGTGCCTAGGGTTTATGATTGCGGGGACATTGCAGCCCATCTATGGAAGCACCTGGAAAGACGTCTGTTGAAAAAAGCGCGGCAAAAAATTACTTATAAGTACAGTTTTTACTTTTATAATCATAATCAGCCTATAATGTTCCCACTGCTGGGACACAGGCCTCCTCTCAGTAAGAGGAAGTGGGCTGTAATCCACCACGCGGGCCCAGCGCGGGTTGGCAGATGTCGCATGTCTTCGAATTTTTTGGTTCTAGGACATGCCGGTTTCCTCACGATGTTTTCCTTCACCGTTTTGAGAGCAGTGGTGATGAAATAATTTACACAAAGTAAAGCGCCTGTCTGGGTTCGAACCTACGACCTGCGACTCGTAAGTCGCGTAGTTTTATAAGTACTTTTATAATACACGACTTTATTCGCATCGCTCGCCAGCCTTGTGAACACATCGGGTCGGGCGCAAGCGGGTGTACTACATGCAAACTTTGTAAGACGAAGTTGTAGCGCTATCTAATTGGCAAACCTTTAATTAACGTGGTTTCAGCGTTCAAGCTACTGAATTTTAGCGAGTTCCCTTTGTTATTCTTCGTGTAATAAATACTAGCTTCCGCCCGCGGCTTAAAAGTGTAGTCCTTGTCCTTCCCCAGGGTTCAAAGTATTTCCAAACCAAATTACATCACGTTTCAGAAATTCACCGGAACAAACAAAAAGAAAAAAAAAAAAGAAAGTTATTTTGTAATAAGTAGGCACAGTATATACTTTCATAATATGTATTTAGTAAAAAGCCGTTATTTTGACATTACAAACATACACTTCAATTTTATTTATTTGTATATTGTAAGAGTAGGATTAGTTGCACCAATCTAGCTGCTTCGTACCTCGTGGTTTTGTGGTAAAAAAAAATAAACCCTCATCTTATAAATTGTAAAATCTATTATCATACTAATCCCCTATTCTGCCTGTTATAGTAGGTTTTAGGTAGTTAGCTCTCAATGACTTTGTTACTTCAGCAGTATTCATTTCAATAGTACCTAGTACGTAGACACTGACAGTCGGTCTGGTCCACAAATTCAAGGTCGCTCAGCGCACTATGGAGCGGGCTATTCTCGGAGTTTCTTTGAAGGATAAAATCAGGAATGAAGTTATCCGGAAAAGAACCGGAGTTACCGATATAGCTTGCAGAGTAAGCAAACTGAAGTGGCAGTGGGCTGGCCATGTATGTTGAAGGACCGATAGCCGGTGGAGCAGACGAGTCCTGGAGTGGAGATCGCGTATCGGCAAGCGTACAGTGGGACGCCCCCGGTTAAATGGATGGGATATACTGGATGCGGAAGGTGGAGGACAGGGTGTTGTGGTGCAGCTTGGTAAAAACCTATGTCCAGCAGTGGACTGCAATTGGCTGAGTTGATTGATTGATATTACGTAGGTATATTTAAGTGTCACCATCCGTGAAGGCTATTTGAATGCCTCCAAATTGTTACACAAAAGAATATTAAGCAAGTACTTAAATATTTAAACCCCCATTTGTGAATTCCTCGATAAGCAGTAGATAATTCAGTAGCCACTGATCTGCTACAGAGAGCAGGCGCCATTTGAGAGCGTCGATTACATAAGGATTAAGTCCGGGATCGCTCCAGCAGCCATCGATTGGGCTGTTTATTTGTCACGACGCGGGCACGACACGATAGAATCGACTAAGGAAACACTATGAATTATTTATTGTTGCGAGAATCTCTGGAGTCTTGCGTCGTCTTGGCAATTATATTTGAATTAAGGATTTGAGATAATTTTCAAGTTATGGAAAAACAAACCGAATGTCATACATCCCACAGTTCAAAGTCCATTGCAACCAAAAACTTATTAGGAACTCTTTGTTACAAATGGTCGCTCAAAAATCAACTTGGAATAAATTTCACTAAAGTAGATGACTGATTAAGTGGCGAAAGTTTTCTAACAATCTAATTGTGTAGTCTACCATTCTTGTGATTAAAATTCCAAGAATTTCTTATTTGAAACTTTACATTATGCTGAGTTGAGGCGCTTTTGTTTTAATGCGCATTTTTCTTATTTCTCTCTTTCTTTTATTACATTTTTCTATAAGTCTATTTGATCAATTCTCCATAACATACTTCTTTGTCACAGCATAAGTACTTCTATATGTGGAAAATGTTGTGGTTATTACATTGATTCTGTTTTATATAAGTAGCTTACCGATAAGTGTTACATTTAATGTAATATTGTTTTTTTTTTTCCAAATAAAATAAATTAACATTGCGATAATGTTAGATATTCTGCGAATCGTTCAGCATAAACGCACCTCCACTAAGGCCCGTTGTCTCTCGCAGAATAATAAACTGTCTGACATTATACGACGCTACGGCGCGGCGGTTGTATTTATGCCGAGTTTATAGTCCGACGGTGATGACAGGCTGTTTCAGCGATTATTTTGGCATTCTATTGAGAATTTAAATATAAGTGGCTCGTGGCTAAATAATAACAGCCACACGGAACGATCTTCGAGGTTAAGTAATGCCGAGGCCGGTCCGTGGATGGGTGACCATCCATTACATACTGAGGCCCCTCCGATTGTCATTTATAGACCATTGACAGCGTTACGACTGAAGCCCGAAAGTCTTTTTTCTATGGATGGGAAATCATCAAATGACCTCTCCCGCTCTGGGTGGAGCGGAAAGGAGTGTCAGACTCTTACTGACTAAAACCCATCCGTGTTCCTTCCTTAGCCCTTTATGTTCCGGGGTAGCGGTAACCCTTTCGGACAATCCCGCACAAGCCCGAAAGTCTGACAACCAGTCTTACCAAGGTGTTACCCAGTTACTGGGTTGTGGAGGTCTGATGGCAGTCGCTCCATGTAAAATAGTAGCATCCTGTTGCATCCAGTTAGACTGGAAGCCGACCCCAACATAGTTGGGAAAAGGCAAGCAGATGATGATTGAGAATTTAAATATAGAGAAAGACCTTTTAAAGTTTTTGAAATTATCTAAAGAAACAGCAAGTACTAAGCCGGTGTGTTTCAATCGATCGATTAGAACTTAACATATCATCAAGCCTTTAATCTCCGAAGGGTTAGGCAGAAGTGTACCGATAATACACCTACATTTCGCCAGTTATGTTGAAGTCCCATGTAATAGGGGGCGAGAGTGTAGTGCCATCCACCGGGCACAAATCCTGACTCCGGGTTGCTACTGAGCAAAATCTACTAAAGAGGCAGTTAACAAATTCAGGACTAAAATGAACTTTCGTTCTATTGTGTTTAAATTAAAATAACTTGGCGCATATTCAGGATTCAAAGACATGTGACATCTACCAACCCGCACTGGGCCCGCGTAGTAGATTACGGCCCACTCCCTCTCACAGAGAGGAGGCCTGTGTTCCAGCAGTGGGAACATTATAGGCTGATGATGATATTCAGGATTAACATTCCAAGAACAAAAAAGTTTCTGTTATTACGGAAACTTTGTTGAATTTAAAGGTTACCTGCTAACAAGTCTATGGTCGACGGCACGGCTGGATGGAGAGCGTTTAAGGCTTCCTGTACACATAGCTTAACTGACGTTACATACAGAATTTTCGAGTAATTCATCAACTCTTCCTACATGCCTACGGCCATTGAGTCATGCATCTGTTATTTATCCGAAGCAAAATATCCTCTAACAAGAACGAAACAATCTATAACATCACGCCTGTGATCCCCAAAGGGTTCGGCAGTGGTATCCTATAGTACATCCACATTTCGCCTAAGTCTTAAGGAATAAAGGGCGAGCTTATTACTATCAACTGGACACATATTCAGACTCCGGGCTGCTACTGAGAAATTCCAGGTGGAAAATCCAATAACACTTTGTTTGACCTGGGAATTGAACCCAGTACCTCATTCTCAGCAGTAGCGCTTGCGTCCACTAGACCATCGGGGTATATGTACTTCCCGGATAAACTGTTTACCTACCAACAAATAATTTCTTCTCCATTTCATTTCTTTAATGTGGTTCTTAAGTCTAAAATTAATTGACCTATTTATCACACTTCACACTAATATTATAAAGGCGAAAGTTTGTGAGTGTGTGTGTGTGTTTATATGTTTGTTACTTCTTCACGCTCAAACCGCTGAACCGATTTAGATGAAATTTGGTACAGAGATAGTTTGAGTACCGGGAAAGGACATAGGATACTTTTTATCCCGATATTCCCACGGGATCGAAACTTATGCAGGTAAAACCGCGGGGCGCAGCTAGTTAAATATAACTTAACTTCTCCAACCTTTTCACGTCAACATCAATAGAATAGAATAGAATATTTATTTGCCAGAAACATGATGTTTACAGAGGTGTTCATAACATTGCATAGTGTTAATTGTACATTAATGTTCAAATTTAAATATTATTATATTATATACCTATATACTACACACTTCCATTTTTATATCATATTAGTAAATGGAACAATACATTTAACATAATTATCACTTAACTTAAATAATTACGTATGCCTGAACGCATGAATGAATGAATTTTGATGCTAGATCAAGAGAAAAAAGTTTACAGCGACATTTTACAAAAAACTCTTGAATTGAGTAAAACATTCCTGCATTCCTCAGAGAAAAGTTACAAAAAATTGAGGTGAAACAATTTTAAACATTTCAATGAATATTTTTTTACAAATTGGCATTTTGTCTTGAAAAGTCGGTGTCCATTGGAGCGGGGAATGTACCTCGCTGTCTTTCATTTTTATTATTTGAGTTTACTTTTTTAAATTAAACTTCATTTTTTTTGTTGAGATTTATAAAAATGCTTATTCTGAAGATTCGTCAGTTGGCAGGCAGAGTTAATAGGTAATTATGATTAATTATTTTCTTAACTTTTTTAGGGTTGTGTACCTCAAAAGAAAAAAAACAAAACCCTTAAAGGATCATTACGTTATCCGTCTGTCTGTCCGTCTGTCAGTATGTCAAGACCCTTTTTCTCAGGAACACGTGGATACCTCCACGTGTTCAAGATAAAATTAATATCAAATATGTAGGTCTACGATCCCTTGGAGCTCTAAAATCAAGCTTCGAAGTTAAAATATGGCCATTTACGTGCGAGTGAGCAAAATATGTCGTACATTTTGCCCTCTCGCAAGTAAATCTAAACCTACAGGGTACTTTCCGATAATCTCGAATTATGGAATTTGGCAAGAAGTAAGGGTTCACAGCACAGGAAACGGAAAAAATTCGAGAATGGTTCATTTGTAGCACAGAAGGATGGTGTCGACGGGCTAAGTATTAAATTAAATTAAGTTAAGCTGATTAAGTTAAGTCTTTTAAACCAGGGAAACACTATAAGCGTGAGTTGATGTTAACCTAAGTTAATACATATATGTACTGTCAACAAAAGAGATAAGTATGCAGGATCGTCGGATATAGTTGAAGTTTAGTAAGAAACCGATGGATGTTCTCGAATAAAATTTAATTTTATGAATAGAAAACAAACAGCTCATTTAACAAATAAAATTTCAGTCGACAACATCCATCGGTTTCTTACTAAACTTCAACTATATCCGACGATCCTGCATACTTATCTCTTTTGTTGACTGTACATGGATAAATTCACGCCTGCCTCCGATCTAAGGCCGAATTTTAGATTTATTCCGGTACGATCCCCTGAACCCCCCTCCACCCCCCCCTCCCCGATCCCCAGCTAGTTCGTCTTCTGTTTTAATCTCTGTCTTATCCACTTTATCTAGGCTTTTATATCTATAATAAGGATCGTAGTGGCGTTCTGTAGTTTGCTTCGATTAGGTGGGCAATTCTCGTAATTTAAGAACGTTCACAGTCTGATCTCAGTCTCAATCTGTCAAAAATACCTATAATTTCCCCTACATATTTTTGACAAGTTTTTGACATTTGTTTGTCGCCGAGATGAGATTGCGACTAGATTTTGAACGTTTTTAATTACGGGAATTGGTTTTCTGGTCGTATGTCACACTTCACACTATAATCACACTAATATTATAAAGGCGAAAGTTTGTGAGTGTGTGTGTGTGTGTGTGTGTGTTTATATGTTTGTTACTTCTTCACGCTCAAACGGCTGGACCAATTTTGATAAAAAATTGTATGGAGATAGCTAACGCCCTGTATTAACATATAGGCTTTTTATCCCGATATTCCCACGGGATAGACATTTACGCGAGTGAAACCGCGGGGCGCAGCTAGTTATTACATAATATGAAATATTAAACGGATGTGTACACGTCAGTTTAAAGTCAAAGCATTTATTTCAAATAGGCACATAAAAGGCACTTTGGAACGTCAATAATATTTCATATTATGTAATAATCAGTCTATCATAATATTCTAACCTATCTTTATAGTATAACATTATCAATCCCGCTCAGAAACTCGGAAACAAACACTAAAACTGAACGTATATTTTCTAAATGTCAGTTATTTTAGAACAAGAAGCGACGTGTTTTAGATAAATTTAATTAATTTAAAGCGGTGAATAGAAAATGTATATTTAGGCGCTCCACCCACTGCACTGTACCGCATTACGCGGCGGGGTGCGGAAAACAGAGCCAAATTCCACGCGCAAAAGCGCGTTTTATTGAATTTGTATGTAAAAAATCACGCGCGGGGCGCGTTATCTGCTCGCCGCGAGGGGGCGCGGTGCTGTAAGTGGAGCGCCTCAGCTCTAAAGCTAGTGGCACAAATCAGAATATTGTAGGAAGCTGAATGCAATGTAATTTTTGCTTCAAAGTTTGGGCGACGCATAAAGTGAGAAGTGTAAAAAAATCCTGGTGGGATTTCTAACACGCTTTTATTAGCTTCACTTGTAACTAAAAAACAATGTAATAAAATTTAGAACACAATTTTAACCTACTTCTAACTATCGTATCGAAATGAAACGTTGTATGTATATGTAGTTCAGAAGACAAAACTATAATTTGGTATCTTGGAGTTGATCTGATGATGGAGCCAGGAGGTGGATAGTGGAACCCTTCAGTGGCTACTAGTAAACCCTTCGAGTTTGGGCTCATGTAATTTGTTTTGACGAGTCCAATATAATGCACTTGGTGCCGAGGGTCTGATGATGGAGCCAGGAGGTAAATAGTGGAACCCTTCAGTGGCTACTAGTAAACCCCTTGAGTTTGCGAGATTCAAAAGTTAAAAATCAAAATATGTAGATTAATTAAAAAAAACGCTTTTATCACGCACAAACAAACGCATAAAAATGATAAAATAATTTAATTGCCTTTTTAATTAAAAAAGCGTGGAGCGCACTTATAATTAATTCAAAAATTGCTCCACGCTTTTTTAATTCATGTGTTAGGGTGTTGATTTAAAAAAAAAACACTGGCAGTCAGGAATGCGCACACAAGTGAAAACACAAAACTATGTCATACAGGATTAAATTAAATGAGCTAGCGAAACTCCAGAGAGGTATCATTATCGGAACACGATAAAACAAAAAATAAATAAATTTGTTTTTTTTGGGTTATCGACCGACTGTTGCTTAATGTCCACTTTGTTATATCAGTTTTAAAAACAGTTTTTTTTGTTTAAACATGTATGTATGTATGTATGTATGTATGTATGTATGTATGTATGTATGTATGTATGTATGTATGTATGTATGTTTGTATGTCCGCGATTATCTCAAAAACTACTGAACCGATTTTGATAATTCTTTCATTATTGTGATCTACATACTTTCAGGAAGGTTTTAGTATATAATACATTAGGTAATTATTCTTATGTACGAAGTTATATGCATAAATGTACTGCATCTCCGGCATTTCTATGCGAATTTTGATGATTCTTCGAGTTGTGTCTTCAATTCTTCAATGCACTTGTGTTAATTGAATTTATGTGGGGTAGGTACAACTAAAAAGTGAAAAATAAAAACTTTTTTACAAAAAAAACAACCGACTTCAAAAAAAAAACACTACAAAGTGAAAAATAACTTTAATTTCGGAAGTCGGTGTCAAAAAACGAAAATGCGGAACCAAAGACACCGACTTCCGAAATTAAAGTTATTTTTCACTTTGTAGTGTTTTTTTTTTGAAGTCGGTTGTTTTTTTTTACGTCTGTGGAGTTTCGCTAGCTAATTTAATTTGACCCGGTATACTCACTTGCACTGCTGACGTCAGACTCATAGGTATAGTCAACAAAAGAGATAAGTATGCAGGATCGTCAGATATAGTTGAAGTTTATTAAGAAACCAATGGCTGTTGTCGACTGAAATTTAATTTGATAAATGAGCTGTTTGTTTTCTATTAATAAAATTAAATTTAAGTATATCCGACGGTTCTGCATACTTATATCTTTGGTTGACTGTACATATAAGTATATATTAGTATTACGGTGACGCGAACCCATAATATTTTCCTCTACCAAAAATCGCGCCTAAAGCAGTTGTCACTTCAAAAATTGCGACACCCTTAATGGTTTTTTTTTTTCGCAATACCAGTGGTCACCACACAATATATTTTAGGCTTAAATAAAGATCACAATGAGTAATCCCCACTAGGATTTTTTGCACACGATTTCTTATTTGCCTGAGCTACTCTATTTATTTATAAGAAAAGAGGCAACTTAAACACAATAAAAATAAGACATTTTCTTCAAGTTAACCTTAAACACAAAAACCACACTTCATATTCCAGATACCGCAGGGCTTGTCAGTATGAATTACAAATACATTTATATTTTAACTAGCAGCGCCCCGCGGTTTCACCCGCATAAGTTTCGATCCCGTGGGAATGTCGGGATAAAAACTATCCTATGTCCTTTCCCGGGATTCAAACTATCTCTGTACTGAATTTCATTTAAATCGGTTTAGCGGTTTAAGCGTGAAGAGGTAACAGACATACACACTTTCGCATTTATATACGAAAACATTGTGAGAGAAATAAATAAATAATCTAATCTAATATTATATTATATTAGTATGGATTTTTTTTCGCAACCTTTGCTCAAACGTGTCAGACATTTTGTAGAGGCTTTGAACTCGTCTCAATGTTCTTGAGTGCCCTTGAGTGCCATTTTGAAATCATTCAGAAATTTGCGGGAATTATTGTTTCAGAATGAATGGGATCATCGTGTGAAGTGTTAGGTTAAAATTGAGTGACATTATTTTAAAGTAGAGAATTTTTTTTTTTTGATTAATGCTAATGCCCGAGATAAATGATAAATTATTTTGGTGTAAGAAGGTTTGTACTACAAACACTTTTAATACGTCAATCATATTTTGAAAACTAGACGAGGTTGGCGTTTCTTAGCCGACTACTCTAAAACTCAGAGATCACAGTCAGAAACAATACCAAAGAAAGGACTTTTGGGTAGGCCGCATAAGAATGAGTGTAATCTATTCACATAGATGCCTATACAATGAGAGTGATTGAAAATCCCACTTATTCTTTAAAAGGAGTCAGAGGTCTGTTTGCGACAAATTCTACCCCGAATTTCTTTAAAAATTACTCTTTTTTTTAATCAAAAATTTGTTTCTTGTGAGAAATCTACTTCACTCTGTGTAAAATCATATTAAAACCATACGACAAGCTGACAATACTTATGCTTAGAGTATTTTAGAACTATCAAATAAATCCTAGCACCAAAATCGAAAGTGAAACAAACTAAATAACAGTGATGGACCGAAAATGAAGTTTGCCAATCTTTGACTAGCTGTAATGACTAAACTATTGTATATACAGGGTGCCAGGGACATCGACGTACAACCTGTTACAATGGATCAGTGGATGGTGGTGGTGGTGTGGTGGTGTGTGTGTGGTGGATGGATGGTTCAGTCTATGATTCTGAAACCCCCTGGGGTCTAGAGAATCATATGCTGAGATCCTGATTGATTTTCGTATAACATAATCATGCTATAATGTTCCCACTGCTGGGACACAGGCCTCCTCTCAGTGAGAGGGAGTGGGCCGAAATCCACCACGCGGGCCCAGTGCGGGTTGGAAGATGTCACACGTCTTCGAATTTTTGGTTCTAGGACATGCCGGTTTCCTCACGATGTTTTCCTTTACCGTTTTGAGAGCAGTGGTGATGAAATAATTTACACAAAGTGAAGCGCCTGTCTGGATTCGAACCTACGACCTTACAACTCGTAAGTCGCGGCCGTTACCACTTGGCCACCACTGCTCTCGTTTGATGATTTTCGTATGCAGACTGAGAATGAGATATACACGGGTTAATTTATTGTCGTAATGTCGTCTCCAATCTACTTGTTTATCACAAAGATAATAGGAATGTCATTTTCAGGTTTCAAGTTAAAATAACTCCCAAAAGCAAGTTCAACTTTTACTCGATTTACATATCTATCTAGTACATTGTGACATTACCTGAATTTCAATTAAAACCTTAAAATGCTTGAATAAAGTTACTTCAAATGCACAACTTATTCCGAACCATGTATCAAATCTGCATAAAAAATGTTCTACATAATAGAATTTCAAGAATATTAGGTACACTAGCTTCTGCGCGCGACTTCGTTCGCGTGAAATTTGTTGTTCCCCAACCCGCTCCGTCGCATCGCATCGCCTGCTTATTACTTCGTTTCGCTTAGCGTTCTTTCTGACTTTTTTTGCTCGGCTCTTGAGAAAGACTATAGTCTACTAGCTTCTGCCCGCGACTTCGTCCGCATGAAATTTCACCCTCCCTCCATTCACCCTCTTAGGGGTGGAATTCCGAAAAACCCTTTCTTAGCGGATACCCCCTCCAAATTTCATGTCTCTAGGACCAGCGATTTATCAGTCAGTCAGTCAGGACTTTGAACTTTATACAGGTTGAAATTGAAAACATGCGACAAATCGAAATGGGAGATTGTACCCATCATTATGAACAACTTTTACTATGGGACCAAACCTGAAATCGCGAAAAAAAATATCAGCTGTTCCCTACATTTTGACGAGTTATGCGAACATAAAATGTAGGGAACAGCTGAATTTTTTTCGCGATTTCAGATTTGGTTCCATAGTAAAAATTGTTCATAATGATGAGTACAATCTCCCATTTCGATTTGTCGCATGTTTTCAATTTCACCCTGTAGGTATGTATAGGCCAGAGTCAGCAGATTTTTTATATCCTATAGTCGTCCTCAAGAATTGGGCTATCAAACGCAAGCGTGTTTAAACAAACAAACAAACTCTTCAGCTTTATTATGACTATAGATATGTCGAGTGATTTATGTAGGTATGGCTGACTTTCAGCGTAATATTATAGTAAATTAAGGCTCTACTTGAATTGAGCTGGTTCTAACGAAATCCTCTCCAAATTGAGTATCGGAGCACGTTCATTAATCTAGAGTGTATGTGTGTGTTGTGAGCATACAATATAAAGCATCATTTTTTACCCGACTACTGCAAAATAAAACGAAAGGGTTATGAATCTCAAAGGCTTTGTGTATGTTTAGGTAGGTCGCTCAGACCGCTGTGGAGTGGGCTGTGCTCGGAGTTTCTTAAAAGGATAAAATCAGAAATTAAATTATCCGGAAAAGAGTAAGCAAGGTGGAGTGGCAGTGGGCTGGCTATGTTTTTCAAAGGATGGCCGGTGGAGCAGACGAGTCCTGAAGTGGCGACCGCCATCGCCGCGTATCAAACAAACAAACAAACGCAAACGTAGTGTGGGACGCCCCCCAGCTAGATGGACCGACGACCTTAAAACGGTTCCTGGGGCAGACTAGATGCGGAACGCGGAGGACAGGGAGGTGTGGCGCAGCCTGGGAGAGGCCTTTGTTCAGCAGTGGACTGTGATAGGCTGAGTTGTTTGGTTGTTGTTGTTGATTGGTGATTGGCAGGCGACGTCAAATTTTAAACTTTACAGGAAAGATGCGGAAATTCAAGAGAATATATCTTAGTATATTGATGCTCCAAAAATTTTCAAGAAATTCAAAATTCTGGGAAGTTTCGTTGTTTATTAACAGGGTTAAACTTCCCTTTCATCCTTAACAAGTGTTTAAAGGTAACCTTCAAACTTAGTTCTAAAGACGAGTTTCGCATTAATAAATAGGAGCAAGAGCGGTTTCGCACTACGTCCGATCCGAATTCAAGAAATGTCGGTCCGAAGTGACCATAGTCCTATTTGAATGAGCGGTTGTGCACTAGATCCGAACTCTATCCGTCCGAATTTAAAACATTTCCAATTCGGATTGAAGTCGGATCATTAATTCGGGTACGGATTCGATGTAGCGTGAAACCGCTCTTATGATTGGTATGTTTCACGATTCGTTATTGGTAACTTAAAGAAGCAATGCTTAAGCCGTATTTAAGATAAAATAGAAGCAAGGAATGATACAGTGAACGCCTTTTATTGTTGCTTCAATTTATGGTCAACATCATCATCATCATAATTTCAGCCGAAAGACGTCCATTGCTGGACATATGCCTCCCCCAAGCACCTCCACTTCGACCGGTTCTGTTTCTCGCATCCAACGGGTTCCTGCTTAAATTATGGTATTACCATCAAAATCAAAAGTCATTTATTTATTCAAACTTGGCTGAGAATCAGCAACTTTTTGGACGTCAAAATTACCTACGATAAACCCCAAAAACGCCTTTACGACTTCCTAGAGTTTTAGCTGGGAAGTGGAAATGAAAGTCTATCGCTTACTGTCTTTCTTCAACTTGTTGGCTTGCTACTGTCCCTGCGCTGACATGCGTTTGTATCAGTGGCGTGCATTGGTTTTCAGAATAGGTAGGCACTAGGCCGGGTCTAGTCTAGACAAACGCGGTCACTAACCAGAAAAAAAAAAGGTGAGGTTAAATCAAAAGTGTGGCTATTTGAGTAGGCATGCCTCTTAAGGGTGATAAATTGCGAAGGTCGAACGTCATGGTATTACGCGTGAGACATACGTATTTTAAATTTTGTCGTATTAACTTGAACGAGTAAAGACTAATGACAATATGCGAATAGTACGGGAGCCGAGTAGGCCGTCCGGCGACTGCCTACTGCCGCGCGTGTTTGTATGAAGATTTTGTTTTTTGTTAGGTATAATAATTTAGTGAGTTTCTTAATTGTAAGGCACACACACTAAAATGTAATTGACAGGCTTATGTTGATATATCGAGGTAGGCACTGCTTATATGCCTATATGCAATGCACGCCACTGGTTTGTATCGCTGCAAAAACTCTCCGTGTATAACGGCTCATGCTCATATCATACAGTCATTAGTAAGGACAGATATAAGTAAGTTAGCAACTTATAGGTACTAACTTTATATTAATCATCAAGACATGTAAATCTCGAGGGCTGGAACTTAACACAGCTGCTCACTTCCGCTAACCGAGAATTACAACTTAATTCTGCGTGGATTATATCTTGCTTAAGGCTATAAATAGAATTTGGGGAGGATTCTAATGTTTGTTTAAACTTGACGGGTATTGCCATAAATAAACATCTTTACGAATTTATTAATTTAAGTTTGGTTGGTTTTAGAACCTCTTTATTAAAATCGACGGCAATTGAGCAGAACTTTGAAAAAAATATATGAAAATAGTCGGCCGCCGCCTGTCGTTGCGTCTAATCGCAGTCGCATGTCGAATAGTGTATGGAATGCCTTACATAGTTCGTACCAATACGACAAAAGAATAACAGCTGATATTAACAATTGCATCTTTTGTATTTGCGTTAATGGTTCCAATGCCAATGTAATTTTTTATACAGGCATTAATGCGTAAAATTATATCTCAATACGTCTTGACAACTATATATATGGGATGAGACTAAACCATTCTGTCACATTCTGCTTTTCGCGATAAAACTGTCAACTTATATCAATAGCTTTCCGTATTGTGTCAAGTAATACGAATTACTTAAACAACGTGTCAGTTGAATCGTTCACTCCATTTGCCAATCATTCGTTCGTTCACGTGAATGACATTCTGTTTCCAGTTCAATTGTTTTATATACAGTGTGTAGTGAAAATAATTTGTATCATGTTTTTTTGGTGGATGTTTTAATCAGAAGGAATTCTAAGGCCTCATTTACGGAGACGCGGGGCGTCTCGCGTCGCGTGTGGCGTGGCGTCTCGCGGCGCGTCGGACGTTTTTTCTGTTTACGGTGGGGCGGCGCGTGAAGCGGCACGCATCATCGCACGCGTAAACACAAACTTATAGCAATATACGACCATGTTCATAGAGAAGCGAGACGGGAAGCGTGGCGGTGCCCGCCGCGGCGCCCGCGGCGAAGCCTCGGACATAGCTTCATCGAGAATTGCCGCTGCGTGCGCCGCCGCGATAAACGCCGCGTGGGACGCGTCGGTGCCATCCGCGGGCTTGGCCGCAAAAAACGCCCTAATTCAAAGAAACGCGTCTAAAATCGCTTCTCCGTAAACGCACTCATACAACGCCATATATTTGAATTCAGTGCGGGCCGCGCCGTTAAAAGCAACGCGCGACGCCCCGCGTCTCCGTAAATGAGGCCTAAGAATTGAGGTAATATCATGTTGTTTCTAGGAAAGCAAAAAAAGGAAAGTTTGGTGGAAAAATATTGAAGCCCGTGTAACAGATACAGGTAAATATTTACTAACTAGCTTCTGCCCGCGACTTCGTCCGCGTGAAATTCGTACTTTCCTCTAAAAGTTTCGAAAATGTATGTTGGTATGATCTATATAATTAATTTAGATAAATAAGTATTCGGGCCAATTTTTAAGTTTATAGAACAAAGGAATCAGATTTTTTAAATAAACTGTATCCCCGCTTTTCACCCCCACAGGGGTGGAATTTTATAACATGACTCAGTTTATTTATACCAATTTTCGAGCTAATCAAGCCACGCGGTAAAATCCTCCCCTTTAAAATTAACTACCTCTTTTCACACAGTTAGGGGTAGATTTTCGAAAAACCCTGATACATGTTATTAATTATTTTTAGTCCTTAGTATAAATACTGAGTTTCAAGTTAATCGGACAGGGCGTTAAAATTCTTCCATACAAATTTTGACACCCCCCAATACCTCTTTAGGGGGTATTTTAGAAAAACGAAAAATTCCAAACTTCATAATTTACTTAGATAAGTATTCGTGTCAAGTTTCAAGGTTATTAACTCAAGAAATAAGATTTTTCATACCAACAAAATCCCCCCTTTTTACCCCCTTAAAGGTTTAATTTCCAAAAACCCCTTCTTATTATCGAATAAGAAGGGGTTTTTTTGTTCTTTGTGAAGAGAAGGTATCGACCTACTCTTCACAAAGAACACACCCTCCAAAATTCATGTCCCTAGGAAGGACCAGCGATTTAGACTGTGTGTTGATATTTCAGTCAGGTCGTTCATCCCCCTTCAGAAATTATCAAAAACGCTGAGACACGTATAAATTAATTTTCAATCGTTAGCCTAAATACAAAATTTAAAGATCCTAACGTTTAAACTGACGGACTTTCATACACAACTTCATCCCCCCTTTTAACCCTTTGGGGGTAGAATTATCAAAAACGCTGAGACACGTATAAATTAATTTTTAGTCGTCAGCCTAAACACATAATTTGATGATCCTAACTTTAAAACTGACGGACTTTCATACAAAATTTCATCCCCTATTTAACTCCCTTAGGGGTTGAATTTCAAAAAATCCTTCCTTATTCCTTGTCTACACAACAAAAAAGAAATGAAAATAAAGCTGATACGCCTATGCAATACTATCTACCTATACCTACTTCACTTAAAAATAAATACTTATAACTATTTCAATGAATAAAAGTACCTACGCTTAATAATTTTTAATTTGAACGAATATTTAAACACTACCAAAACAACTCATACCTATTTTACAAAATAACAACAAAAGAAATTCAAATAAACTATTTAAAGACTACAAGTCGCGCTGATAAGCACGGTTTCTCAATATCAATTATTGTCTGTCAGTAAGGTCGAACGCTCTGAACGCATTAACAGCCAAATTTTGAATGAAGCTCGCTCCATAGGCTCGCTCTTGGACCTCCCGCCTTTTTATACCCTACCGCCGCCGCGACCCGTGTCGAGTGCGGCAACCGTTACACAAAAATAATCCTTATAGCATGATTCAGACGTGCGACGGCGCGATGGCTTATTTCATGTATAAGTTTGGTGTTTCTATACCGATTTCTATGATTTTTTTTTTATTGAATAGGTAATAATGTTAAATTTTTTAAATTAGGGATGAGTGAGAGTATTATAAACGCAAGAGTAAACAAATATAATCAGAATGCTCCGAACTGCTAAGCTATCAGGAGTTACACGTGTTATTGTGAGTCAACCATAAAAGATAGACATATGCTGTTGCGGGATATTTTTTAGACAATTTTATGTAGAATATTTCCGTCATACATGATTTCTATGTAACTTTAACCATTAAGGCTGCACACGCGACGGAAGCTTAAAAAATGGAGTAACTTCTCCCGTTTTCCCAACATTTCCCTTCACTACTCTGCTCCTATTGATTGTAGCGTGATGAAAAGGATACTATAACCTGCCCAGGAGTATGAAGAATAATTGTACCAAGTTTCGTTAAAATCCGTCGAGTAGTTTTTGTTTCTATAAGGAACATACAGACAGACAGACAGACAGACAGACAGACAGACAGACAAAAATTTTACTGATTGCATTTTTGGCATCAGTATCGATCACTAATCACCCCCTGATAGTTATTTTGAAAATATATTTCATGTACAGAATTGACCTCTCTACAGATTTATTATAAGTATAGATATAGATAGATAGATATAGATAAAACAGTACCTACTCTTAAGTAATTAATCAATTCTCGTCATCGGAAATTACCACAATAGTACACCCACACACACACACACATGTGTGTGTGGGTAAATATTTCCCGACGTGTATGGGCTATGGCCCCACTCATACACGTCGGGAAATATTAAATAACTAGATGACCCCGCGACAGACGTTGTCCTATCTAAATTTCAGTAATTCAGACAAAAATGAACTGTAAATGACAAATCCGAATTTTTCAATTTTTCGGGCAACTTTTAAATTTTTTCTTTCCTAGTAACCTGATTGGGACTATTACAAAAATAGTCAAAGGAGATGGGCAAAGTTCAGCCGTTCTCAAGTAATGCGCTTACAAACAAACAACATTTCATTTGCCAAAACAAACAGCCTCAAACTAAAGATGCGTTTGCTAATCGATTTTATATGTTCTTAAGACCTAACACTCTGATTCCGAACCATCCTTACTTGCACATGAAATAAAAATATTTTAGTTTTAGTTTATTTTTTAGGCACTATAATAATTGTATTGGAACTTTTGGCTAAATGTAAACCATTTGTAAAAGTTTTTATTAAATATAAGTTTTTCTTTTTTCTTCTTATTTATATACTTACCCCCTTACTAATAAACGTATTATATCAGATGAATAGTTACACACCAATTTCGTTTTTTCAGTCGTCAGTAATTTGACTTTCGAAAGAAGAAGACGAAACATTGTGTAACTATACAGACGCTATACAACGTTTATTAGTAAGAGGTCTGATAAAATTAACCCAGAAAAAAGTAATGGCTGAATATTTCAAAAACCTCTTAACATTTATCATTTTATTACCTTAACTCATGAATTTCAGTCTAATAAAGAACCATGAAAATTATCTCCGCGCGTAATAGACAAGATAAGAGAAATGAGGACCAACGTTTTATTATTAGACTTTTATTTTCCAAGTTATCTTTGTCAGTTCCTTTTCAACTGTGAGCGAGTTGTACAGGCCAGGCTGGCAGGGATATCGAAGCGCAACCTGTTACCATGGGTTCAGTACATGATTCTGAAAACCCAGCAGTGAACTTTTTTGTGGGTAATTAAAAAAAAACTACCTACGGTAAGATCTTTGTCCCTATTTTTCTTTTATTTTCTTCTTGTCTGTTTATACATACACGTGTGTACATAATGGTTAAATAAATTAAAAAAAAAATCTGTTTCATACATTTTGACCGCCTAGGTATTGCACTTTTCTATGAAACAACAGTTTTTTTTTTTGATAACCGGTGAAAGCTTTCTACACAAGTTTTTAATCGCATTTTTTATGTGATTAAACTAAAAATTAACGAATTTCGAACTTTTACCTTTACTTGTGCTATGAGACCTTGCTTCTTGCCAGTGTAACGGCTCTAGGTCAACGGGAAGTAACCTATAGGTTTTGATTTATTTGCGATTATTAAATATGTCGCATTAATGGCCGTATTTTTTATTGCGGTAACTTGGAAGCTTGATTTTTAGAGCTCTAAGGGATCGTAGACCGACGTATTTGATATGAATTCAACTTGATACCTCCACGTGTTCCCTAGAAAAAGGGTATTGACAGACTGACAGACAGACGGACGTACAACGAAGTGGTCCTAGAAGTGCTCTATCTATACATGAGCGGCGAGCATCAACGGTAGAAGCAACTGCAGCCGTCGACGAGTCAGCATCAAGGGCTCTGTTTTTTCCTTTTGAGGTACGGAACCCTAAAAAACCTTTCCATACGTTATCTTGTTTGGTCTTTGCACGTCATAACGTGAAAAGTACCTAATGTAAATACCATCACAAAAGTTGTTAAGTAGACTATAAACACGGTAATACTCCATCGTAAGTTCCCCTAATCTGTTGCTACAATCACTGGTTTCTTGCCATTATTTCGTCGTAATATTTTAACTTTACGGCGAAAGTAAACTCATAAAATTACCGTGAAACTCAGTAAAATACGGCTTCTTAAATATTTTCATAGAAATTTATTAAATTTTCCCTTCAAAATTTTGCTGAAAGTGTCAAAAGATTGTGATAGCTTCATAAAGACGAAGTGTTTTTTCGGTTTATAGACGATATCAGTATTTTGTGGAGTAAGTAAATAGAATTCGGAATTTACATAATATTTTAAGTTCGTTTTATGTTGAAGGTATTTTTTCATACTAAAATTCTGAATCTTTGAAATGATTTTAGCTTTGGACGTATCTAATACAGTCAAACCTGGATAAGCGAGAGTTCAAGGGAGCACAATCTCATTCTCGCTTATAGAGGTTTCTCACTAACCCGAGTTTCTCGCTAATGCAGGTATATGGGTAGCGTTTCTCTCTTATAGGGGTACGCAGCAGTAACAAGTCACAGCAAGTACGAATGTAGTAAATATGTAATATTATAAAATTATTAATAGAAAAACAATGGTTGGAAGTTCCACGAAAGTTAAGAATGAGATATAAAATAGCAGATGTTAAATTTGTAAATAAAGCTCGACTGTCGCTTATAGAGGTATAGATAAGTAGCAGTCTCACTTACGGAGGTCTATGAGGGATAAACGACTCTCTCTTACAGGGGTTTCTGTTTCACGCTAATAGAGGTTCTGGGAGCTTAAAATGACGGGTCCTGGCTATTACTCTCACTTATAGAGTTTTCTCACGTATCCAGTTCTCACTTATCCATCCAGGTTTGACTGTAATCACTTTGGGTAGATAAACTAGGGGTCGACTCCTACTCAGACAACTATGTTGCTTAAATAAGCAAAGCAGAATGACAAAGTCAAATTCAAAGCTTCTATTTAATTTAAACCATTTACATGCACTTTTGGATGGTCAACAAATGGTCATTCAGAAAGTTGCCCATTCCAAATCGTAGTAGGTACCTATGGAGAAAAATGGGCAAGAAACGCCACGGACACTCTTTTTTAAATTATATTGTTACAGCACATTAGTTTCAAATACAGATATAGATTCAACATTAATGTTGAAACCACAGATACACCTAGATAACGCAAGAGCAACTACTTCGCGTGCCAAAAATCGCACAAGTTTACGATCGAAAATCATAAGCCGCCACTTTCGCGCTCAGTCCTGCGTACTGCTGGCTGGGTGAGCGTGAGCGAGAGAGCGCGAGCTTGTGACAAAAGGTGGTACGCTTAGTTTTAATACAGTTCGTGATACTTGCGTTATCTAGGTATATCTGTGGTTTCAACATTAATGTTGAATTTATAATTATATTATATATGCGAACGATGTAAAAGACGCAAAACGATAACGACGACGGAAGTTAGGGTCTCAACCCAGGTAGAACAATTTCTATGAAACGTTTGTGGTAATTGTCCTATCAGAATCGCGTAGCACCGTCGCGTCGCTCCTGTCTGCGGGAGCCTTTAAAGACAACCATAGTAAAAGCATAAATAAACAACTCAAACATAAAATAATTCAACGAAATGACTTCTAATATTCCACGACAAAATAATTGAATTTCAAACCCACACGGCGAAATATTCCGCATGAAAAACTTGTAATAATCAAATTACCAACATTATAAAACGCGGCTAACTTCAGATCTCTTATGAAGCGATACTCCAAACTTTCATCTGTAATACTTACTTTAACTTATTCCCCCCTCGCTCCCCTGAGAGTCCTTCCTCAGGAGTCGTCTCATGCGGCTTACTGTTCACCAACTCGATTGTGTCAACGTTTTTACCTGACACTAATGTGTTCCTATTATGTCATGAGAAGAAGCGATTTTCTTGAATGTCTCCGAAGAATACTGGCCAATGACAAGGTTTTACTATTGACAACAGTAGCCATATTGCCATTACCATATTGTGTGTTCCTCCCATGACAGGTTCTTTCTGTCAGCTAAATGATAACGCAGTATTGATCATTAATAAATCTGAAAATCTCTGCAGCTCTGGACAGAAAGGGGTGGAAGGAGAGTAGGGAGGCCTTTGCCTCACTCAAAACTCTTGCGCGTTTTTTTGGCTAGGAACTGGGAAATAAATTGTTGTTATTCTTTTTTTAAAAGGCAATATGTCCATGAAAAACAGAATTCATAATCGACTGACCACGCAAATAGTTCGCGGTCGGTTTGATTGACGTTTTAATCAACTGCGCAACTCAACTTGATTGACCTTTGGGAAGTACATTTGACCACGTACACTTTGATAGCTTAAAAAATACGTGATGACGATAAAATCGCTATCGCTTATGACTAACACCCTCTCCCGGGCATGAGACAAGTAAATCGTAGGCAATTTGCCGCATGTTCCTAACTATGGAACAACGATCTTCAGCGGCACATCCCTCATGATACGTTCTTGACTTTAACATACTTTCGCATATATTACAGAGTAAATAGATGCTTATTTGTTACATTATCTTGTGGGAGAGCACTTCAAGTGAGAAATATGGTTTTGTGGTGTGTGGTTCTTGTTAAAACCAGTCACGGATTCGAGTCCTGGATGGAGAAAATATGTAAACTAGAGTTTGTTTATGTTAATAAATAAATAACGTAGGTATGCAAGAGTTGTTTGTAATGTACATACCTCTATAATACATATTTTTTTGTCAGCCTCATTGTGGACAATATCTAAATAAAAGCTTGTGAAAACTTGTATTTCAGTTTTCAGTCATATAAAAGCAAGACGAAATTTTAAGTATGCATGAATAGTTTAGCGTATAGGTGAAAAACAGGCATTTTAAATTATGTTTATGTTCAAAGAAATAGGAGCCAAGTCTGCCAACAAACTGATCCGCAGTTTATCTTCGGGGCAGTTTGGTTTGGAGTTTATCTTGTAATATTTTTTTCGTCTGTGAGTAATCACTTTTTAATTTTTTTTCACCGTTAAAAGATAACATAAAATTATACTGTTACAGATAAGCGGTCTACTAGCCTGGATTTAGTTTTAAATCGAATGCTGACACAAACTGAAAGGACTACACCTAAGTTGTAAGTAACCTGTTCCGCTCAGTCTGTTTGGTTCTTTCCTCAAAAAACCATTTCAGACACCAATCAATGAAGATCTACATGGTCTTCACATGATCTGACCAAGATTATGTCTGGATTTTAAAAGATACTGTAACCTCTGAGTTTGTTTCGGCCTTTCTTCTCAGAGTAGTCAGATAGAAAACGCCGACCTCATCTAGCTTAAAAAAATATGATTGATGTGTAAAAAAGTGTTTGTACAAACCTACTTACAGAAATAAATCATTTATCATTATCATTTAACCAATTTACGGTGCCAATCTTAATAGTGCGACCTTTTAGGTTTTTGTAAGAGAATGGACTAGGGATCTAACAGGGCTTCAGTGTAAGTAACTGCCCTGCTCTGCAAATGATTGCTGTCTGAGAAAAGTGAAAAGAGTGGTTACACTTTTTTCCAGACTAGTTTGTCTACCTATTTTATTTGATGGAGCCCTTCTTGTCAGATATCAGGCCGAACTGTGAAATATTTTTTGTTTTTTTAATTAAATAATCCATACTAATATTATAAATGTGAAAGTGTATGTGTGTGTCCGTTTGTTTGTCCGTCTTTCACGGCAAAACCGCTGAACCGATTTAAATGAAATTTGGTATAGAGATAGCTTGAGTCCCGGGAAAGGATATAGGATACTTTTTATCCCGATATTCTTACGGGATCGAGACTTATGCAGGTGAAACCGCGGGGCGCAGTTAGTCTTAAATAAAAATTAAATGCTCTTCGTTGCTAAGCGCATCACTTGAAAACGGCTCGACTGATTTGCTTATTTTTTCTTTTAAAATATTCATAATCAGGTTTTTATGGAAAGAAAAATTGGAAAATATTCCCGGAAAATCTTTAAATTCTGGAAATACTTTACGTCCTTTTTTGTATGAATTATTAAAATTTGTACAGGTCAAGGTCAGTCATCCTCAGCTAGTAATTAATAAAACAATCGAATGAGAAATTCACAGCCGCCTTTGTACAGTTTTTACTTGTGCATAAAGTTTTGTTTTGTTTTTTATATTATTCTGTAATTTATGTCTGTTATTCATATCGTGTACATAATAAAGAGTATTCTATTCTATAAATTCATAAATCCAACAAGTACGGTGGAAGCCAAGCTGCCCACGGTAACATCGTACAGTAGAATAAGCTATTTGGTATACAGGCAACTTGCAACTTTTAAACAATGTTCCGAGTGCGCTCGTTTAGTAGTCAATTGTTTTATATCACTTTCCTAAATAAGCCATCAGAGGGGTAATTATTATGATCTTAAGAACGTTCATGTAAATGTGATCTCAGCCTCAATTTGTCAAAAATACCTCCAATTTCCTTACGTCTTTGACATTGATTGTCGCTGAGATGAGATTGCGACTAGATTTTGAACGTTTTTAATTACGAGAATTGGCCTTCAGCTTCAAAAGTTAATTCACACAGTAAAAATGAATAATATCAGTGTAATGGAAAGGCGCATATTTTTTGCCGACTGTACATTTGCATATCACCACTTATGGATTATTTCACGAGAAAGACGCCTTTGGGTTTTGAACGGAAATGTTCTACGAAATAAATAAACCAGCTACCTAGATAGTTTTTTCGGAAAACACAAGCACTACGTTATTCCTTTTACATAAAGCCTACGAAAACCTTTTATGTAATATGTTATCGAATACCGGATACTCAGTAAATATAGCTCACATACCTAATCCTACTAACGGAGGTTCGATTCCCTTCCGCTCGATCAAGGCCCGTAGGTAACGCGTGTATCTATCCAAACATATTATAAATTCGAAACTAACTCTGTCAGTCTGTTACGAGTACCTTGCAAGCCTTAACAGATGAACGGATTTCCACAAAATTTGGCACACAGGTAGATTATGACCTGGTTTGCACATAGGATACTTTTAATCCCGGTAGTACGTTCTCGTGGGTTTACTCTAGGGACTCTATGGTCAGGGTGGGAAAATACACGCGGGCGAAGCCACAGGGTTGTACTATATAAATAGAACAAAACAAAGGCTGATGATGATGATTCCGGAAGGTTTTTTTTATTGCTGAATGGGCACGCTCTTGACCTCGATCACGCCTGATGGAAAGCGATGGATGAGGTCTATGATGGAACGAGCGTGCCCAGAGGATGCCTAAGGTACTGGAACTCCCAAGCATCGACGAAACACACAAGGCTGCTTGACGCCGGACTCCGGTGGGAGGGTGGTCGCAAACCAGGCGGGCGTTAGCTCTACCACCGCAAGGGAAGAATTGGCCAGTCAAATAAGGTGTTGGGTGTGACTGTCCAGGATGCACCGAGCGCTCGGTTCAGTTGAGTAACTGGCGGAACAAACTGCGCTACATGAGGTGGCTTCTTCATGCATCCCAATTATGTGTATCATACATTATTATTTAAGTTAGATATAGCAGTGCCATTTATGTTATGATATCATATGTTTTGACATGTCGACTCGCACCCGGGGCGGGTCGCTAGTTTAATATCATAGGTATAACCTTTAAACATTACGTTTCATTTTGATCGAAAACATTAGTGGCTTTTTCTTAAATTAAAGAGTATTACGTGTGTGTGGGGGAGGGGGGGTGGGGTGTTGGTGGGTAATGGTCTTTGTTTAGCGATTATAGGGATTTTTCTTAAGTTTGTGTCCTTGAAAGATATTTTACTATATTTACACAAAAAGTGGGACGTTATTTTTTGGGGGCATTGAACTATACGCCTCGTCGGTCTAGTGGTCGCGAACACTGCTAAACATGAGGTCCTGGGTTCGATATCAGGTCGGATAAAGTGCAAAACACAAAGGACAAAGGCTCCAGATGACATCCCTATCTATTGATGGGAGGCCATCTGGAGCCTTTTAGTCTCGTACAAGACTTTCTGGTTTTTTACTTTCTTTTTATATAATTTTGTTTTATATATTTTTATGAATTTGTTTAGTTTAGTTTGTGATCTTCCCGAGCGAGTAAAATACATACTTTTTCTTTCTTTATTTTCCTTTACATACCCCAGCATATATTCAAGACGTCAGCAGTAGCTTTCACTATAAATAAAAGCCTTTGGTAACAAAACATTCAACCTTCGACACGCAAACCGATTCAGTACAGACATAGGTACTGCGCAATAAATAGGACAATGAACCGATTACTCGCCGTGAATGAGCCGGAATGATACCGGATGTGTAGTTGAATGGCTGGTCGGCCCGGACGTGACGTATGTACAACCGGGCCGTAGGCTGTGCGCTGTGCGAGGTGACGGATGATGAGACTTTAATTAGATAAACCATTTAATAAGAATTGTGTGTTATGTTATGTTTGTTTATTTTTCTTTAATTGGTGTTAAATAAAAGATGAATCCCGGTTTTGCGTTTTTCTAGACTGTCAAAAAGAAAATATCTTAATTATTTAGAGAGATGGGCAAAGCTCGTCAGTCATTGAACGCCTGACGGAGAACATCGCCGACGAAGTAGACTGTGGTGCGAATGTTTGCAGGGCCAACATGTCCAGAGATTGCACAAGGCAGGGAGGTTTGGAAGAAAAAAGTGACACAATAAAGGATAACGAAAAAAAAAATCAGCCATGAATTATATCAAAAGTTTAAACTTTCAAATAACTTTGAATACAGTTTTTACTAACTCCTCTATCGGACGAGTCACTCGAGTGATTGGTTCTCTCGGTCGAAGGTTCATTTTTATTTCATTCCTCGTTCATACGACAAAATTATATAGGAATAAACTTTCATCTGCTCTTTTTATTTATCTTTTCGATCATTCGGTAGGCGAGTGAATGCCGAGTGCCAAAATCCAATTTTGGCACTTCTGCAAATTCTGCAATTATTTTCTTCTTACTACTTCGACTTGGAACCGTGCACGTGCTAGGTGCTCGATTACAATTGATCGTTTCCTTTAGAGAAGAGACGGCAAGAAACTCCCCGGTTCCTGTTTTAAAAATAAGGCTTTTAGAATATTGTCAAATTGAGTTGTCATCGTTGGAGCGGTTCACTAACAAATTCGTTTTTTACTTTTGATTCATTTTCCGTGACGAGTTTCACTTCGAGTGAAAGGTGCTGAATAAAAGGGAAAAATGATCCAGAAGTGTCTGAAATCGGTTTAAGCGTGTTCGCTTTTTTGATACCAGTTAGAAAACATTTCAAGTTTTGTTGGTGCTGATGTTTACCTAATAGCTAGGTTTTTGGGTGACGTCTCGAGTGTGGAAATTGTGAATAAATCGTCGTATTGGGTTCCATCTGTAAAAACAAATGTAAGTGATAATATTCAATAAATAAATATGCATACTGTGGATATTTCTGTAGTCAAACTAATATGTTCTAGAGAATCCCAGTTAGGTCAAAATAATAATTTATATTAAACATTCCATTCGAAAGGTCGTATTTTTCCTACCATTATCAGTAAAGAAAGTGTATTTATTCACTAATACACCTCCGACTAGCAATCACAATATTATTGATTGACCCAACGGCAACGCTTTGATTATTCGACGCGACTAATAGAGCGTGAACTATTAAACGAGCGGTTAACTGAATTTCATGAATGTATTGATTTTGTAGAATAATATGTTTTTATAATGTGCTGAAGCTAGTAAATATTTATGTACGGCTGCATTTAGTGGCCAAAATATATGGGAAAAGTTTAGAATGAAATTCGTAGACCGAGCGTAGCACTTTCGTTGCTACGGCGTAGCACTCGTAGCAAATGCGTAGCACAAGCGTAGTCACAAAAGACATGTCGTTTCTTTAGTTTAGCAAAAACACATTATACTATTACTTTTGAGGTGGGTAACAACTGGTTACCGACACCAATGGTCGGGCAGTAGCCCACCAGACACAACACCCGTCTGGACGGAGGATCCTCCCTTTTCTATGGAGGATGAGTGAACTTTACACCCTGTTCCTCATACCTCTATAATATCAAAATCAAAAATTATTTATTTCTCCAACATAAATTAATCTAAACAGACTAGTGATTGGAGCCTCCCTTTAAGCAAGTAATGCCTGTATTGGGAGACTCCGCTCTTCTATACCATATACTAAAAACGAACTGAAGTGAACTGAGTTGAACTTAATAAAACTACTTTACCTACAATAAAACAATATATATACTCCTTAAACCAGGACAGAAAATCTGCTAAGCGGCAGAAATAAATATGGCGGCAGGACAGCCATCCCACCGAAAACAAATAAAACCAGAATGGACGTCTTAAAATGACATTCCCAAAATACCTTTCAATACGTTACAAACAACAATTTATATTTACCTTCCCCACAACCTCGTTCCACAATCCAATCCACATTACGATTGTTAGCTCACCACTCAAGCAATAGTAATTGTATGTAAAGTGGAGAGAGCCAGCACTTTGTGGCAGCAGGGGCAGTGTGTGTGTAGTGATGTGACCCACCTGCCGCCGAATATAAATATACCGAGATCGATAACACGTACGTATGACACAATGTTAGGGATACGGGGAACGTGATTTGATTTATAAGTGGAATTTGATTGGACCAAAATAAATGTAGATAAAGAAAAGAAAGAAAAAGTATTTCTTGCGACTCGTACAGGAAAATCACAAACTAAACTAAACACAGAAAAAAATAATAAAAAACCAAGTTATATAAAAAACAAGTAACAAAAAGAAAAATGAGACAGAAACTCCTATACGAGGTCAAAAGGCTCCTATCTCAGCATGATGCTGCGAAATTTAAAAAATAAATGCCACAGCGCTGGTATTCTGATAGGCCCGCTGTGATGTCACGGGCAATTACAGAAATAAATAAATAATATAATAGGTATAATAATTATGTAAAATATTAGCAAATTAAAATAAAATATTAATTTTTAATCCGCGCCTGACGTAAACTTATTACTTGTTAGAGGCACTCTTGTGTGTCTGTGGCATTCCTGTGACAAGTAAAGGGTCGCAGGCACCGACCTTCCGGCATGAATAAAATATATATAGGTACATTAAACATTGATCGTTGAGAGAAACATAAACAAAAACTTGATGACGACTAGGGTTTTACCTGTACTAAATGATGACACAGTGGGTCCCTCTCACCGAGAGGAGGCCTGTGTCCCAGCAGTGGGAACATTATAAGTTGATTATACAGTGGGTCCCAAACAGGAACAAACGGCAACGCGCTGTAAGCCCAGCAGGAGATGGCTGGATGAGCTTGAGTTTTTTTGTTATTTATTTATTTATTTAATACTTTAAGCACATAAATGTACAGAGGCGGACTTAATGCCATAAGCATTTTCTACCAGTCAACCTTTGGGTGATGCAGAGACAAACAGCGGACAAACAGTGCCTGCAAAATAGTGGTATTATAGTGCTGAATAGGAGAGGCCTAGATGATGGGCGATAAACAGAAACTATTTCATTGCAATACAGGGTACAAAAAATAATAACTACAAAAAATAAACTTTTTTTTAAACGCATCATCACTACTAAATTGCTTTTATGATAGTGGGTACCATGATTTATCAGTATTGGCACTTTTTCAATATCTTTTAAGCCTCACGAAAAATTATTTGTAACCTTCGAACCTTACTGAAAACACTCAAATTGTCATAACTTTTAAGGAGATCAAGTTAGGGCTCTGCCACAGAGATATTTTTACTGCAAATAACCCCAACTATCACCCTGATTCGTTTGATCCACCATTTTTTACCCACTGTATAACTAAAGAGGCAGTTGATAAATGTTTAAGGTGCGGACTAGCGAACGACAGATGGTATTGAACCCCACCTGTTGCAACATTGACGTAAACCCTCTTCAAACAAAGGCAGGTATATTGCTTTGCTGAAAGTTTAAAAGGAATAAGTCAAAATGGCATGTGAACCATGCCCCGTCTTTATACTCAAGACGGGGCATGGTTCATATGCCATTTTGACTTATTGAGTTTATATATAGGGGGGTAATCTCCGGAACTACTGATCCGATTCAGAAAATGGTTACTCTAATGAAAAGTCACAGTGTTGAAGAGTGTCATAAGATATTTTATGTTGAAATAAGACATTGCGTAGAAGCTAATCGTTTAAATAGTTGGTCAAGTTAAAAGTTAGAAGTGATTAAAAAGTCTGACTACTAGTTTGTACCTAAAAACAGATTCTCTTAGAACCTAGATAAGGTAATACCTAAGTATCCTCCCACACACTCAAACACTTCACACATTAAAATATTCCACCCCGACCGTGCATTACAAAGTATATCCAGATTACGCTAACACTACCGCCCCGACACGCCCTTATAAGCTTCCTTTACTTTGTGAGCACACTGCACCAACTTATTAAGTTGTAAACTTGGGATTTGTAACATTGTATCTTGATTTAAAGGTCAAATTATCTGGCAACTATGTAAGTTTAGGTTGACTTGTAGTACCCGACTTTGATATTAAGGGGATGTAGCTGCTTCCATCTTTATGTCATAAACATAGATGCGCAGATCCTGTTTTAGATAGAGATATTATTATACTCGTATCTTTTGTTTATTTTTTTTTTTTTAAATTCTAGTGGTTAATAAAATCAGATGTTTTTTTTTTACTACAATTTTTACGTAATATAGGTATGTTGGATACTAAACAAGCCGACAGCCTAGCTGATGTTTACTGCACACCAATAGCTATGGACATCTGCAGGACCAGAGATATCGCAGATGCGGCACTATTCCTTACAGAACGTTGAAATATCTCATGTGTCTTTATACCAGCACCCACATACCACTGCCATAGCAGCACTGCTTAGCGGCATAAATAGTAGTGGTACTTCCCCGGACGATTTAGAGTTTATGCGGGACGTCCAGTTAATAAAATCTTCAAAGTATTTTTTATTATATAATAGCTCCGCCCCGCGGTTTTACCCACATAAGTCTCGATCCCATGGGAATATCGGGATGAAAACTATCCTATGTACTAATCCAGATCATGGTCTACTTATGTGCCAAATTCCATCGAAATCCATTCAGCCGTTTTAGCGTGAAAGCGTAACAAACAAACATACAAAAAAAAACAAATCTTTTCTCTTTATAATATTAGTTTAGATTAGGAACCTATACCAATGCATGGTCACCTATTAATCAACTCGAACCTCTTCCATCACTAGGACATTCGATTATTCACTTTATCCAGGCCATCTAGGGTACCTATGTTAGGTCTATAATCTAGATTGACAGATGAGCACACAACATGGGCTTATCGGTAAGACAAATGCTCTGTTCCGTGCTAGAATCAATCAATCAACTCTGCCTATTGCAGGACACTAAACTTAGACCTAAGATGGTCTAATACTCACCTGAGAGATTGGTGATCGTTGTGATGCTAGTAATCTTTTTCAAGATGGATGAAGAGTAAGGTAATTTTACAACGAAAAGTCAATAGAGTTTACTGGGGGTTGTGGAGGTCAGTTAGGCAGTCCCACCTTTAAAACTCAATACAAGCTAATCCGTAATCACACTACGTATCACACTAATATTATAAAGGCGAAAATTTGTAAGTGTGTGTGTTTATGTTTGTTACTTCTTCACGCTTAAACGGCTGGACCAATTTTGATAAGATTTTGTATGGAGGTCGCTGACACCCTGGATTAACATATAGGCTACTTCTTATCCCGATGTTCCCACGGGATCGACACTTATGCGGGTGAAACCGAGGGGCGCAGCTAGTAATCTATATTTTTTGTTGTTGTTGTATTATTATTTTTATTTTATTTATAAACACTATTTTGCATGCCATTTTAAAATTATATTTATTTTTTTTTTTCATGTACAATACGCTAATTAATAGTGCCGTGCTTTCCTATAATTAAGATCCATGCGAGATCTATAATTAAGATAAAGATGTCGCGTTTTAGCGGGGCAATAGCGGGTTCCTTTCTCCAATATTTCTTTAAAATCTAAATCAAAACATTTTATTTCACATAAACCTACATGGGCACTTATGAAACGTCAGAAGCTAGGTGTACGGTTCCAATTAGTCGTTTCCTATGGAGAAGAGCCGGAAAAAAACTCCACGGTTACTCTTTTAAAATTCTGTAGGAACCCAAACAATAAAATATGCACGGTTTTTTGTCATTGAACATGTTGAAGATCTCAAATTAAACATAGAAAGTACATAATTATGAAGGGAAAAAGTTACATTGGTACTTGACCGGTTTATTTTAGTTTACGGAGAAGAAAGATATAAAGATTTATTGTTCAACTAGGGTTGGATTACATGGCAAAGTAATCACACTATCACACTAATATTATAAAGGCGAAAGTTTGTGAGTGTGTGTGTGTGTTTATATGTTTGTTACTTCTTCACGCCTAAACCACTGAACCGATTTAGATGAAATTTGGTATAGAGATAGTTTGAGTCCCGGAAAAGGACATAGGATAGTTTTTATCCCGATATTCCCACGGGGTCGAGTCTTATGCGGGTGAAACCGCGGGGCGCAGCTAGTATAATATAAAGCACAAACATAAAGTTTCTTAACCGCGTACATGATGTGATAACCCAGTCTGGGTTATCACAACATGTATGCGCTCATACGTACACGATGGCAAGACATGACATGATGGAAGCTCCGAAGTTATAACCACGCTACTCTTTTAAAATTACTAGTAAAAACAAAATATAAATCTGTGTGCCTTCTAAATATGTCAAAGCAATGTTGCACACCGTCGATTCCTCACTATTTGAAAAGGCAGCGAGGGCTACCTTTTGCTTCGTCAGATATTACCTGTGTAGTTTGCAATTTTGCTGACAACACATTGGAAAATATACTGTCGGGTGTATATTTCGCATAGGAACGGATCAAAACTGCTGATTCGATGCAGTGCATTTCTCTTTTATCTAGTACCTAGTGTTTGTACGCGTGGGTGGCGTTTGGCGATAAGCTTCACTTGCTACGTTGGTTTGTGGATGGGTGACTATTTACACATTGAGATTTTGTCTTTTAGAGAGCTCCCTACATTAAAATTGATTATTTTTTATTATTTTATTCTGCTAACAATCATCTTATCATTATTGTATCAGCACTGTTCAGTATAAAGAGCATACCCAGACAAATTCTTCCAACAATAATTAAATACATTGTAAGATGTACGATACCTGTGGCGACATCTACAACGCCACATGCGAACTTCGCATCATATCAGACTAACGCCACGCAAATTCCTGCATCGCGCAAGCAGAATTTACCGCGCAACTAGCATTATATACAAGGTCCCGACACCAATAGTCGGGTAGCTGCCTACTACACACGACACCCGTCTGGTCGGAGGATTCTGCCTTTTCTCGATCCTTTCTATGGAGGATGAGGGAACTTTACACCCTGTTCCTCATTCTATATACTTTTTGTGTAAATCTCATCCGTAAAAGAGCAGACTCAATAAACTTTAACATCCACCCATAAACGACAAATCTTACATTATTTGCTACTAACTCCTTAACGAGTACTGTCCAATAAGCAGTATATCATTTTTTTATCCCTAAACATTATTTCTTTTGAGTCCCGAATCACTTTATAGTCAATCTAACTGTACACACGAAAACATCAAGCTATACAGGGTGGAATTGAATTCATGGGCATCCTTTTAAGGGGCCATTGTAATCATCATTATGAACAACTTTTACTATGGGAAAAAACCTGAAAACGCGAAAAAAAATCAGCTCTTCCCTACATTTTGACGAGTTATGTGAACATAAATGCAAGGAACAGCTGATTTTTTTTCGCGATTTTAGATTTAGTCCCTTAGTAAAATTTGTTCATAATGATTAGTACAATGACCTCTTATAAGGATGCTCATGAATTTTATTCCACCCTGTATAATCCAATATAAGCTGACCTCTCATTGTTGTGATGTAGGTATGGTGTATTGTGTGTGTTTTAGTCCGTGCTAAATAAAATATGTATTTTCTTTCTTAAAAAATAAAGTTAGTACACCGTAACTGACGTCATAATTTCTTAGAATATAAATTCGTCGCCATTCGTCTGAACTCGCTGAAATTCGTCCGAATTCATCCGGTTCTAGTCGTAAAAGTTTTTACGAGCACCACGACAGCTGCAATTACTTTGTGGTATTTGATTCAGAGTATTTTCGATAAATATACAGGTGTAGAAGGGGACACAAGGGTTTGTAGCTAAAGGGAGATTGGAGATTCAACAGTGTGGTTGGAGAATGTTCCGAGTTTAAGTGTTGGAGGGTCGGCAGTTAAAACACTTTGTGGCGAACGAGTTATGAACAATGCAGTTATTATTTTCAAGGTTACCAGTCATAAAGCTAATAGTTGCTCTCAGAAACAGTTGTTCTTGGTGTACAATGTTAGGCCTCGTGAACTCATAGATGTTTGGATTTGTTGGCAATTCTTAATTTGTTAAGTACCTGGTACTTGTTGACACGCCTAAACTGTCCTCCCAAACCTTTGAACACTGAAATTTGAAAACATTGTAAAAGCCAATTATTTTTAAAAGAGTAGGTACCCGTGGAGTTTCTTGCCGGCTCTTCCCCTTAGAGAACACCAATTTATTGTAACTTCTGACGTTTCGTGAGTGCCCATGTAGGTTTATATGAAACAAAACATTTTGATTTATGAGAATACATATTTTTAAGAATTACGAGTAGGTACCTATCTGTTCGGCAAGCTGCAATGTGTTGATCACTAGCTGCGCCCCGTGGTTTTACTCGCATAAGTCTCGATCCTGTGGCAATATCGGGATAAAAGTCCCAATCCAGGTCATAGTCTACTCATGTGCCAAATTTCATCTAAATCCGTTCAGCTATTTTAGAATGAAAGCGTAACATTTATACAAAAAATCAAAACTTTTCACTTTATAATACCAGTATAATTAGTTTAGAATACATGTTCGAGTATTTAATGTAACAAACAGTAAGCTGTCTGTACATTATTACATTGCAGCATTACAAATACCACGTCACCAGTCAGCATTGCGTTTTTCGTAGAATACAACTAAAATAGTAAGCACTTTCGTTTATTGCTTCGATTTTTCCAAACACTTACGAAATTACTTCCGATTGCTGGTTTTGATAGGAACCTGGTACAATCCTACCTGCTTCTGATTGCCTCATGGTATTAGAATTTTACGACTGAATTGGAAGAATACCATCTGCCTAGCCTTCTCCCAACTATGTTGGGGTCGGCTTTCAGTCTAACCGGATGCAGCTAGACCAGTATTTTACATGGAGCGACTGCCTATCTGACCTCCACAACCTAGTTACTGGGTAATACGATACCCCTTGGTAAGAGTGGTTATCAGACTTTCGGGCTTCTGACTATCCGTATAAATTGTCAAAGATCCACGAATTACAGCCGGGAACAACCGCTTAACGTGCTTTCCGAGGTACGAAGGGGTCTCGGTATGTAAAGATGGTCACCCATCCACAGATCAACCGCGGCAAGCGTAGTGTAACCTGATCGCTTGACCTGTGCGGCTGTTATTATTTAGCCACGGGCCCCTCGGAATCGGAATAATACCAATACAGCATATTTCCAACTCCGATTTCTATGAGGAAATACTTCCAGAAAATATTTTATGACCTTTATAGACTCTGCGGTTTATAGAGAAATCAAAAGGATTTTTATGACTATTGGTAAAACAATTCAAGAGCTCGTGGCTAAATGAGAACAGCCGCACGGGTCGGACGAAGGTTAAGCTACGCTTGCAGCGGTCGGTTCGTGGATGGGTCACCATGAGTGCCACCGTGGCTCGAAAAGCACGTAAAACCATTGGTCCCGGCTGTGGCTTGTAGGTATTTGACAGTCGGACGGGTAGTCAGAAGCCCAAAGGTCTGGCAACCAGTCTTAAATGATGATAATGAAGGTGAGAGCCAGCAATATTTAAAATTATTTGCAAAACACGTAAGAAATTAATAATTTATCAGGCTATATTGAAGAAATCAAATCCACAGTAAAGCTGAAGTAGAATTTGACAAGTTCTCCAATTAGATGCCTGTTTTTCGTCTAGGTCCTCTGGTGTCGGCTTTCGTTTTGGAACCTAAGGGAAAACAAAATAATATTCATAGAGATTTATTGATATCAAAGAGGTTGTGATTGGGACTTCTTGCTGATCCCAGATGACATATTGCTTATTGACTGCCAGGAGGCTTTAGTGAAGGATTTTAGTGTCAACGTTGAGGTCTCCTTCTGAGGGTTTCGTACCCAAAGGTTCAAAGTCAAAGTCAAAGCATTTATTTCAAATAGGCACATAAAAGGCACTTTTGAACGTCAAAAATTATCTTAAAATAGAATTGATTCTAGTCGCCCATTCCAAAAGGTAGTTTTCGTATGGAGAAGAATGGGCAAGAAACTCCACCGTTATTCTTTTAAAATGTTTTAGGTACAATATTTTGCATGGGTACATTAATTATATAATAACATGTGAGGACGATGCACCTAAAATGAAATTACTATACCACAATAGGTAAAAGAATTAAAAACGAAACCATGACATATAAATTAATTATCTGATAGATACATGGTGCTCACATATTTACAAACATGGTACAAGCAAAACGATTTTTATTAAAAAAAAAATACAAGTAATAAGTCAGGGTGTGAGTAATGAATGTAAAAACTAATAAAAAAAAATTACAATTAAATTAGCAACCAGTTTGTTTTTGTCTAGACTCTAGATTGTCCTATGGAGCAGGACCAGCATGTTTCCAAGCGTTCTTATCTTGGATATAATCTTCTAATTTATAGTATGCTTGTTTACAAAGTGTACGTTTAATGTGAGTTTTAAATTTTCTTTCATTTAATTGCAATATATCACAAGGTATTTTATTGTAACATTTGACACAGTACCCCATAAAAGATGTATGTACTTTGGCTAATCTGAAAAATGGTTGATGTATTTTATCTTTATTTCTTGTGTTAAAGTTATGTCTATCGCTTATTTTATTAAAAAGATGTAGATTTTTTCTTACATACATAATGTTTTCATAAATGAATTGGCAAGGTACCGTCATAATATTAATCCTTTTAAATAGTTCCCTGAGAGATTCGCGGCGACGTAGATTATAAATGGCTCTGACAGTTGACAACAGGACCTTATTACTAAGGCTCCGCTGTCCGTCCGTCTGTCTGTCACAGGGCTGTCTCTTTTAAACCGTAATATGTAAAAATTTTCACAGATTATGTACTACTTTGACCATTATAACACCAAATCAAAATTAAATTAAGTTTAAACTGTCAAGCTCTGCTAATGAGACACAATTGATTTTCTATTGTTTCGTCGCCAATGGGCGACGCGCGCCGCTTGACCGGTTAAAATTAAACGGAAAAACTTATTTTTTTTAAATATTCAGTGTTAAACATTGTACGGTGGTACGAAACCCTTCGTGTGTGAGTCGCATTCGCACTTGGCCGGATTTTGTAGAAATCGGTTACCATGGTAATAGGTTGATTAGGTATGTAATTTTCACATTGGCAAAAAGTTGCGTTTTTTTTTTGTTCTTGTCGTGTAATTTTGGTTTAAGGTGGCGAGGGAATGAAGAGTGAAGTTTGGACTACATCATTTTATCTTCCTAGCTTTTTCCTGACTATGTTGGGGTCGGTATCCAGACTAACCGGATGCAACTGGATACCAGTATTTTACATGGAGCGACTGCCTATCTGACCTTCACAACTCAGTTACTGGTTAATACGGTTGTAAATCTTTGACAGTCATTACAGGCACTGACCTGTAACGACTGTCAAAGATGTACAAATGACAGCCAGCTTAACGTGATTTCCGAGGCACGGAGGGTTCTTGATATGTAATGGATGATCATCCATCCACGGACTGACCGCGGCAACCGTAGCTTTACCTTTGATCGACCCGTGCGGCTGTTATTATTCAGCCACGAGTACGACAATTTGGGATACCCAAATAAAGGGCTTGACAAAAAGAACACCAAAAGGTTCGGCATCGTAGAAATTTTGCAGGGCCAAGTACATCTTTTATCTTTTCTCATTTTGTATCCAACAATGGAGGCTCGCTCCTAAGCTTACCCCTTAGTAACCTACGCGTCTTAATTTTAAGACAAAGTACACATCGGCCGTACTTTACAACTTAATAGAGCATGTTGTATGTTAATAGGGCCATTGTGGCCTTATTGTGTCACTCGCCTTATGAGGGGAGCGGTTGTGGTCGAGGGGACGCAAGGAGTTTGGAAGGCGAGGGAATGAGATATGGAGTCAGCATAAGTTGGTATATTGACGTGTGCTAGTTGACATATGGCAAATTTTGTGTTTCGTAACGTTTATTAGTTTATTGTATAGAATCAAGTTCTTCTAGCTGATTAAGTCAGCTGTGCTGTTGGCAGCTGCACATCTGATTTTTTCCAGAACAGCACTCTAGTTGCGTTGTTACGCAAGTACTTATCAATCTCAATCTGAATCATTTTGAAGGATATTGCTAATCCATTGCTTCATATGTTCGACAAATTTGTCTGCTTAACAACGTAAACAACGCAATGAATGCTGTTGAACTGTCAAAATGAAAGCTATTGCTACAGATAGTGTGTTACACACTTACCACGCAGTTTTACAAATACGTACTGTCGGTGTATGCAGCTTTATGAATAACTAGCAGCGCCCCGCGGGTTCACCTGCATAAGTGTCGAACTCGTGGGAATATCGAGATAAAAACTATCCTATGTCCTTTCCTGGGACTCAAACTATCTATATACCAAATTTCCTTTAAATCGGTTAAGCGGTTTAAGCGTGAAGAGGTAACAGACACACAGACACACTTTCGCATTTCTAATATTAGTATGGGTTATAATTATACCTATTTCTAAAGTTCTGTGAAATTAATCAAAAATAAGGTTTGTTTGTAACTTCATCTTTATTTGAGCCTCTTTCCACGAAAAACCCTTGTAAATATTTAAAACATACCTACATAATATATTATGAAAGATAAAAACCGTAGTTACGCGAGTTAATGCCAACTTAATAACGCGTGTCTTCAACAGTATTAACTTTGAACCTTCGTTTATCACACAAAGCCTCTTCAATATATTTCAATGTCATATTTAAAGCCTCCATAATGTAGAGACTTGTAAAATGAGGGACTTTGCTGAGAGGATTTTTTTTTATCCTCGTGTTTTAATATTACCTAAGTATCTACTTTAACTCTTTTTTTTTCAGCCGGTATATTCTGTAAAAATACTCACCGTGACAACTAAGGTGAATTGAGCTGTCATTCCACCTGGGGGGCAATGCTCGTAACTTTAAGAACGTTCACAGTCTGATCTCAGTCTCAGTCTGTTAAAAACACCTCGAATTTTTCAAATCCGACTGGTAGTTCCAGATGTTAGCGTGTTCAATCAAGCAAATAAACAAAATCTTCAGCTTTATAATATTAGTATACAGGGTTATTGGAAAAACACCAACAACCTCTTAAGAGGTCATTGTACTCATCATTATGAGCAACTTATACTATAAGAAAAACCTGAAATCGCGAAAAAAAATCAGCTGTTCCATACATTTTGACGAGTTATACGAACATAAATGTAGGGAAAAGCTGATTTTTTTTTCACGATTTCTGGTTTGGTCCCTTAGTAAAAGTAGTTCATAATGATGAGTACAATGTCCTCTTAAGAGGTTGTTGGTGTTTTTCCAATAACCCTGTATAGATCTTATATGGAATGCATTATAAGACCTAGGTACAATCGCCAGTTATGCGAATGAGCAACGAATACAATAATACAGTATTAAACACATCTGACCCTGATATATTCAGCGATATGCTACCGGTATTCAGAGAGAAAATCACGCTATCCTTGCCAAGTTGCTTTTAATTTAAATTTTCATATTAATATTTTTTATTTTTATTTTTTTAACCATTGTTTTTATTCTTAACTTTTTGTTCATGTTTATTACCCATCTTAATTACTTTAGTCTGTTTTATTTTAAATTAGTTTAAATACTTTTCAAGGCAGCAAGATGTATAATCAATGCTATGTACGCCTTAATTGTCATGTACATACTAATGTAACTTATGCTAGAATAATCTTAGTAACTAAAGGACTACCTTTAGTTATTAAGATTATTCTAGCAGAAGATTAATTTACGTGATGTGCTTTTTTCAATAAATAAATAAGACCTTCCAAGAGTGATGTTCCATAAAATATGTCTCCTGCACACTGTGCACTATGCAGTCAGGCTTAGAAATTAGTTTGAGTCAACTACCGAAAGCAAGAAAAAAAAAAAAAAACAAACTAAATAATAGGACATTTAATTTCTGTCGGCAAACATCAGGGTGCACCCTAAATAAATATGTTTCTACTACCAACAATTGATTCAACGACAAACTACAAAATGTTCCACCGAAACAATTAATCGTGTACCTCACAATGTTCGCCGCGAGCTGTCGGAGCCGCTTGCTCCAAGTTAAACTTTGTGCCAACATAACAAAGCATTAGGTTAGTTTGTTGCGCGTTCAATTAGTTACTTTGAATTTTGTAGATGGTAAAGTTTGTTTTTGTTTTTGAATTTAAAGGTGTTATAGAGGTGTGGGGAACAAGGTATGATAATCACATTATCGCATTGGGTGTGAACCTATAATTAATGATAGTGTAAGATTGTATAAATAAATAAATAAAGGTGTAAAGTTCACTCATCCTCCATAGAAAAGGGAGGATCCTCCAACCGGATGGGTGTCCTGTCTGGTGAGCATACTGCCCGACGGTTGATGTCGAGACGTTGTATAGCATAATCATGATCACCCTATGATGTTCCCACTGTTGGGACACCGGCCTCCTCTCGGTGAGAGGGAGTGGGCCGTAATCCACCACGCGGGCCCAGTGCGGGATGATATCACAAATGTCTTCGAATTATTTTGGTTCTAGTACATGCCGATTTTTTCGTAATGTTTTCTTTCACCGCTTCGAGAGTAGTGGTGATGAAATAATTTACACCTGTCAGGATTCGAACCTATGACCTACAACTCGTAAGTCACAGTCATTAACCAGTACTCTGAAAAATAACTCATGAAAGATCTCACGTTGCTAACTACCACGAAATTGTAGCCACTTAGGGACCAATACCAACCTACTAGGTAGTAGGTTGGTCAATTCGCAGGTAGGTACCTGCGAATTGACACAATTTACAACCACATATCACTACAACCCCCATTAATAAAACTAGCAGAAATTAGGACAGGGTGGCCATTAATCGTTAGCTCCCCCCCCCCCTTCCCCTCTCGATGGATTTATGGCACAGGGGTTCTCGTTAAGGACGTAACTCTGTCCTTGAGCAGCTTGTTTATGATAGCCGGTGGGTTATGGGTTATCTGGTAGGTTAAGGGGTCAGTATTTCAGTAATAATAGAAGGTAGAATAGGATTTTGTTGTCCTGGGTTAAGGGCCGGTTGTGTCAGGGGTCAGTTGTGTCACAGTGGTCAGGTACGGATTAGTACTGGATTTGGTTTTAAAGGTCAGTGGCAAGGTGGACCGTTTTGGGGACATTTATAAGACTTTTCATAGTGACAACGAATATTTTAAACTTCTGGAAATGTACAGTCAACTGTCAGTGTCATCAATTTGACATTGACAGTCAGCGCCTTTATGTCGTATCAGTAAGGGTCATTTTTATAGTGCAAGTGTTATAACTAGTGTGTGCTTGCCTTTACAATGTTTAAGCTTGTTCATAAAACAAAGTGCGATATTACATCGATAGACAGAGATATACAGGGTGAAATTGAATTCATGGGCATCCTTTTAAGGGGTCATTGTACTCATCATTATGAACAACTTTTACTATGGAACCAAACCTGAAATCGCGAAAAAAAATCAGCTGTTTCCTACATTTTGACGAGTTATGTGAACATAAATGTAAGGAACAGCTGATTTTTTTTTTCGCAACTTCAGGTTTGGCCCCGTAGTAAAAGTTGTTCATAATGATGAGTACAATGACCCATTAAATGGATGCCCATGAATTTAATTTCACCCTGTACAGAACACTCACATTTTGCTTATTATGTTTAAGTCCTTATTTATTATTCACAATTAGTACTTAGCCTGGCACAAATAGACTCGGGGCAGCGACTCAGAATTTGAAATCAAAGTTTCAAGGACAATTACAAGGTTTCTTCTACTTACATACTAGCATTAAGTGTATTTATTTATTCATATCCCTAGCTTCACTCACAGAATAACTGAAATATTCAGCTTTAGACTAACTTTAAGTGCTTTCCTAGCGTCAAAGGTTCGCGTTGTAGTGAGTGAAGTGCAGTGAGATTAAAATTGTGTTAAAAACTCTATTATGCTGCAAAAACGTGATCTAAAGAAAGAATAAAAATATGTTTATTTGTGGTGAAAATGACGCAAAAAAAACATACACACAAAAAATAAAATAAAATGTTATACTGAAACCTGTACTGGGTTTTTTATCGACTTTACCTTCACGAGAGCGCTTTCAATTTGACGCTTTTGTATTTTTTAGTCACTTGTCTCTGAACGAGGAACGAGTAGAGGTAGCAGCTAAAAACAAGTTGGCGAGCAACGAGCGGCGCGTGCGCGACGGCAACGAGCGATTACTCGCTGGTAGCGTATGTGCCAAGCGTGAGTCTCTCAGCGAGTGTTCCCCCGCCAAGCGAGCTCTTGTCGCTGCTACAAACGAGTACTCGCCGGCGTTTATAGCTAGTCGCTTCCTCGTCGGCGGTGAGACAGGGGCCTCAAGCTATCGAATTTTAATGATCCGTGATTTTTATTGCAAGTTAAAAACTCTCTCTTTATTGAAAATAGTATAGTTTAAAATTGAGTCTAGTCGAGGAGTTTGTTACATAATCAGCCTTTAATGTTCCCACTGCTGGGACACAGGCCTCCTCTCTGTGAGAGGGAGTGGGCCGTAATCCACCACGCGGGCCCAGTGCGGGTTGGTAGATGTCACATGTCTTCGAATTTTTGGTTCTAGGACATGCCGGTTTCCTCACGATGTTTTCCTTCACCGTTTTTGAGAGCAGTGGTGATGAAATAATTTACACAAAGTAAAGCACCTGTCTGGGTTCGAACCTACGACCTACAACTCGTAAGTCGCGGCCTTTACCACTGGGCTACCACTGCTCTCAGCTAGAGTTTGTTAAATGGTGTGTTATTGGAAAGGTCTATGGCAGCAATAGATTGCTATGAATACTTTTTTTTTTCGAGTCGCAATATGTACTTTTTCTTTCTTTCTATAGGATTATGATTTAAATTGTTCATCCTCTTCATTGTACCTGGTCCCAGTAATTCCTAGCTTCAAATAAATAAGTCGCTCAACGAACGCTCAAGCATGCCTTCTAAACGAAACATTTAGTTTGATTCCGTATCTCAACTTTATTTTTATTACTCCTACCCTAAAGGTTCACAATAAAACAATTATTAACAATCACCAAACATTTACTACCCTCAATAACAATAGTTTACGATGCTACCACGCTTCACGATTCGTAAACTGGGGACCGACAGAGATATAAAGTTAATGGTTTACGTTTGCCGACAGTTAAAAGATGTTTAATTACTTTTATACAGAACTGAAGATATTGAAGAAAAGGGTGATTTCGTTTTCAATTAAGTCAGCTTTATTGTGTTACTTTCTTGTGATAAAATGGCAATTCGGAGCGCCGTGTTGACTGGGTCGGTCATTTCATAAAATTGATGAAATTAAAGAAAGAAAATAATAACTTTTAGGGACCTATAATTATGTTCGAGCCGTTTGGGGTTGAACCACTAGGGCGATGGGGTCCGAGTGTCCAATTAGTATTTCGAGACTTCGCCAAGCGGTTGGTCGACTCTTCGCGTGTACAGAGGGCTCACCTATTTTTTAACCGACTTCAAAAATGAGGAGGTTCTCAATTCGACTGTATGTTTTTTTTTTTGGTTAAAGAATCAAAATTGCCATACAACGTGGCAATGCTGCCAGCCTTTTGGGTACTTTTCTTATTGACAGCGATGCGGACAAATTTTTGGATGCCCTTTGATCTCCTCCTTTTTAGGGTTCCGTAGCCAAATGGCAAAAAACGGAACCCTTATGGATTCGTCATGTCTGTCTGTCTGTCCGTCCGTCCGTATGTTACAGCCACTTTTTTCCGAAACTATAAGAACTATACTGTTGAAACTTGGTAAGTAGATGTATTCTGTGAACCGCAGTAAGATTTTCACACAAAAATAGAAAAAAAAACAATAAATTTTGGGGTTCCCCATACTTACAACTGAAACTCCAAAAATTTTTTTTCATCAAACCTGTACGTGTGGGGTATTTATGGATAGGTCTTCAAAAATGATATTGAGGTTTCTAATATCATTTTTTTCTGAACTGAATAGTTTGCGCGAGAGACACTTCCAAAGTGGTAAAATGTGTCCCCCCCCCTCTAACTTCTAAAATAAGAGAATGATAAAATTAAAAAAAATATATATAATGTACATTACCATGTAAACTTCCACCGAAAATTGGTTTGAACGAGATCTAGTAAGTAGTTTTTTTTTAATACGTCATAAATCGAAAACCGCAATTTACCTTTCACAAAGTTACAACGAACTACAAGTACTTTTATATTATGTTACTTGCTGCTACGGAACCCTTCATGGGCGAGTCCGACTCGCACTTGGCCGGTTTTTATATTATTACACTATTATTTTTTATATTTTACTTGTACACATTATTATTATTATAAGAAAATTGTAAATAAATAAATGAAGAATTAAAATAAAAACTATTAAAAAATAATAATAATGAGGTATGCTTACTGTAACTAGAATATATTTAACTCAACTCAAACTCAAAGCATTTATTTCAATTAAACCATTACAGGTACTTTTGAATTGTCAAAATTAAGTAGTCGGTCAGTTAGTCAGAAAGTTGAAGCTAGTCGCCCATTCCAAAGCGTAGATCTCTATGGAGAACATAGATATTTGAACAGCGGTCCCCACTCACGGTAGCGCCTGTATCTTGGGGACCTGTTTGATCACATGGTTGGGGCTGTGGCCAAGTGTTTGACTTGTACGTTATATGGAGAGGGTAGTATTACCGGAAAAAACAAAATAAGTAAGGATTACAGATATTTCTTTTCAGTTTACGTGTTTTTGCGAGTGAAATTTTGTTTTTTGTTGTAACTCACGAGATGTAGGGCTCTATTATTTTAAGTATACTTACTAACCTTGTAGTCCCCAAAGGGATCAACAGAGCTGTTAACTGCTACCCATCATTGTATTAAAAGAAAGAATAACACAAATAAAAGTAACAAAAACTGATACATAATAGTTGTTGTACAATAAAATGCTGGTTGTTTTAAGAAATAGAACTGTATTTCCAGAATAGGTTTAAAAATACAAGAGCACAAAACGCTCATGGAGCATAGAGAGGAAAATTCTTTACACAAAGTTGCCAGCATACAAAAACCAATAATAAATAAAATTAAAATGTTGCCAATGCAACAAAATCTTTATGTTTGGATATTCTCAAACAATTGTGGACAAAAAAACATGATAGTACAAGCAATAGTTCGCCATCGATAGTAATGGCTCCAATCAGAGCAACAGGCATAAAAGCTGATTGCATTGGATTTGCAAACGAAGAACTACGCGCATTGTAGTAAAACGAAGTTACGAAACTGCTACGCTGATGCTACGAATCTCGTAGCTCGTAGCGCTACAAATCTCGTAGCTCGTAGCGCTACGAACCAAAAATCGTAGCCGGTCGTAACCCACTGGCCATGAGTGCTACGGTTTACTACCAACACAACAACTATCGAGTTTGTTTCTGAACTTAAAAACTTTTTAATTTTCCTTTACATAAATATTACCTACATACAGACTGTGAACAATGGAAATAGAATCTATGTAGAGCTATATTCTTAATTAATTAATTTCAAAATTAGGAAGACTTATTTCTATCTAACAATTATCATTCCACTGCTGGGCAAAGGCCTCTCTCAAGTATTTCCAGCTAAGCTGGGCCTTTTTAGCGCAGCCATGAGGCACACATTCCTCCTAATATCTTAAATTTGACTTTTCAGTCTTTTCATTTGATTCTTATTTGTGTTTATCTGATGTACCTTTACCATACTGTGTGCCTTTTAGTCAGTGCTAAATTAATGTATTTTCTTTCTTTCTTTCTTCTAGAAAACAAACAGCAAAAAACACAAAATAATCAAAAATTGTTAAAACGATTAATTCCTGTCTGATCACCTGAACCCTCCCTCCACCCCCTATAGGGCCCTCCATCCCCTGCTAGTTCGTCTTTTATTTTTATCTCTATCTTATCCACTTTATCACATTTCCCAGTCGACACAACTCCTATTAACACCCTATTTTAGTCACACTCTACCACCCCATTATTAACTAATCGTACACAGTTCAAGGCAAACCATTACAACCCATTTCCTAACACAAAAACTCAGCAGCACTATCTCACTGCCACTAAACTACAGACCTCAACAGCAACACATTAATCATTCCACACAAAGACACCGAAACATTAACACGTAAACATTAATAGCAACCAACACTAAAGTCCAACAAAGCGCTAAGTACGCAACAACATTTCAAAGGGGAACGCACAACACAGACTTTTTGTGCGATCAATTTTACGACCAAAAAATCTGTGAAGTTTTTGAGCGCCATGTGTGTCAGACAACATATAATTTGTGCTCACTTTTTTGTCCATCAAAAGGGACAACAGTGATAAAGGTTTATTTGTATAATACATACATTTATATTTAAGTTTTAATTCTGAATAAGTAACTTACTATATACAAGTTTGTTCCCTTTTTGTATACTTGTACATATTATTATTTTAAGATTGTTAGTTATCTAGTGTATATAGTAAGTGATAAATGAAAAACAAGCATAAAAAGAATCCAGAGCACACAGATTTCGTGAGCCGCGCTGCAGGCTCGGTCGCACAAAAAATCTGTTGATCTGATGCGCGGGCCCGACTCTCTCCCACCTTAAAAGCTGCCATACATGATTGGATGTAACTTTTGGTTTACCTTATTAACGTGTGTTTACGATATGTACACACGGTGATCAGAGCGACTACTATAATACTCGAAAGAAATCAAATGAAACACACACCCTTTGTATTCCGCATGCGATCAGGTCATACTGTCGCAGATTCACCTGTTCAGCACCCCAATAGCGTAAAACATTAAAAAAAATCAAAATCAGAAGTATTTTGAAGGAAATACTCGTCTGCTCGGTATGCTCGATATGTTATTGAATAATCAAAATGGTCGCCATTGAAAGCGAGTTACCCAATTAGGCGACGGTTTGGCCTTTCTAAAATCGCAGTGATAAAAAAATCGGCCGATTGAAAATCGCTAGTGCGCGGTAGCCCTAACATTAGGACCCTGTGCCACCGCTAGTCTAGTGCACAGTACCGTGTGACAGCTATCATTGTGTTAATACCGCAGAGTTACGCTGTATTGTAGCTACATAACGTTGGGATATACCACGTAAGGCACCCGTCTCTCCGTCGACGAGGAAGCGACGATGTTCTCGCTCAAGAAACGCACAGAAAATACTGTAAGTCCCAGGTAAATAAAAGAGATACATCGCTGTTTAAATTCAAAGGGGCAACAAGTCGAAAAAGTTGCAAATCTTTTTTAAAGCAAAAATCGTATCAATTTCAAAAGGGCCACAAGTTGAAATTTGATTCAATTTGTAATTTTTTCGACTTGTGGGACTTTTGAATTTAAGCAGCGCCATAGATATAGATAGATACAGATATAGATATAGATATGTTTATTTCTGAGTATATGGTACATTAAGATCTTAATATTAAACAGTTTCACATACACTACCGTTGCCGCTGTAGAAATATAAAAATTACTTACAAATGCAAAGTGGCCAAATTTTAGGCCGCTACAATATAATTATAGGCCCTAGTTAGTTTGTCATCGAAACCCTAAGATGAAAATTGGTAATTTTTATACGATGTCAAGTTTTATATGCACAATTTTATATTCATTAATAATGATAAAAAAAAAAAAGAAACAGTACAAGTCAATAGGCCATGTAGCATAGAATAGAATACTATGTATTGTTAGTTGATCGCTGATTGTCCACACTGTTCTCCTTTGTCGCAGCGACCAGAGTTATCAATGACAGTACTCGCTCAGTGACGCTCGCTTGGCGTGCAGGACATTCGCTGAGAGACTCATGCTTGTACATATGCATCATCATCATCATCCACAGCGCCACTTCACCCACTGCAGGGCACAGGCCCCTCTTTTCCTTGCCATTCCCGACGCTCCTCTGCCAGGTCTATCCTCCAGGTCCTACCACTGATGGTGGCGCGTGTGTTGGATCATTCGGTTCCCTACAAAATGGTTGAGTTGGATGGTGCTGATCCACGCGTCATGTTCGTGAACGGGCGCCGTCGGTTGAGACTGGTCGTCTCTTAACTGCCAAGGCTTATTTTTAATCTTATTTTTTCGAATTGTTTCTTCATTTGTGTATGTTTTTTACATTGTTCTCACATATAGAAGCAACAAGAATAATGTGCCCAGGATTTTGTAATATCTTGATATTTAAAAGAGTGTCCATGGAGTTTCTTGCCCGTTATTCTCCATAGAGATCTACGCTTTGGAATGGGCAACTAGCTTCAACTTTCTGACTGACTGACCGACTATTTAATTTTGATAGTTTAAAAGTGCTTTGAGTTTGAGTCTGCCCGCGATGGTACTCGTAACAATATCATCCACCTATCTCACCGCCGGACGACCATACGCTATCAGCGAGTAATCGCTCGTTGCCGTCGCGCACTCACTGCTCGTTGCTCGTGAACTCGGAGTTGCTAGCTCTACTCGCTTCTCGCCGGCGCTAGGACAGATGCCTCATGGTGTATTGTAGCAACGTAACGCAGAGTTGTACCGCGTAATGCTGACAAACTGGTGTCGAGCGAAGGAAATTGTTACTTTTGTACACTGTTTAGTACGTTATTGATGGTTTGTTATTGCGAGATTATGAAGGAGATTACAGTTAATATAGTTTGCTGGTATAAACTAAAAAGTTTAATTCTGTTGGCAGCACCGAGTGAAGCTACTTCGAGCGTTGGCAGTGAAGTTTTTGAACGAGGAACTTCCCGCCATTATTTTTCTCAAGCCGCGAAATGCGTTTGATTTTGTGATTGTTATTATTTTCGGATTAATAAATGTTTGTATAAATAGCAAATTCGCGCTTTAAACACCCTCCGTATAGAAATAGTTAACAATTCTGATTATTTGTATTGATTAGAAATGAAATGGTGGAATTTCCCAATGTTTGTGTAAATAACCAGTTTATAAAAGAAAGCAAAAATCTAACGTAAAGGCAAAAAGTATTTTATCAATTTTATTAGTAAGTGCCTTGAACAGAAAAGTAGGCTTTTATAGAAACATTAATTATAACGAGTTGATAACTTAACCAATTGTTAAGTCTGTATAATTGAGTCGGAGTATTTACATAAACGTCGGCAAACTCAATTACTCGTCCCACTGTATGGAAGATATTAAACCCGAAGCTTTTGAACAGATCTAAAGATTCTTAGTCCTCCATTTTACTATTTACAGTAAAGTAAAGTATAGGTATATGTACAGTAATATATATTTAATTACTTGATAACAAAGGTCAAAAAGTTTACACCTTTGACCTATGTTTATTATCACTTTATATACACACTAGCTGCGCCCCGCGGTTTCACCCGCATAAGTTTCGATCCCGTGGGAATATCGGGATAAAAACTATCCTATGTCCTTTTCCGGGACTCAAACTATCTCTATACCAAATTTCATCTAAATCGGTTCAGTAGTTTAGGCGTGAAGAAAAGACAGACAGACAGACAGAGTTACTTTCGCATTTATAATATTAGTTTGGATGGTACGGAACCCTTCGTGCGCGAGTCCGACTCGCACTTGGCCGGTTTTTTTTAATAGATTTTGTAATAACTAAAGAATTATGTGGTACGTAATTGGAATAGGTGAACATCTGTGTTAATTTATCTGTGTTTTTACTGCAATATACTCCTGTATACTATGTTATTTGATTTTTTTTGTTCAGCGTAAATAAGAAGATTTCGGGATTTAGAAACACGTGAGCAAGCTACGTAAAGCTGCCCATGGGAAAAACAGGGCGTGTCTAAATGTATCCCCGCTACTTTCAAAGTTTGCCCTTGCGATTTATTGATGGTCATAGAAAATGCAACTTTAAGTGGAAACTGTAAACGTTTGAAATTAAAGGGTAAGTTATTGGGTATTATTGGGATGCGTGGAATAAGAACATTTTCACCCTTAGCTTCTCCAGTTAAAATTGTGGCCTTAACAATATGCCTGCCTAGTTCCCTGACTCGCAATCTAGTGCCATTACATAGTCTCGGGGCGTCCAAGTTACGCATTAACAAAACCGGTATACCGACTTTTAATTGGAGCTTATGTGATGGCACCCCGGATAGCTCCAAAGAGTTAAGAAACTCCACGGGGTAGCTTGTACAGTCTTCAGATGACATGACTGTGTCGATAGAGTTGTAGGTTGTTGCATCGCTGGTTACTTGGTCCAAGATAATGTTATTGATTTTCGCAACTGTCTCATTTCTTGGTGCTAGTATAGTTCTTTCACATAGCCAACTTTCATCGTGGATGTTCTGTTGCAAATTTGGAAAAACTTGAGCAATGAGTGCGTCTTCCGAATCTGCGACGCCGCATCGCGCTCCGCCCGTGCTGCGGCCGCCGCCGCGGCGTTAGGCGTTCCGTTCAAGTCAATCATATCGTGATAACTTTTAAACTATTCGGCCAAATTACTTAGTGTGAAAGACAAAGTTTATCTACATTAAATACTTAATGCGAGAAATGTATTCATTTTGATAAGAGTTTGATAATTATATACTAAATGTGCATTGTAAAATAGTACCAAATTTAATTAGATTTATGGTTCACAATTTTGGTTGTACTGGCTTGCACATAAAAGGTAGATATATGCTGTCGCGGACTTTTATTTAGATCTACTTAAGACAAACAATCCTGCGGTACATCATCTTTATGTAACTCCATTGGTTTAGGCAGCGCACGCCAAGATAGCTCTCAGATGGAAGATTTTTTTCCGACTTAATTGACACGTATCGTTATATTATGACCAAAACTACATAAAATCATTATAAATTGTAGCCTATGTGTTATTCTGATGAATAACCTATATTACTGTAAAGTTTCATCCAAATCCGTTCAGTAGTTTTTTCGTGAAAGAGTAACAAACATACATCCATCCTCACAAACTTTCGCATTTATAATATTAGTAGGATTTATTTTTTTAAATTTATGCACCTGTCCGTCACAATCACATTTTTATTATGTCTGACCACTGGATGATTCCAGTACGAAAAAAGGATGGCTTTATCAGTCATACATAGCTCCTTCTCTCCTTTGCGAATTTAAGGGAGAGAAACTCATGTTGGCATTTAAACGTTATTTATACGGTATCTGACATGTAAAGAAGATGGCTGAATGTTATTATAACCACTTCATAACTACTTACTAGTAAATGCATAGATGTAATAGGCCACATCTATGCATTTACTAGTAAGTAGTTATCATAATAATAATATACTGTGCTCGTCCTACAACTACTGATATACTATGTTCACATTATTTATAAGCGAGGACGCTGGCACCCTAAACAAAATTTAAATCTTGCTTTGGGTGCCAGAGTTCATCGAAATCACTCTTTTCCTCTGGTGTAACGCTGCATAGTGTTTAGATAAGTGTTTTTGTACAACTGAAGTTAATAAAGAAACTTTATTTTTATTTATTTTTATTATAGAACTGTGTAAACTATGACGAATGCCGCGCGAAACGCGGGACACGACTACGTACATAGTTTATGTTAAAAAGTCGCGCAACTATTCGCGACAATTGGAACACCTGCAAACAAGTTAGCGAGCTAATTTCGTCCGGGATGTGCCTCAGTTTTACCAGAGGAGAACTGCGTAACACACTAACAATTGCAATGCCTTTGATTTTAACAATTCGACAAGATACTTTTCGTTATTGGCGTCGTCGAGCAGACGAACTTTTCAAACATATAAAGCAATGGATTAGGAATTTCTTTCAAAATCCTTCGGATTGAGAAATAAAGTGTGTTACGCAATTGTGGCAAAATGATCTTGCCATTAATCAGATCAACTTTATGGTACATATCATTAAATTGTCATCGGATCTAAATGGTTATGCAAAACTCAGTCAGATTACAAGAAGTGGGCATCAGAAATAAATGACATGTCAACAGGGCATGAATGCAAGATTTATTTATATTTTTTTTAACTGAAAGTCAAACTCGGATCGAAATGAAATAAACCGTATTTGTATGAGCCAATTATTTTGATTCAATCGCAATACGTTTAGTTGGGTATTCATGGCTATAGAAAATTGTGCTCGTATTGAATAATATTGAATTAGATGAGGAATGTTCTATAGAAAATTACGAGGAGCTTTTTATTCGTTTTTTTTACCTTTATGTAGTTTGAATAACATTACATGATAAGCTTGTATTCCATAAAGGTGTATAAGCAGGGGTCCAATTTATAAGTAGCTAGTACAGTCATATCCAACATATATTCGTCACCATAAGGGTTATTAGTCTGCTCATTTCTCGATAGAATCCGCTTTACCAACTCAGCATTTCATATTGCTTCGTAATGTCAATACCGCAAAATTACTCAATCTTTTCCATATAAAATTATATTTTACCTCAGACGACGCCATTTTGTACAGAGATACAGTAAATTGGTACTCCTTTACATGTCTCGTCTCAACCCGGACTTGATTTGACATCAAACGAGTACCTAGATAGGTACCTACTTTGTCTTGTCCTGAGAAATCAAATATTTCATTTGAGATGTAGGTAGGTTTTCTCATCTCAGTTGCTTTGACTCGAAATTGGTTTCATTCGAGTCACATAACCACTCGAGTAGCATTATCTATTTCTAATTATAGAAGTCGATTTTCGTATCTGTTTGCGTGACCGCATTGTTCTTCTAGTTAGACTATACAACAGATTTCATGCGGTTTTCACCATCATTTAGAGAATTCATTCCGAAAGGAAGAAACGGTGAAGGCAAACATCGAGAGGAAACCAGCATGTCCTTTTTTTATGGATGGGAAATCATCAAATGACCCCTCCCGCTCTGGGAGGAGCCGAAGGGAGTGTTAGACTCTTACTGACTAAAACCCATCCGTGTTCCTTCCTTAGCCCTTTATGTTACGGGGTAGCGGTAACCCTTTCGGACAATCCCGCACGCCCGGCAGGCTTCGGCCCTGGCAGGCCCCTTCCTTTTTGCCGACATCTCTGTGAGGCGCGCGTGGAACACGTTCGCGCCGTCCGGCACGGGCCTGGTCCTGATCGGACGGTGAGCTACCCATTACTCTCCGTCCGCAGGCCCGAAACCAGCATGTCCTAGAACCAAAAATTCAAAGACATATGACATCAACCAACCCGCACTGGGCCCGCGTGGCGGATCACAGCCCACTCCCTCTCACAGAGAGGAGGCCTGAGTCCCAGCAGTGGGAAAATAATAGCCTGATTATGTTTATTCCAAAAAGTCTTACGTGTATAATACACTATCTTCTGCCAGCGGCTTCGCCCGGGTGGGTGTCGGATCACACGGGTGATCCCACGGGAACGTGCTACCGGGACATACAGTGGCCTATATCCTTCTCCAGCCATCTATCTGCTTGCCAAATTGATCCTTTCGATATCCATTCAGTTGTTTAGGCGTGAAAAGATAACATAAAGACAGACAGAGTTACTTTCGAATTTATAATATTGAGTATGGATACCATATTTGCACATAATAAAGAAATCTCGATTGTTTGTCAAGTTCTGAAACCCGTACGAAGCACGGTGGTTTGCTAGTGAATTATAATAAAAACAAGAAACAATTTTCAAAAGTTCTAGACAGCGTACGATTCTGTCACTTAAGTTCATTGTGGTATGAACACAGCGCATATAACCCCGTGTTCAGCTGACGCGTCCATTCTCTGCGAGTAGCCGCGAATGGAACAGAACGCGCGTTGAGTACGCATTCAAATTGTCGCGTCACTACATAAGAGATGGCAGAAGTCATAATAAGTCTAATTATTTTCCGGATTATTGTCGCAGGGTTTCTTCATATGCTGGCGCCTCACATTGGGTATATTGGCTACAAGTTGTAGCCTTGGACCCAAGACAGATACCTATATTGCACAAGAACGGTACATTGCGTCCAATAGCCAATGTCAACCATCAATAACAAATGATCAATAGATACTCGTAGATTAGATTTCGATGAACAAATCCCATTAGATCAAATCTCTTATCATTAAAACAGGTGTCACGTAACTCATTCGCTGCGTGATAGATTCAATAAAATAATCACTATCTAATGACAAAAGTTTAAACAGAATTGGCTTTCAAAACCCAATGATCATACCTCTATTAACCAATTCTCTGTCCCATGAATCACAATAATAATCAACATCTGCCAAGCCATTTCCCAACTATGTTGGGGTCGGTTTCCAGTCTAACCGATGCAGCTGAATACCAGTATTTTACATGGAGCGACTACCAATCTGAATGAATGAATCACATATTATATGATTCACGTATTTATCATTTATTATACATACATTACCAACTATACAGGGTGAAATTAAATTCATGGGCATCCTTTTAAGGAATTACTGTACTCATCATTATGAACAACTTTTAATATGGGACTAAATGGACTAAACCTAAAATCCCGAAAAAAAATCAGCTGCTCCTTGCATTTATGTTCACATAACTCGTCAAAATGTAGGGAAGAGCTGATTTTTTTCGCGATTTCAGGGTTGGTCCCATAGTAAAAGTTGTTCATAATGATGATTACAATCACCCCTTAAAAGGATGCCCATAAATTCAATTTCATCCTGTATAGTGTAAATGAATAACTAACTATACAAATAAAAACAAAGGACACTTAGACGTCGAAGTACCTACTCGTCCGTATCGCTGTCATCTGCAAACGTGCCCAGAAGACTGGTAGCATCAATCAACTGATTCATGTTTGTGTCTACCTACTTTGGACAGTGAACCTGTTAATACAATAATTCTATCGCAGACCTTCTGTCTTATATTCTACGTTGGAAATGCTTTCATTCAGGGAAGTAATTACGGAATTAATTGGCTTAGGTGCACGCTCTGCGCCTGTGTGGCATTGTCATGTCCATAGCAGCGGATGGCGTATTGTGCTGCAGTCACGAGCAGCCTGGTGGTGTGACAGCGAAGGGTTATTGTACTGCGAGAGCAGAGAACAGAGGAGCGGTTCCCAAAAGATGTTTAATTTAATCTGATTTTAAACGAACATCATCCTTTTTTATGATTACTGGTCGCAAGCGCTACTGCTGATCATGAGGCCCTGGAATTGATTCCCAGGTCTTGCAAAGTGTTATTGGTCCAGACTCTGGGCTGTAACTGAAAACTTCCAGATGGAAAAACACAATAACACTTTGCTCGACCCGGGAATCGAACCCAGGCAGTAGCGCAGCACTTGCGACCACCAGACCGACGAGACAACTTTTTATTATGTACAGGCAAATCGATGCCCCTTATTGATTGTTTAACCTACACAAATCTATAAAAAAGTTTTCAGCCAAAATTCTGTTTGCGTAATAAAAACCTCTACTCTAATTTGATAGCTTTAAGTACTAAAACAATCACTACTTAAGTTAAGTAATCACTTGGTGTGTAGGTAACTTGAAAGCGGTGGCTAACCTTTGCGAACTTTACGGTGAACGGAACGGTGGGTACTTTAGTGTTTAGCAATAAAAATAAACGATAAAATCTGTACTTACAGTTAGTGTAGTTAAGTATGCTATATACATGTATGTATACATCTTAATTTTGGCTTTTGTTTTAGAGTTTGCCCGTGCAGAACTTTTATATTAGCTGTCTTCTATTATTTACCTAGCATGAGTTATATGCGACGCGCGGCCGAACATGCTCATACGTCGTCGGCCGAACTCGGGCGTTCGGTGAACACAAAAAGGTCTGCCTAGCCTTTTCCCAACTATGTTGGGGTCGGCTTCCAGTCTAACCGGATGCAGCTGAATACCAGTATTTTACATGGAACGACTGCCTATCTGATCTCCACAACCCAGTTACTGGGTAACACTTTTGTAAGACTGGTTGTCAACGTTATTTGGGCTTCCGCCTACTCGTAACGACTCTCAAAGATCTACGAATCGTCGGACAGTTGCCCAGTATTTGAACAGAAACAATAGTTGAAAACAAATAGGTACAGATAATTTTTCATGCTCAAAATCAAAGTCAAAACGTGCTAACTATAGGTATATGCATGTGACATTCGTGTTTATAAACACATACATATGGGAATGTGATGAGGAGGGAGGAAACGCATGTGAATCAAAGATTGTTGACTATAACATGTTGATGGATAGAGAGGGAGAGGAAGACAAATAGAAGATGGATGGATAGTGTGAGGGACGATATGAAAGAGAAAGGAGTAGGAAATGCTAGCGTGGCGGTTGAAGGGGAGAATGAAAGAAGAAAACGTGTTGCGCCGACCTCGAATAACATGGAACAATGGCAGGGAGATGATGATGATTACATTGTATGGACACAAATAATCTCTGAATGGACAAAGTTTAAGGAAAAAAAAACTACTTCTTTTCAACAACCCAGAATCATCAATCGGACGTTCCTCATATTATATCTATGCGTATGCGAAGCTATGAAAATCACATCATGTTGGATAAGTAACACTGATAAAGATATAATTCTAATTTCATACAATCTCCCACCTACAAATGAGTTGCCTCGCCTTACTTGGAAGTTTTTAAAAGACTTCGGACCCAGGTTCACCCAAGCAAGGAAAACCTGTTCAGGTGGAGATTCACAGATGACTCCGCCCTGGAGTGTAAATGTCATGCTGCATACAATGGCCAAGAGCAGTGGTGGCCCCGTGGCATCGGCCGCGACTTACGAATTGTAGGTCGTAGGTTCGAACCCAAACAGGCGCTTTACTTTGTGTAAATTATTTCATCACCACTGATCTCAAAACGGTGAAGGAAAACATCGTAAGGAAACCGGCATGTCCTAGAACCAAAAATTTGAAGACATGTGACATCTACCAACCCGCACCGGGCCCGCGTGGTGGATTACGGCCCACTCCCTCTCACAGAGAGGAGGCTTGTGTCCCAGCAGTGGGAACATTATAGGCTGATTATGATACAATGGCCCAGCGTGTCTTTGCTTGCATGTTGCAGGGGCTGATGGACGCTACTGAAGGTGCCAAACTCTAAATTCTGGGCTGACTCTATACAGGGTGGCAGAGACAACAACACGCCAACTGAAACTATGAATTCAGCACATGATTCTAGATCCCTTAGCGAAGAAATGTATTGTCAGATATTAAAAAAAAAACTGCTGTTTCATAGAAAAGTGCAATACCTACGCGGTCAAAATGTAAGAAACAGTAACCGACGAAAAATTTCAATGCAGGGGGGCTTAGAGTGTGCGGGATTGTCCGAAAAGGTTACCGCTACCTCGGAACATAAAGGGCTAAGGAAAGAACACGGATGGGTTTTAGTCAGTAAGAGTCTGACACTCCCTTCCGCTCCACCCAGAGCGGGAGGGGTCATTTGATGATTTCCCATCCATAAAAAAAGGGGGCTTAGAGGCATGTACTGAATCGTAACTGTACTGAAACGCTGTGAAGATGACCCCCACGATCGACAACACATTAAAAATCTAGCCTTAGATTATTTCTACCGTAGCCACCCCACCCCGTACTTCACTGTGCGCTGGGGGTATAAATTGGTACATAAATACTTACCTACTACTAGCGTACACTCTCAAGAGCACCAGAAGCGCAATTTATTCGTCTGTACTGGGCTTTATTGTCTTAAAATACGATGCTTTTGCCCTTAATCGGTGAGCTCCGATCTTAATTCTTATGTTTATAGCAGCTGTAGCCATCAGATAAGCAGAGTTGTTAGTTGTTTTGAAAAGGTATTATGACAAAAACGGCAAGAGTTATCTTTTTGTCATATTATTAATTTGGTTGTTTGACGGGTTCGTGGCTAAATGATAGCAGCCGCACGATTCGATCGATGGTCGGTTCGTGTGTGGGTGACTAATCAAAGAAAGAAAAGAAAGCACGTTATGCCAACACGTTAAGCACGTGGTCCTGGAGAGTCATTTCCAGCCAGAATCCAAAAATAGGACGCGGTGTCCGGAGGCACGGAGGGATCTCGATGTATAAAGGATAGTCTAGGGGGGCTCAGGGGATCAGACTGAAATAAATCTTAGTAATGGTGTTAGTTTTAGTAGCAATCTTTCTTTTTTTTCGTTATCATCCTTCTCCATCCCGTGCCATTTTCCCCTGGCAGTCTTCAACTAATTTTTCCCAGCAACTTAAATAATTGTCGTCAGTACAACGTTTTCGTTGTTTCTAGTATCCATTTTTTTCTATGTACCTTGAAATATGACCGGCTGATGTCATCAATATATCTAAGCGAAACTCTATAGCTTAGGAAACCCTTTCAGAAACGTTTACAGGATAATTGCATTGACTGTATTTCAAAGGACTGGTGAGGGTTCTCTGTGAATGGTTAGCTCTGTCCAAATGGGAACGTGTACGATTCGATTTGGACCTAGGAACAAAACGGCGCTTAGAAAATTGATTGCAGCAATACTGAACACTCGTTTAACCTGCCTCGCCTTTTCCCAACTACGTTGAGGACGACTTCCATTCTAACCGGATGCAGCTGAATACCAGTATTTTACATGGAGCGACTGGCTATCTGACCTCCACAACCCAGTGGTAACACGATACCCTTTTTTAAGACTGGTTGTCAGAGTTTTTTGGGCTTCCGCCTATTCGTAACGACTCTCAAAGATCTACGAATCGTCGGGCAGTTGCCTACCAGCTACGAGACCCGTCTGGTCGGAGAATCCTCCATTTATTAAGGAGGATGAGAGAACTATACACCCTGTTCCTCATACTTCTATAATACAATAAAGAGAACACCATTTATCTTTTATATCAACATATAATTTGTGCTAAAAATAGCGTCTATTTCAACACAGATATTTTCCGAACACACAAATATTATAGATAGCTAATATCAGGGTTAGAGCACGCGTAGGCGCCGATATTATGTCAAATTGAATTTGTTTACTAATGTCTGTTGTTGCTAGTTTGCTCAAATTACAGCACTTGTAGTCAAACGGTTATGATATTATGTGCGTAGCTTATAATTTTGGATACCTATTTTATAGGAAATATTTCAATTCTCAATTCTTTGTTGAATTCCATATGTATTACATACAATATTCTATGATGATGGAGTTTACGACAAAGAGTAAGTATTCTTTCATGCAAGAAAAAATGTTGAAAAAGAAACCTGCGGGTAGTTGCGTGACATACGTACTGTGGCGCCATCTACATCGCCACGTGCGAACTACGCATCACACTGACGTCACGCAAAATCCTGTATCGCGCAAGTAGAGTTTACTGCACAACTATCATATATACAACGTCCTGACATCAATCGTTGCGCAGTAGCTTACCAGACACAACAACCGTCTGGTCGAAGGATCTTCCCTTTTCTATGGAAGATGAGTGAACATTACAACCTGTGGGGTAGTTCGTTACATTCATTGAGCCATTCACTTTGTCAACAAGACAAATTTTGCAATGGATACCCAATTTCCTTAAAAATCCTTCAAATTGTGATTGAAAATGGGTTACACAATGGTAGTGCTGGACTCTTTGATATGAATTCGGAAACAGTAGTGACTGTAGTGAACGAGCATAATGCTCCGTACTTGTTCCTTCTCTTCGTGAGAAGAAGCTTCATTGCCCGGCAGATTTAAAGTGTCTTCAATTACATACATACCCTCACGCTTTCTTCCCATGAAGGTAAGCACCTGCGCCACCTGCTACGATCCTTACATATTCCTTTATTTGATAATGGACATTAATAAAATCATTAAAACATAAATCATCAATCGTAATCAACTATACAAACGAAACTAAATGAAAACACTTTATTTTTAAATAAATACCAATTTTAATTGAATATTGGCACTCCTCTCGGAGGCGCCGCGAGTCGTACTCCAATCAATTACAATAGCATAAAACAATACGTTTTATTGAAGTGTTATCAGACTGCGGGCGGCTGCTGAGAAATTCCTACTAGGAAAACCGAATGCCACTGTCCTACTTGGGAATCGAACTAGCACCCCACGCTCAGCAGTTGTGATTGCGACCACTAGACCTGGGATTACATTGGACTTAAACATAACTGATAATGTAATATACAGGGTGAAATTAAATTCATGGGCATCCCTTCAAGGGGTCATTGTACTCATCATTACGAACAACTTTTACTATGGGACTAAACCCAAACTTGCGAAAAAAAATCAGCTGTTCCTTGCATTTATGTTCACACTAGCTGCGCCCCGCGGTTTTACCCGCATAAGTCTCGATCCCGTGGGAATATCGGGATAAAAAGTACCCTATGTCCTTTTCCGGGACTCAAGCTATCTCTATACCAAATTTCATCAAAATTGGTCCAGCCGTTTGAGCGTGAAGAAGTAACAAACATATAAACACACACACACACACACACACTCACAAACTTTCGCCTTTATAATATTAGTGTGATAACTCGTCAAAATGTAGGGAAGAGCTGATTTTTTTTGCGATTTCAGTCTTGGTCCCATAGTAAAAGTTGTTCATAATGATGATTACAATGACCCCTTAAAAGGATGCCCATGAATTCAATTTCACCCTGTGGATGCCCCTCTGCCCAAGTCTTCGGGTATTGCAGGCGTGATGTTACCACAGAAATATTGATGTCTTGTCATGTCGCCACATTACAAGGTCGTACCCGTGCGAATCAAGGACGGTTTACTAGTTTATGCATACTAATATTATTTCAAGTTTAAAAATGAAAATGTAATTAACCCCAGAACAACACAGGTGGTAAACATTATTCACCGCTAGTTTAAAACAACATAGTTTCCAGCGAATAATAAATATTTACCCAGTTTAAAGTTTCCATTTTATAAGAAAACTAATTTAAATTAAGTAAAACTTGCTTTGATACCGAAGCGTTTGTCTACAACTTGGTATTCAATTGGACACGTTCGAGTCCAATTGAAGTTTTCAATTGAAGTTTTCAATTGAAGTTTTGAACTAGGAAAATTGTTGGAATTTATTCCTAATGAAAAGTTTTTGAAATTCGCAATTATCTTCGAGGTGAAGTGGTTACTTCTAAGTCAACAAACAGTATCGTAGACTACATGAGATAGTGCGCATACGCAAGCTTGCATAAAATCATCTTTTTAGGGTTCCGTATCTCAAAAGGAAAAACGGAACCCTTGTAAGATCACTTCTTTGTCCGTCTGTCTGTCCGTCTGTCAAGATCCTTTTTCTCAAGAACGTGTGGATTTATCACGTTGAAATTAATATAAAATAATTAAGGCTGCAATCCCTTCAAGCAGTGAAAAAACCAAACTTCTAAGTCAACGCAATCGAAAGATACGGGCGTCTGTGCTCTGTTTATGCCGCATATTTTGACACTCGCAAGGGAATCAAAACCTATACTTTCCGTTGATCTAGAATCATGAAATTTCATCATCATCATCATCATTTCAGCCGAAAGACGTCCACTGCTGGACATAGGCCTCCCCCAAGCACCTCCACTTCGACCGGTTTTGTGCATCCAACGAGTTCCTGCGGCCTTCACAAGGTCGTCGGTCCACCTTGTGTGAGGCCTTCCAACGCTACGTCTTCCGGTACGCGGTCGCCACTCCAGAACCTTTCGGCCCCATCGGCCATCTGTTCTGCGAGCAATGTGCCCTGCCCACTGCCACTTAAGTTTGGCAATTCTTCGGGCTATGTCGGTTACCTTGGTTCTCCTGCGGATCTCTTCATTTCTGATTCGAAATTTGGCAAGAAGCAATTTCATGTAACACAAGTAAAGGAAAAAATGCGAAAACTGCACACACACCGAAACACACCGACTCGCACTTGACCGGTTTTTTTTGGGGTCATCTCAGGATGTGTTTCTACGTTTGTTAAATTAATGAAAAATAAAACATTTAAACGGTGGAGTTTATTGCCCATTCTTCTCCATACGAAAACTACCATTTGAAAGGGGCGACTAGAATCAAATCTATCATAATGTAATTTTTGACGTTCAAAAGTGCCTTTTATGTGCCTGACTTTGAATGTCGCCAATAAAATGGCACGCTGTATAAAGTCGATCTAGTATATAACTATGTGTTGTAGTACACAATGAAAGTAATAACTCGCAAAGAAATCAATACTTACTTACTACAAATATAATACAAAGACAGCTGGATCGGTCGGCCATTATCATAATGACTATCCGATCCTCAGAATATCGACGCAGACGACGAGCAAATGTTTTAATAAATAAGTTTCGCTCTGTAGCGAAAACATTAATATTAATTTCTAGACTTAATTAGTACTTTAGGTACACTACACCGCTACACTGGATCTAGTACTAAATATTAGGTATTTAGTTATCCTACTGTGAAACTGTGTATGTTTGGATGTTTGTTACCCCAGTTACGCAAGGACGATTTTTTCCCGCGGCGATTTTTTTTCGCACATTAGATTTTCAGCACTCTGCTTGCCGCCGAGAGTTTAAAATCCCGCCGCGATATTTTTACGTCCGTACGTACTTACGAATGCCTATGCCTTGCTTGTGTACTTACTTGCGAATGAATTTCGATGAAATTGGGCACACAGATAGTTTAAATAAATAGTTTTAATAGTTTTTTTTTTTTACCGGATTAACACACAGGATGAGGATACTTTTAATCTCGGTAGTACGTTCCCGTGAAATATTTTCTGACATCCACGCGGGCGAAGCAACGAGCAAAAGCTACTATTTTACAAATCCACAAAAGAAAACTGGGACCAACGGCTTAACGTGCTTTCCGAGGCACGGAGGGGTCTCGGTATGTAAACGTGGTGATCACCCATCCACGGGGCAACCGCGGCAAGCGTAGCTTAACTTGATCGATCGACCCGTTCCGCTGTTATTTTTAGCCACAAGCCCCATAAACAAAATATACTATATACTACACTACTACAAAGAAAAGCTTTATACATGGTGGCGGAAACATCGACGCACAAATTGAAACCATGAATTCATGATTGTAAACACCCTAGCGTAGTAATTTTACTTCGGTTGTCAAAAAAAAAAGAAGAAACAGCCGTTTCATTAAAAGGTGCAATACCTATGCAGTCAAAATGTAGCCACCCTGTATATTTAAAAAAACCGATGAATCACTAATAGCCCACTTGTAGACCAAGGGGGTTGGAGGTTGGGGGGATGGGGGCTAAAAGGCTTTCCATTCAGCTGGACACGACACGGGCCGCTACACACGAGCCGATTGATATCTAGACCTGTTGGGTGTTTGTATTACAGAGAAGTTATAGACTACTACCTATATAGTGGTTGAATAAGAAAAAAACCGAGTGTGCTTATGACCACACGACTGAAATGAAACTTCAAACGTATTTGGCTATGAGAGGAAGAGAGAAAGAAAATATGCGCGCGCACTGCTTTCTCTTGCTTATATCCCCCACTCAACTCCCGTTCGCCTCGCCCGATCACACTTTTCGTAACTCTTACGTCACGCGTTCGCCAGCTTACTCCCCAAGTCAAGCGTGCGTAAAGAAGTTTCACTTCAAAAATAAGAAATGAGTACATAAGAGGAAGTCTGAAAGTGGTACCGGTAACTGAAAACTTGTGTCGAAATCGGTTGTCATTTTCCTCATTTCTCCGTATCCGTGTCGGAGGAAAGTTCTGAGTGTGAATGTCGATGGCTATAAGAGAAGGGCTTCCCCTTCTCTTAGTACATCCTGTCATCCAGTCCTGTGTGGATGATGATATGGTTAGAAAGGCGGTGACTACCGAGACGACGACTAATAGAGAACTATGGAAGAAAAGACATGTTTGCCGCAAATAAAATACGTTTATTTGCGGCAAACATGACGCATCAAAAGAAAACAAAAACAAGGTGGTTTGAAAAAACAATTACGTGTTTTGTTCCCGCTATATCTTATGGTCTAGACTCATCGCACTGTTTGCAAGCCGTTATTTAACACAAAAGTGTGATTCAACAGCTGGCAACATCGATCGCGTCGTATACTGCATAAATTATCAGCTATTACGCTGTTTCCAATAGAAAACTTTATTTTCACATTCCGCTTTGCGAAATGAGTTAAGAATGATTCCTATTGTTTTGTTATTTTGAATTCTAACTGTAATACATACATACATTATTTACATAGATATTAGACTATCAGCTTTATAATAAATAAATTGCATAAAACATAGAGTTCATTGAATTGCTGTTTGACATTTTCCACAGTTTTCTTTATTTTGAAATTAACTATACAGCATAATTAGCCTACAATGTTCCGTCTGCTGGGAAACAGGCCTTCTTTGTGAGAAGGAGTGGGCAGTAATCCACCACGCGGGCCTAGTACGGGTTGGTGGATGTCACATGTCTTCAAATTTTTGGTTCTAGAACATGGCGGTTTCCTCACGATGTTTTCCTTCACCGTTTTGAGAGTAGTCGTGATGAAATAATTTACACAAAGTAAAACTCTTAAGCACAACTCATAATTCGCGGCCATTACCACTGGGCCACCACTGCTTGAAATTAAATATATTCTCGGGTCTTTCTAACGAAATTTTTAGAAAATATGTTACCTATTTAAAGTTCAAGGGTGGTCAATTTTTGCAGTCGTTACATGTTGTAATGAGTACCTAATTTATATGTTCCCCACGGGTGTTCTTAAGTCTGTGTGGAATGAAATGTAGCTGTTCATTTGTTCAATATGTCGACATATATTTGAAACACCATCCAATTATTCCCTTGTTTCACTGTTAATGTAAAAAAAACAACCGACTTCCAAAAAAAAAACCTTTATTCCCGGTAGTTCCATATAGCTAGTTCCACATGGAACTATTGCAACCTAAGAAAATGAATGTTACACTACAGAGTGAAAATTTGCCTTTAAATCAAGAGTGAGCAGGCATCTTCTGGGCACGCTCGTTCCATCATAGACCTCATCCATCGCTTTCCATCAGGCGTGATCGGGATCAAGAGCTGGCCCATTTAGCAATAAAAAAAAATACTTCAATTTCGGAAGTCGGTGTCTTTGGATCTGTATTTAAGTTGTTTGCCACCGACTTCCGAAATTAAAGTTATTTTTAAATTTGTAGTGTTTTTTTTTGGAAGTCGGTTGTTTTCTTTTCTTTTTTTTGTAAAAAGTTTTTTAATATTCCCCTTTTTAGTAATGTTAGGATCTCTACTTGCTATGTAAACAACAGTGACTGGAAGTATTATAACATCATCAAGTTACACAAAGTGGATTAAATACGTGTTATCGACGCTAACTCAAAAACGACCAAAATGCGACCACCCCTGAGAGATACGATATCCATTAAAAAAATAATTTTCAAAATCGATCCACAATTCCCGGACATATCGCGTAACATATATACCTCCTCTTTTCTGAAGTCGGTTAAAAAAAAAATTGTTTAAGTCCAGTTTTTATAAGTGCGTAAAAAACAGGTAAAAACTCTAAGTATGAGAAATAGGGATTTCCAAAGGGGTCAAACAAAATAACGGTGTGTATTGTGTATTAAATAACAGGCACAATGACATAAATTAACAACGTTTGACAGCAACAAAATTAAAAAAAAATTGTTGTGACGGTCAAAATATTACAGTTTTATCCGTCCAGCTCTCATTCGCCAAGTGTGCAGAGTATACGGTGTGAGGAATTTCGTTCCAGGTTAATTATAAACTAGCTTCTGCGCGCAACTTCGTCTGCGTGAAGTTTCTTGTTCCCCCGACCCACCTCGCGTCGCATCGCATCGCCTGTCCATACTATTACTTCGAGGTCACTTAACGTTCTTTCTCACTTTTTTTTTCTTTTTGCTCGACTCCTAAGGGTCCTAGCGCATGCTAGATAGCCTACCTCAAGAATTGGGCTATAAAATGCAAAAGGTTTTTTTTTAACCGACTAATAGTTTAGAACTTAGCGCGTTCAAACAAAAATTCAAGCAAACTCTTTAGTTTTATTATTAGTATTATATTTCTTAGTTTTTCTTAATGAACCTGGTTTTTAGAAACGTCCTGTATGACTTTGAAGATTGATAATGTCACCGCTGGTATTTTTAAGCACTTCTATTCTTTACATAACCTAATTAACCGAACCCTAATTACTCACAGTTTTATTTTCCATGCTCCATCCATCATTATAGAAAACTTCACAACACTCTCATAGCACACTTTGTTCCACTCCACTTATCCTAAAACCACTTCTAATTCATTAAAAATTCCATTTAAGCAAACTTTTATTCAATTTAAATCATCCCCTGAAGGCCGCCGAACTTTGCCGAAATTGAAGTTCTATTTTCAAATTGGGTACTCTAATTGGTCGGTCAACTCGGTACAGTTCGAAACACACTGATTGGATTTTGTTCGTTATCAATAAAGTACAAACGAAACAGATTTCTTATTATTCGTTAAGTCTCTTTGTAAACTTTTAATGCAAAAACTTTTAACGATACAATCAAATTGTTAACGTAAACTTTTACAACTTCGATTGGTAACAATCACAATCAGTAAATGTCACTAAACTCACTAAAACTTTTATTCCACTCACGAAAAAAACCGAACCTCCATTGTAAGTCCAAAATTAGAACCATTAAAAAAAGAAAGTCTAAAACTTTTTGCCTGACGCGAAAAAACAAAAAGAAAATTCCGAAACGTTCGAGAACTCGTTTGAATCGAGAGTGTTTAGTGACAATAGTTCAGAGGGGAGGTGCGGCTCGGCCGCGGCGGTCGCTCCGAGTGGCTGACCGCTGGTCACTTTTCACCCTTACGTTTTGGGGCGCCGCTCGTGGAGCGAGCGATGAGCGGTAGCGGGTATTAGGTATGTTTTGTAAGAATTTTAGTAGCAGAAAAGATTTTACAGTTTCATTATTCGTGATTTTATAACAAAATTTGCTTTAAGAAGCCAGCATATCCTACGAAAAGAGAAGTTCACAAATCAAAAACGTTAAATGGAGATAACTATCATTATTTATGTGTTAAATATCATATCATCATTAAATAATTACAATATTTTCTATTGATAGATCAAAGATTATTAGGTAAAGTAAGGTACGGTTTTTATCACAAAGCTTAACATAGTGACTCAGACTGTAAATTTTTTTGACTATGAACAGTCAGAAGGCTAAAGAAACAACTTTGTTTACCTAAACGAAGTGATATCAGCTTTCTTTTTAACTCATAGAACCAATCGTAACTGAGTTAGAATTATTGAAACCAGGACAGATTGGTGATTTTGTGTAAATAATAATAAACACAGGATTGAATTATGTCTGCGACAGTTTCCGACTTTTCACCCCCTTATCAATTCTCTTTCTCGCTCTATGAATCTATCATTTCTAGCAATATTTAACGCCGGCAGTTTGATCGATCAGGTTAAGCTACGCTTGCCGCGGTCGGTCTGTAGATGGGTGACCTTTACATACCGAGACCCCTCTGTGCGTAGGAAAGCACGTTAAGCTTTGGTCCCGGATGTCAGTCGTTACGGGTCGTCAGAAGTCCGAAAGTCTGACCCCCAGTCTTATCAAGGGGTATAGTTTTACCTAGTAGCTGAGTTGTGGAGGTCAGATAGGCAGTCGCTCCACGTAAAACCCTGGAATTCAGCTACATCCGGTTCTATTAGGCGACCCCAAAAATAGTTGGTAAAAAGCTAGGCAGATGATTTGACGCCCGCCATCTCCCCTCTCTTGTACCCCCGTGCGTCACCAACAGGCACACTCGATGACGTGTGTTTCTGTTTGTCCTCAGAACAATAATGCTGATTGATGGGTCAACGTCTTCGCGTGACGTCACCAGCGCCCGAGTGTACTTACTGCGATCGTCTTGGAGATGATTGGTCCACTGATTTGATGGTACAAGGAGATAAGGTTTCGGTACGAGGCTTGATTGTTTAGTTAGGGCGTCGTAGATTTGCGAGTGTTCGTGTATTATTTGGGGGTCAATGTTGGTAGTGGTAATTGGTGCCGCTACAGGTCGCGGTTTCGATCACGCCATGTGGCTGTGTTAATTAACTGGCACGAAGAAGGGGGTGATTATGCATTCGGTTTGCGAGACACAATAAGGGGATATGATGGTGGTGTTATAACACCTACCTATCTAATAAAACAGCTAGTTACTTGTATTATATTGGATACTCGCATTTCTGCGCGTCTATAAGCCAATTTTTTTTCAAATTTCAAATTTCTTTGTTTCGCTTTTAAATTTCAAAAGGTACTTATTTTAAAAGCTAACAGTCTTAAAATAATAATATGTACAAGCATATGTATAAAAATGAAAGAATCATAGGACATCAAAAAATGTGTCAAAGTTGTCAAAAGGAGAAATGCCCTAAAGGGTGGCAGCATTGCCACGTTGTATGTCAATGCAAATTTTTTGGTCATAATTTGATCAAGTTTATTTTTTGCAATAAATTCCTTCACCGTTCATCGTAATACCGCTGTCCTTGACCATATCCCTCGTTCTACCAGTCATACCATATAACGTGCGACCGCACGATAATGGCAAAACTTCTAACAACAACTAGGTCATCGATCAGACCTAGATTTTACCCACGATGACTAGTTATTAGGATATTACATGCGAGCTTCGTAAACTATCGTTGGACTCGAAATGAACCATGTTGTTCAGCCATTTCAGTTAGGTAATGTGTTCGTTAATAGGTGGGCGGAGGCTAACAACACATGGTCAGGCTAGAAATACATATTTTGAACATTATGGTGGATATCACATCTCATCTCCACCGCGAAACCAAAGCAGCGAAACCGCAGTAGTTCCCCCACGACTTGTCCGTTGTACGACAAGCGAAACAGAAGCGAAACCGTTTGTTTTAACGCACAGATTTGATTATGATTCTATCTCTTTCCCGCGTGTTCGCTGATCTGCGTGGAAGTCAGTTACACCTCCACGCGGGTGCGCCAAAGTTCACCTAAATTTTCAACTCCGATAATTGGAAATCCGAAAATGTTGTTCCTAACATTTTTCATCCTAACAATCACAATTCCTAACTACTCTGTCTCTAATGTTCATAATTCCGAATCATTAAACTTCATAATGTCAGTAGCAATAAACATCTATTATACTTTTATTTGTTTTCCTATATTTTCTCAACATAACCATCTTTTACACTATTATTCAAAGTCATATCTTTTTTGTTTAGATCGTCGACATAGGATGCAAAAACGAGCGAAGGGCACCCCGAGGTTCGGTTTGGTTAGGTTACTTTAAACCCTTTACACAGAAATAGGGGCCCCGCGAAGCGGGGCTCCGTCGACATAGGATGACATAGGATGAAAAAAAAAGTGTTTATCATATTAGACTAAATAGGTTTTATGTCTATTGAGTGGTATATCAAACGATTTTATATTGTCTGTTATTCTTATAGAAATTAGTTACATTAAAATTATATCAATCGTTTATTATATTAACTGATCATTATATCAAATAAAATTATAGGTTCAGTTGTTATATCTTGTAAATATTAGAGGTTTTGTAATTATATCATATATTACTTACCCGTATAAACTCCCAGGCCATGAAAATATTATGGTAGTTATGTTTAGGGATAAAAGCGTTATGATAAAAAACAGTAGGAGTTTAAAATATTTACATTAATGATATTATTGATTACAATTTTCGGAATCATGAGTGTTATGAACATCGCCGGTAGCACTACAAATAGTATGAATGAAAACTTTAGGATGAAAAATTTTAGGAAGAGTGATCATTCGGATTACAAATCGTTAGGAAGAACAATTTCGGGTAAAGAACTTTAGTTGAGCCAATATGGACCCCCTCCACGCTCAGTCCGCTATTTTGTTGCTGCGTTTGTTTCGCAGATATTTGTGGCAGTTGACAAAGTTTATAAAGCGAAACTTGTTTTTTTTTTTTTTGTAAAATTGATGTTGATTTTACGGAAAAACTAATCTAAGAGCTCCAAACATATATTGGGTTTAAGTCGAAAGCTTCGACATTTTTATTTTGCTACAATTCGATTATAATGTAGTAATTTTACTTTGCGAAATTCGATCATTACTTTCGCGACGGAGATCTGCTAAGGCCCTAAATACTCAATTTTGTTATTTTTTATAAAACTGCTATATTGAGCAATCGTTTGATAATCCATACTAATAATATTATAAATTCGAAAGTAACTCTGTCTGTCTGTCTGTCTGTATGTTACCTTTTCACACCTAAACCACTGAACCGATTTAGATGAAATTTGGTATAGATAATGTTTGAGTCCCGGAAAAGGACATAGGATAGTTTTTATCCCGATATTTCCACGGGATCGAAACTTATGCGGGTGAAAACACGGAGCGCAGCTAGTAATATATACATATGTTGTTACCCTACATTCATCGTGGATTAAAATAGCCTCAAACCACTAGAAGCAGTCCACTGCTGGAAAAGCTCTATACAAGCGCACACCTTTTCCCTCGATCATCGGATACTCTGCACTCTCATCCAGCTGCTACCAGCCTCCCTGCTAAGATCGTCGCTTCACCAATCCTAAGGGCGTCCATATGTGTGTTAGTCCGCGGTGTCCACTCAAGAACACGTCTACCCCAGCGGTCAGCGGTTCTACGCCTAACATAGCTTGCTTATCCTGTGACACATCACCATCATCCACAGCGCGATTTCACCCACCGCTGGGCATAGACCTCTCATTTCTTGCGCCAATCCCCACACTCCTGCGCCAGCCTCATCCAAGTTCTACCCGCGATGGCAACAATATCCGCCCATCTCGCCGCCGGACGAGCGACACTTTGTCTTCCAGTCCTTGCCACTCTGTCACTGCCTTACTCCACCTAAGTTAAAACTGTATTCATGTAAATGAAGCTATGCAGGGTCAAATTAAATTACGTAGCGAAACTTTGCAGACATGGGCTTGATGTTTAAACACGGTTTTTTGTTGGGGTCTTTGCCCTCGAGCAGTTTTGTTAGTTCAAGTATGAGTTGAGAAAATCTATTTTCTTTTATCGTGTATAGATATTTATCAATACTGCTCTGAAGTATACACAAAAAAACTGATGTTTCAAGTACATCATGACGACGTAAACAGTGCACTATCAATAGTTACGGATTGGTTTACGTCAAATAACCTAGTTCTCAATGCCAAGAAAACGAAATGTGTAAAGTTTGCCTTACCAAATGTTAGAAATCTAGGACCCAACATCGTCTTAGATAAAGTGGTGCTTGAAACAGTGGGCTCGGCAGTTTTTCTGGGAATAACAGTAGATGCCAAACTTCAGTGGGGACCACATATATCAAGCCTAGCAGGAAGGCTCAGTTCGGCTGCCTATGCCGTCAGGAAAGTAAGACAATACACTGACGTTGATACAGCTCGTTTAGTCTATTTTAGTTATTTTCACAGCGTTATGTCCTACGGTATTCTGCTGTGGGGTAAAGCCGCTGATATACAAAATATATTTGTCCTGCAAAAACGAGCTGTTCGAGCGATTTACCAGCTAGGCGCCAGATTTTCTCTAAGAGATTTTTTTAAAGATATTGGTATTCTCACGGTTGCATCACAGTTCATCTTTGCCAACATCTTATATGTTAGGCAAAATATACACTTGTACACTAAAAACAGTGATACTCACAATGTTAACACTAGAAATAAGGACAAACTACGTGCTCCCTTTCACCGGCTTCATAAGGTTCATAACTAATTTGTTGGGCTTGGTATAACCTTTTATAACAAGCTACCTTCTTCCTTGCTAGATTTGCCTTTTAATAGATTTAAAGCTCAAATAAAATCCAACCTTTGTTCAAAAGCATACTATTCCATCAACGACTACTTAAACGATAAGAATAGTTGGTCGCCCTGATTAACTCAAGACAATTATTATGTTCTTTCTCCAGAATTAGCTTACTGACAGGTTATATGAGTTTATATAATTGTTTTTATTTTATTTTTTTGTTTTTTTTTAGTTGAGAGTTTTAGTCAATTCGGTTTAATTTTATTGTAATTTATTATTGACATAATCTACTCATTTCAATGTCTTTTAATGAGTTGATTGCAATATGTGGTTAGCTAGCGACCTCTACGAATATTATTATTCTTGCTTGAGCAACCGGCAGCAAGTTCGTCATGCTCCCTTAGATGTCATTGCTTGCGGTAGCGTCGGGGGTCGGGTTGCCTCCTTCCCTCAAATATGGCGAGGGGGGTAATGGCTGATCTTTGCGTTATGCTCGTGAACGGGTGCTGCTTGTGGTGACTGGTCGTCTTGCTGACCATGGTTTTATTGTTGTTATTAGTAGTAATAACTTGTTTATTTATTTTACTTCGATGGTCCTAGTTTATCATTTGTGACTTCAAGTGACAGCTATGTAAACAGAACCCAGCATTGCATATATATGTAAGCTGTCACGCCCTTTATACCTGGAGGCTTTTATTTGGTCAGTAAGTTTTTTTTTTTGGTTATATTTTTAATTTTTTTTTTTTGCTTGAGTACTTATAGTGTTTATTGTATTTGTTGGTATATTGGCGTGGCTAGTTAACCTATGGCAAATAATTTAATTTAAGGTTCTGTGTCCTGTAATGTTTATTACTTTGCATACATAGTATTGTATAAAATTAATTCTTTTCTAACTGAACAGACAGCTGTGCTGCTGGGGAGTTTGTTCCGCCACTTCTTCTCCCCAGCGAAAGCACTAGGAAGTGGCGAAGGGCGGGCGTTTTGGGGGACTGTCTTTTGTAATTTTGACGTTCGAAAAGTGCTGATTCTCAGCCTAGTTTGAATAAATGACTTTTGATTTTGATTTTTTTTTTGATTGATTAACTGCGGTCGATCACCCCACAAAAAAGTCATCAAATTAATAACATTTTTGTTTTAAAATTCCTAGATATAAGTACACCGTTTCTCTGCCTAATTTAATTTGAGTTATTTTGACCCCGTAGATACCTACACTTATTCCTGCAGTGCAAAGACTCTTATTTAAATTATTATCATCTCAGTATATTTTGTAACTGCAGTATAAATAACACTTCGGTTCACACGGGGAACACACGGGCTGCAGGACATCGGACGCGGAATACAAAAACCAATTAGCGAACAATTTAATCCGTACGGACAAATATTCCATTATTGTGCCGTCATGAATGTGTTCAGAAATGAAAGAGAGCTATCACCCTGTGTAGCTCTGTCCCTTTTCCGTATAGTGACATGTCTGGTGCAGGGATGTCAAACCTTCTTATCATTTTTTTGCATGTCTTCTGTTACCTATCAATTCGTTTCAGTGATCATTACTTGAAAACGGCACCCTACCTGCGTAACACACTATCAATCGGAATCTGAATCATTTTGAAGCAAATTGCTAATCCATTGCTTCATAAGTTCGAAAAATTTGTCTACACAACACGTAAATAACGCAATGAATGTTGTTGAACTGTCAAAATGAAACCGATTCCGATTGATAACAAGACAAGGTTTGTATTAAAGAAAATTCTTGGAAAATCCATCGGAAAGTCGGAAATGTTGATGGTACTTTTATATGAAAATCTTAATAAAAAAATGTAAAGGCATGAAATTCACTCGGGTGACCGACGCCGGATGCGAACAGCTAGTTTATAATAAAAATAAGCCTACGCATACTTTGACAAAATAAGGCACAGCTTGTATGCAACCTTAATAATTACAGTCATGTGATTGTTTTTCAACAAACCGAAATAGAATTAAGATAAACCGGACTTGGTTTCCGTGCGTCATTTTCAGGTGACCATTGAAAATCAGCGCTGTGCCGGGGGCCCCGTAGCACAGCATCCTGCTGAGTGGAAGCCTTCTTATCACAGTCGTCTATTTAGATTTTTTTTTATAATTTTTATTATTTGAGTTATGTATGTAATATGTTTTTCTGTGATAAATAAATTTATTTTTCTTTCTTCCTTTTTAGGGTTCCGTAGTCAACTAGGAACCCTTATAGTTTCGCCATGTCTGTCTGTCCGTCCGTCCGTCTGTCCGTCCTCGCTTAATCTCTGTAGAAAGCTGAAATTTGGTACCAATATGTATATCAATCACGCCGACAAAGTGGTAAAATAAAAATTGGAAAAAAATGTTTTATTAGGGTAGCCCCCCTATATGTAAAGTGGGAAGTGATTTTTTTTTAATTTCAACCCTAACGTGTGATATATTGTTGGAAAGGTATTTAAAAATGAATATGGGTTTACTACAATCATTTTTTGATAATGTCAATAATTTCGGAAATAATCGCTCCAAAAGTAAAAAACAATGTGTCCCCCCCCCCCCCTCTAACTTTTGAACCATAAGTTTAGAAAATATGAAAAAAATCTGAAAAGTAGAACTTTATAAGAACTTTCTAGGAAAATTATTTTGAACTTGATAGAAACAACAGTTTTTGTACAAAAAAGACAAAAGTTGTACAAAATCATTTCTGGACTAAGTTTGTAGTATAATCGTATATGCAAGCATTTTTTTTTTAACTTCGTTTACATATTTTATTATCCTGAACGTATCTTTTTCCAAACAAAAAAAGAATGATTAAAATCGGTTCTCGCAATCCAAAATTACCACCGAAAACTTCTGGCACGTCTATGTACTAATTAGTAACCCAATTCCCCGAGAGATGGCGCTGTAGGTACTTATTACATTGGGTCGGGTATTATCGAATTTTACGTGGGAACACTTATTGTGAAGGACGGGAAACTACGGAACCCTACACTGAGCGTGGCCCGACACGCTCTTGGCCGGTTTTATATATTTTATAAGTTTAATCAAGTACGTGATCAGCAGAAGTAAATCTTAATGACTTGTTCACCAAAATAACAACAGCCTCTAACCGATATAACTTCTACCAAATCACTTGACAGGATTAAATTGATCAACCCTTCAGTACTGGGAGGTAAGCTCGATAAATCCTGTGAAAACAACATTGTTACTACCTACATGTTTGTCACCCCTGCAAGGTGTTTATATTAAGAACCTTCTGGCTGCTATGAGCAGTTCTGTTGTCTGCGATATTAAACCACGTCTACCTGCATATGTACGAGATATCTGTCGCAGTCTTGTGTAACCAGAATGTGGAGATATTGCAAGGGGATATTGCCGCATTCAAGTTAAAGAAGATAATAATAAAGTTTCAGCTTTGCCTTATCAGTTAATCATTCGCTTATTACCTAAGCGTAGCGGCACATCTCATTTTTCAGTAAAATATACAGGATGGCAGGGATGTCGACGCGCAACTAATTGTCACCAATATTCGGGACCCGGGGCAATTGCGTAACACATTATCAATCGGAATCGGTTTCAATTTGACAGTTCAACAACATTCATTGCGTTATTTACGTGTTGAGCAGACAAATTTTTCGAACTTATGAAGCAATGGATTAGCAATTTGTTTCAAAACGATTCAGATTCCGATTGATAGTGTGTTACGCAATTAGGGTGCTGGCGTGCGTTGGAATTTTTCGCCGGTTATTAAAAAAAATTGCTGTTCCATACATTTTGACCACATAAGTAGGTATCGCAGTTTTCTATGAAACAGCTGATTTTTTTTTTTTATAAATGTCATTGTCAACTACCCTAGGGGGACTAGCATCATGTGCTAAATTCATGGTTACAGAAGGCAAATTCTCGTAATTTAAAACGTTCAAAATCTAGTCGCAGTCTCATCTCGGCGACAAACAAACGTCAAAAACATGTCTAAATGTAGGGAAATTAGAAGTATTTTTAACCGACGAAAAAACGGAGGAGGTTATCAATTCGACGCGTATATTTTTTTTTTTTTTTTTTTTTTATTTTTTTTTTATGTATGATCACGCATAACTTTTTACAGAGCAGTCCGATTTTGATAATTCTTTTTTGATTAGAAAGGATATATCCCGAAGGTGGTCCCATATAAATTTGGAAAAAAAAATCCAACCCTAAGGGTAGGAAAACAGGGGATGATTGATAGTTCACTCACTGATTGTAATGTATGACCACGCATAACTTTTTACAGATTAGTCCGATTTTGATAATTATTTTTTTAATGGATAGAACATACCTCGAAGTTGGTCCCATGTAAATTTGGAAAAAAAAATCCTACCCTAAGGGTGGGAAAATAGGGGTGATTTGTTGTTCATTCACAGATTTTAATGCTGAGCTGTGTATTACAATTAAAATTAAAGGCCTATCTATGTTGGTATATAAAGCCTGTTTTTTGAAGTATTTTACTATACAAAAAATAATAGTTAAAGTAGGATTATATAACAGTTAATATCTAAAGTAAGGTAGGTAGCCATTTTAAAAGTAATCAAAAATTAAGCATGCAGTAATAAGTAAATTATAGCCTCAAAAAATTATAAAATAAAAACTTTTTAACAAAAAAATTAAACCTCCGAAAAAACTGAAAAGCAAAAAATAAAAACCTTTTTTATTTTACCTTAATAAATAAGTTCTTAAACTAATGCAAGTATACCTAAAAAATTTTGAGTCGGCGCCAAACAATCAATGAACAAAGATCACTAAATTACCTTAAATTTATAGAAATAGCCAAATCAAATTAATAATGCAACGTGAAATCTCCAGCGCTAAATATTAACATTCCAAACAAAAAATGCGCTCTCCGCACGATCACTCGCAACGATATTAAGTTGCTTGTTTGGCGCCGACTCAAAATTAGTTAGGTATACTTGCATTAGTTTAAGAACTTATTTATTAAGGTAAAATAAAAAAGGTTTTTATTTTTTGCTTTTCAGTTTTTTCGGAGGTTTAATTTTTTTGTTAAAAAGTTTTTTTGACAGTTTGAGACTGACATCAGACTGTGAACGTTTTTAAAATTACGAGAATTGCCCCTCAGTTTGCGCGTATATGTCCTTTCACACTGTGTAAAACATGCCGAATTTTTAGTATCGTGATTTTCAGCAGGTGTTGTGTGTCACTAGGTCACTACTCTAATCAAAATGAAAAGTCATTAAATCTATACTTCTAAACTAAGAGGTAAAATTTGTGAGTTTGTATATTGCTGTAATCTCCGGAACTCTTGATCCGATTCCAAAAATTCTTTCACTTATGGGAAGCTACAGTATTGCCAGATATATTTTATGTTAAAACAAAAAAAAATACGCGGACGGAGTCGCGTGCATAAACTAGTAATTAATAATTACGGTACGTTTCAGTTACCGAATTATTTTTAACACACAAACATTCGATGCGTGATATAATCGCAAGGAGGTCAAGGGACGGACTTAGGTACCAGAACACTCGCGTGCTAGCCAGACCTACCTGGGATATCTTCATTAACATCATACCTGAAACAAAAAATAAGCAATGGTTAGTATAAGTTACATTTAATTTTATTTAATAAAATTATATTTACATAATTTTAAAAAGCTAAAAGCCTTAAAATAATATATAAAAGAACATAAAAAGGAAGGGAAATAATCAAAGGACATCAAGAAATTTGTCCGCATCGCAGTCACCAGGAAAAGAGCCCAAAAGGCTAGCAGCATTGCCACGTTATATGTATTCAATTAAGAGCTGATTTTACCAACGTCAGATATCTTTTATCCGTGGAATAAAATGGATGTCTGACAGTTCTAGTATGGAAAAAACTTTCCAAAATACAAAATTTCTTCTCAGGATAAGACTTATCCTAGGTATAAAAGTTTGGTGAAATTCGCAAGGAGTAGTATATTTATGACATTTTTAAATCGACTTCTATAACATAAAGTTATAACATAACATCGCACCTGTAATCCCCGAAGGGGTAGGCAGATTTGTACCTATAGTACACCCACATGTCACCAGTTATGTTTAAGTCCCATTTAATAGGGGGCGACCACATTGCCAAGAAACCGGGCATAGTTATCCCAGATTCCGGGGTGCTACTGAGAAATTCGTGATGGAAAAACCCAATAACTATTTGCCCGACCTGGGAATCGAACCCAGGACTGTATGCTCAGCAGTAGTGCTTGATACCACTACGCCAATGACGCAGTTAGAGACATACAGTTATACAATAGTAGATCGAATCGATACAACTTGGCATTTCAAAACGAAATTAAAATGTTAAAGTAAAAATTTTAATATTTCTTTTTATGAATGTTATAGAGGTAGAGTCTCACCGAAAATGAATTATCTAATTAATTAGTTAATTTTTTTTTTTTTTGTTTTGGTTTCTACTATTCTCCAGCTAATTATATTAATCGTGTATGTACTTTCTTTTTGTCGACTATTTCCTTAGCTATATGTGGAGGCTTGTTATTAGCAATTTTTAGGGTTCCGTAGCCAAATGGCAAAAAACGGAACCCTTATGGATTCGTCATGTCTGTCTGTCTGTCTGTCTGTCCGTCCGTCCGTCCGTATGTCACAGCCACTTTTTTCCGAAACTATAAGAACTATACTGTTGAAACTTGGTAAGTAGATGTATTCTGTGAACCGCAGGAAGATTTTCACACAAAAATAGAAAAAAAACAATAAATTTTGGGGTTCCCCATACTTACAACTGAAACTCCAAAAATTTTTTTTCATCAAACCTGTACGTGTGGGGTATCTATAGATAGGTCTTCAAAAATGATATTGAGGTTTCTAATATCATTTTTTTCTGAACTGAATAGTTTGCGCGAGAGACACTTCCAAAGTGGTAAAATGTGTGTCCCCCCCTCTAACTTCTAAAATAAGAGAATGATAAAATTAAAAAAATATATATAATGTACATTACCATGTAAACTTCCACCGAAAATTGGTTTGAACGAGATCTAGTAAGTAGTTTTTTTTTAATACGTCATAAATCGAAAACCGCAATTTACCTTTCACAAAGTTACAACGAACTACAAGAACTTTTATATTATGTTACTTGCTGCTACGGAACCCTTCATGGGCGAGTCCGACTCGCACTTGGCCGGTTTTTAATATTACATTTTATATGTCATTGGTTGTTAGTCTGTAAGCCTTCTTTAAAATAAAATAAATAAATAATAATAAATAAATATAAATAAATCTCCTTTTTTTCAAACGATAATTGAACACGAAATAAAAGATTTTCGATAGGTATTCTTTGTTAAAAGTAAAGAAATGCCTACTGTATATATCTTTTAATCATTATATTTAACCGTTCAATCTTAAATGACACGAAACTGTACTTTTCTCTTAGACGTAATTATTAAAATCGCGAGAAAAAGCATTTTTTTCAGCATTTTCTCAGTTATTGTGCTTTTAGTTGTTGTACTCGTATATTTGTTGCTTTGGATATTTTCTGAATAAATAGTTAATTTCTCCTAAATTGCCGAAATTACTAATTCGGACGATTGAATTGCCGAAAACTCAAAACGAAAATGAAATTATACATAAGCTAAGAAATTAAATGAAAGCCTATCTGTAATACTAGAGGCAACGCATACGCGATGGCGATCCATAACGAAGACAAAGCATAAATGTACGATATTCCAGAAAACCGTACGCCAAATTCCCGGAAATTCAAGAGACAGATAGTTTTGAATATCGAATACCAGAGCTAGCCTAGACCTGTCAATACAAATACATTCCTCAATACCCACCCACTGTGTCGAGCGCCAATGAATGGACAAATATCCACAGAAAAATATATATGCCACCCACTGAGCAGCCTCTCCATTGTTCTACTGGCTGTATTCTGGGCTAAAATACCGTCTTACAATACTGTGCTCGTAAAGCCGGGGCTTGTATACCGCTGGGTTTAATACCGACGGCGTCAACTTCAATAGCTTATGTTATTGACGATATGAGTTTGCGGGGAGCGTTTAATAAAAGATTGTCTACTAGATTATATGAAAAAAAGTTAAAGGTTTTTTTTTTATGTGAGACTGTGAGATAATCTTGAAATAGGGTGTTTATGTAAGGGGAGACCTATGCAGTGGTGTGCATTGGTTTTCAGAATAGGTAGGCACTATCACTAAGCCGGGTCTAGTCTAGTCAAAAAATCGAACGTGTCGGTTTCCTCACGATGTTTTCCTTCACCGTTTTGAGATCATCGAGACAGGCTGTACTAGTAGTATATACTAACCCCCTTACTAATAAACGTTGTACAGCGTCTGTATAGTTACACAACGCGTTGTCTTCTTCTTTCGAAAGTCAAATTACTGACGACTGAAAGAGAGAAATCGGTGTGTAGCTATTCATCCATACTATACTAATATTATAAATTCGAAAGTAATTCTGTCTGTCTATGTGTCTGTCTGTCTCTAATGTTACCTTTTCACGCCTAAACCGCTGAACCGATTTAGATGAAATTTAGTATAGAGACAGTTTGAGTCCCGGGAAAGGACATAGGATACTTTTTATCCCGATATTCCCACAGGATTGAGACTTATGCGGGTGAAACCACGGGCCGCAGCTAGTCTGATATAATACGTTTATTAGTACCTAGGTAAGGGGGTAAATCTATGGGCTGTACAGTCAACAGTATGTCACTGTTTACATACATATACATACCTACAGCTACACCTCTGCCTAATCCGTGGGGGAAAAACAGTCGACTCGTTATAATAAATAAAAAAATTAAAAAAAACCACACGACATTGACCTTACAATACATAATTCTTCATTTACCTACTAATCTAGTTTAATTATTATTAATCAATTTATTTCAGATAAAAATCAATCCATACAATTAAAAATTATAAATACATAGAATTAAATAAACAAACAAAAACACAGAGAAATAAATGATAACAATTATAAGTACCTAACCTATGGTGTTAGTAAAAAATCTTATGCACTATATTAGTCAACACCCATCACAATATGCATCCATTTGTTTTGGATAGGGCAATCCGCACGAGCTACAAACGTCTGCAGGATACTGTTGCCACTGGCTCGCACGCGCTGCAACAAGGAGGCTACCTTCTTCCGTATAACCGCATGAAAGCCGTCCGTTCGCGCCTCCGCAAACATTCCGGACGCACTACAATAGCGAGGCAGTCGCATCAGCATCCTGAAGACGTTGTTGTATTGAACACGCAGAGCATTAGCAGCCCGGCGAGTAAAGGCTACCCACAGACTGCTCGAGTATAAAGATTGACAGTACGCCTTGAATAGAGTAATTTTCACTGCCCTCGAGCAGCGAGCAAACCTGCGTGCAACCATGTTCCCCCTGACTGCCAATGCTCTGCGCTCCCGTTAATGTCGGTAAACAAATGCCTTATCCGGTAGATCCTCCTCATCAGCAGACCCTGACATTCGCTCCGCATCAGGTCATTGAGGACATTGCCAACCACTCGCGAAGGTAACGCCACTTGTCGTGTTGTGGTGAACTAGGAGCGATGTCCTTTGTCTAGATTATGTACTAATATAAATATGCATTTATGGTGGTCGCCTTGATATGTTTAATCTCTTATAACTTAAGACTAATATTATAAAGATTTTTTGTGAGTTTGTATGTAGGGGATTATCTTTAGAACTACTGGTCCGATTCCGAAATATCTTTCAAAAATATGGAAGCTTCTAATTAGCCAATTTTTCTGCCTACGAATGATTTTTAATTGTGTTATTAGTCTGTAAGCTTTCTGTAAAAATATAATAAATAAATAATGGGACGCTACAGTATACAGGGTGAAATTAAATTCATGGGCATCCTTTTAAGGGGTCATTGTACTCATTATTATGAACAACTTTTACTATGGGACTAAACCTAAAATCGCGAAAAAAAATCAGCTGTTCCTTGCATTTATGTTCACATAACTCGTCAAAATGTAGGAAACAGCTGATTTTTTTTCGCAATTTCGGGTTTGGTCCCATAGTAAAAATTGTTCATAATGATGAGTACAACGACCCCTTAAAAGGATGCCCATAAATTCAATTTCACCCTGTATATTTTGCCGAGTGTCATAGGATTTATTTTATGTTGAAACAATACATTTTTCGCTGATGAAGCACAACATAGTTGGGCTTCCCAATGAGCTGTTAAAGTAGTAATTGCTATAATCTCTAAGCTTGCCAAGCAGATGTGTGATCGCAGCATGTGTTTATTAGCAACTAGCTTTTATATACGGCTTCATCCGCGAGGTTTTTGGATATTATCCCTTGGGAACGTACTACCGGTATCTCCTATCCCAGGTTATAGTCTACTTGTGTCAAATTTCATCAAAATCCCTTCAAGGTTACATACAAACAGTTACTTTCGCATTTATAAAATTACTATTAGTATGGATGGGTGAGAAAGACCCTATTGGGACCCTATTGCTTGCTTTTAAAAACGGTAGGTACTTTTTATTTTAGGACGTCGCTTTGTATTTCATACTTCTATACTAATATTATAAATGCGAAAGTGTGTCTGTCTGTTACCTCTTCACGCGAACTGATTTAGATGAAATTTGGTAAAGACATAGTTTGAGTCCCGGGAAAGGACAAAGGACAGTTTTTATACCGCTATTCCCACGGGAAAGTTATGCGGGTCAAACCGCGGGGCGCTGCTAGTCTATTTATATTCTTTACGATAAATGGTTTCTTTTGTGTCTGATTCGTGTTGCATTTATGGCAATAAGCATAAGTAATTGAAATCTATTTCTGTAGCCAGTCTGCATACCTATTAACATGTTGCACATGAATAAAATAAACCAGATCTTCCATCAATTATTGCAATGAAATGTTGTTGTCTCAATGTCATTTCATACGCAATACGAATAGTCAGCAATCATTAAAATATGAATAATTATGGCGACAATAATAAAGAATGGGTAAATAAGTTAGCGAACACTGAGTGTGAGTTCTGGGTTTGATTCCCAGGTGAAGGACACGTGTTTTAGGGGACTGTCATACGTAATTTTGACGTTCAAAAATGGTGATTCTCAGCCTAATTTGAATAAATGTCTTTTGATTTTGATTGAGTAAAAAAGGTAGGGCAAAGTGCTTGTAGGTTTTTCCGACAGGAATTTCTCAGTAGCAGCCCGGAGTCTGGATTTGTTCCCGGTTGGTAGCAATAGCGCCCCCCTATTACATGGGACCTATACATAACTGGCGAAATGTGGGTGAATTATATCTCTGCCTTACCCGTCGGGGTATGCAGGCATGCTGGTGTCATGTTATGTGTTGCTACAATAATTGGCAGTTTCCACTGGGTTTACTTCTATCTACAGTCGTTTTATTGTTATTCTAAGAAGAATAACAATAAAACGACTGTGTCATCTGTTGGCATTTAATTAGAGCGGACACTTAATTACCTACTTAAAAGTTTTTATAACAATAATGTTATATTAGTCTATTGAAGTGTCAGGAAGTCGCACACTTTTTAATTGATTCCTTTTAATGTTTTTAACGACTTATTCATTCCTATACAGGGTGAAATTGAAAACATGCGACAAAAAATGGGAGATTGTACTCATCATTATGAACAACTTTTACTATGGGAGCAAACCTGAAATAGTGAAAAAAAAAAATCAGCTGTGCTCTACTTATGTTCGCATAACTCGTCAAAATTTCGGGAACAGCTGATTTTTTTTTTGTGATTTCAGGTTTGGTCCCTTAGTAAAAGTTGTTCATCATGATGAATACAATCTCCCATTTCGATTTGGCGCATGTTTTCAATTTCAACCTGTATAATCTTGTTATATGAATTTATTAGTAACTAGCTTCTGCCCGCGACCTCGTCCGCGTAACATTTCTTGTTCCTCCGCCTCACCCCGTCGCATCGCATCGTCTGCCCACGCTATTACTTACCTACTTCGTTTTCGCGTTATTTTATTTTTGATCGGCTCCTAACAGCCCTAGCGTGAGGCTAAATAGCCTTCTTCAAGAATTAGGATATCAAATGCAAAAATATTTTTTTCTAATCCGACTGGTAGTTCCAGCGAGATAGATGTATTTATTAGTTTGTCAAAGTATTTAAGTTGATTAGTTTATTCTTGTTGATCACCAATTTGATTAAAGCCCCCACTATGAGTGGGTAAATTGACATGGTTATCGCCCCGTCCGCCATCGTGGATAGCCGTTGTAGAACTTATCGATTAATATATAAAATTGTGGTGAAACACCGGAGAGAAGGTGCAAGGGTAAATTGTATTGCGGTGAATAATAAAAGTTACAAGTTTTTTATTTTACGTGTTTTATTCCTGGCCGAAAATAAAGCTATATCCTGGTTTTTATTATAACTTTTAGAAACACCGCGTTTTTTCAAAGTAGTAATTTGCTTTGTGTATGTTATGCGGGCTTTGCACACGCAGCCTCGAATCTAGAATGTTTTCGAGACGGGGCAAAAAATGCCGTCTGCCGCCTCTCAACCCGCCAGTCCTTTAGGTACTTAACCTTTTCCATAAAGCCTTGTTTATATATTGTCGCCTACCTACATGAAAATGTTGGACTTTTTTCAAATTAGGATAGGGCTTAAAATAAATTGTGAGATTATAGCATATAAAAATTACAATTGTACTCTTTGTTCTGAAAAACTGATGGCCTTTTAACTCTTCATTCTTAATTTGATGTACGTTCCGATTTTCGATTGTTAAGATTGCGAGACTTGACATAAGCAGAAAAGCTTAACACCAATTAAGACAGTCTAGAATGCACGAGCAAGCGAAGCGAGCACGTACATTTTAGCACTCTGCCTCAGATAAGTTACATGTTTTAAGTAATTAATACAGAAAAGTTTTGAGAATTAAGAGGCAAAGCTGCAAGAGCGCGCAAAGCGAACTCGAAAATTTTGCCAGCAATATATTGGTTAAGTTTTATCGATCTATAATGCGCTAATCCAATGGGAGTGCCAGCGCTATGGTCAAAAATTAAAGCAAATCGTGGTCAAAGTCTGACTACCGTCTTACCAAGGGGTATCCCCTTGGTAAGGCGGTTTTCAGACTTTTGAGCTTCTGACTACCTGTAACGACAGTAAAAGATCTGCGAATGACAACCGGTACCGACGGCTTAACATGCTTCCCGAGGCACGGTTCGGCACTGGCAAGCGTAGGTAGCGTGACCTTCAATCGACACGTGGGGCTGTTAAAATTTAGCTAAGTGCCCCTCAACACCAAAAGTCCCTAAATCAATTTTAATAATATTATTATTTGAATAAAAAAATACAAATATTAAAAGAATTGCATTCCATTTTCCATTTAATAAAGCTAATACTAACATGCAACGCACACAATAAAAACAATTCCAGCCAGTGATTCCATAAATATACATTTCAATGAACAGTGAGTGAACACGTATTTTATTAAAACTTCTTTCACATCAAACAATTTCGCGAACGAATGGAAACATTTTTTTAATTTTCCTCCACTCGTCTGTAATAGTTTGTAGTGCTTTTTTTTATAAAAAAGGCCCGAGTCGCGTAATCGTCCGCCATTTTAATTACAAGCATGGCTGCCTGCCCCCATTACTTTATGTTTTCAATGTAGGGCTTAGAAATTATATTGTTAGAGTGATATTATTCCTATAGTTAGTTTTATAACATAAAAATTATTGGAATTTCCCTACGTGATCGAATGAGAAATGAATTTCCAAACTTAAGTGCCTATGTAGGTTCATGTGAAATATGAATTTTGAATTTATTCAGTCTCGGTACAAACTGAAGTTTAAGTTATCGCGATCATAAGAATATTAATATAAGAACTGGCACTAGGCCCAGAGGTCAAAGAGGTATGTAGGTACTACCTACGTACCTACTCTATGTTTTTGTCATAGCGCTAAAAATAACTGATAAGATAAATACTCCTTTTTGTTTCGGAGTCCCACCACGTAAGTAGTCATCTGTTCTATCATCCTATAGAACTAGTGAACCGTACCTGCTTTGCATGATTTCAGGAGTTGACAAAACGTAAATATTTCTTTATTATACAGGATGAAATTAAATTCATGGGCATCCTTTCAAGGGGTCATTGTACTCATCATTATGAACAACTTTTACTATGGGACCAAACCTAAAATCGCGAAATAAAATCAGCTGCTCTTTACATTTATGTTCACATAACTCGTCAGAATGTAGGGAAGAGCCGATTTTTTTTTCGCGATTTCATGTTTGGTCCCATAGTAAAAGTTGTTCATAATGATGATTACAGTGACCCCTTAAAAGGATGCCCATGAATTCAATTTCACCCTGCATGTAAGTTTAATAGTAACCTATTAAACACATAAAGCTTCTGGAATAAATTCTGTAAATGATAGTGAAATCTGCACCAAAATCAGATTGCGTAGTTCAGAAGATCACCGCTGTCACACAGACAAACACAAAAAACACGATCATTTATAATATCTACATAATATACTAATGTGATAAAGCTTATCTCTATTCCTTTTAGCATTCGATAGCCCAATTATTGAGGAAGATTATAAGCTTTTTAACATCACGCTACGACCCTTAGGAGTAGAGTAAATAGAACAAAGAGGAGGATTATTATTTTTTCTATAGTCGTCTATAGTCCTGGAGTGGAGACCGCGTATCGTCAAGCGTAGTGTGGGACGCCCCGCAGCTAGATGGACAGACGACATAAAGAAGGTGGCTGGGACGGACTGGATGCGGAAGGCGGAGGACAGGGTGCTGTGGCGCAGTCTGGGAGAGGCCTATGTCCAGCAGTGGACTGCGATAGGCTGAGTTGATTGATTGATTGCCTATAGAAAGTAACGATAGGCACGTTTCGGGCGAGTAAATTCGTGCGAACCGACCATAGCTTAGCAGTGGTGGCCCAGTGGTATCAGCCGCGACTTACAAGTTATAGGTCGTAGGTTCGAACCCCGACAGGCGCTTTACTTTGTGTAAATTATTTCATCACCACTGCTCTCAAAACGGTGAAGGAAAACATCGTGAGGAAACCGGCATGTCCTCGAACCAAAAATTCGAAGACATGTGACATCCACCAACCCGCACTGGGCCCGCGTGGTGGATTACGGCCCACTCCCTCTCACAGAGAGGAGGCCTGTGTCCCAGCAGTGGAAACGTTATAGGCTGATTATGTTATGTGTTATGACCATAGCTTATAAGTATTTTAGTACCTACAGCGGCATGCGACCACGGGAAGGTACTTTCTTGTTTCATCCTTTTCAGTAGTCGGGTTTTAGTTTTAAACTTTTTTTTTTCAATAGAAATATTCATCATGAATGTTCTGTTGTCGGACAATAATATACATTACTCGTAGTTCGACGATAAAATTTAACGTAAAAATTAAGAAAATAATAATTATAATAAAAACAAGTGTGCTGGTCATCCAGCCGCGTAATAATCTTCTACATGTATAAAATGTCAAACAGTCGCTAAACTAGTTTAGTAAAAAAAAAACATGTATCAAACCTCGAGTCAACTCAAAAAAGCGGCTAATTGCGAGTCGGACTCACACACGATGGGTTCTGTACCACCGTACAATGGCCACATTTACACGCAAAATCTGTCCGAATCCACATTCAAATGCATTGTTGAAAATTGACATCTTACGTCAGCTGGCATAACAACAAAAAGTATCTATACCAATCAGTAGATTTGTTTACTGCACCATCCACTGCTGCTTTTGAACCCAATCACCTTACAACTTCTCTTAGTAACCCATCAATATATATCAAAGATGACGTATTGACCAACTTATACATAGTATTATGTATACATAGGTCATACGGTCAAGTTCAATGTACCAATTCGTTGATCCCTCGGTCGAGCACGAGGTTGAGATCATAATAAATTTTTATTAACACGTTTGTAGGTACTTATATAAATATTTATGCTTGTTTTTGTTTTAATGGCGTCTTTGCTGTTTTTTTGGCTTATTAGTCAATTCGCAGGAATTTATTCACCCGAAACGTGCGAATCGTCACTTTCTATAGGCAAGCAATAAATCAACTCAGCCTATCGCAGTCCACCGTTGGACATAGGCATCTCCCAGACTGCGCCACAGCACCCTGTCCTCCGCCTTACGCATCCAGTCTACCCCAGCCACCTTCTTCCTTCCCTCAGTACGCTTGCTGATACGCGGTCTCCACTCCAGGACTATAATAGACGACTATAGAAATAAAAAATAAGTTTAAAAACTAAAACCCTGCTACAAGAAAGGATGAAACAAGAAAGTACCTTCCCGTGGTCGCATGCCGTTGTACAAACATACATACTTATAAGCTATGGTAGCATGCGACCACGGGAAGGTACTTTCTTGTTTCCTACTTTTCCCAACTATGTTGGGACAAGGCTTCCAGTCTAATTGGATGCAGCTGAATACAAGTATTTTACATGGAGCGACTGGGTAATACGATACCCCTTGTCAAGACTGGTTGTCAGGCTTTCGGGCTTCTAACTACACGTAACGACTTGCAAAGATCTACAAATGACTATCCGAGGCACGGAGGGTCTCGGTATGTAATGGATGGTCACCCATCCACGGACCAACCTCGGCCGCCTTGAAGATCGACTCATGCGGCTGTTATTATTTGGCCTATGTATATCTACTTAATATTCTCCTCATAGATCCGTGATATATTCAAGACTAGCTTCTGCACGCGACTTCGTCCGCGTGAAATTCGTACTTTCCTCTAAAAGTTTCGAAAATATATGTTGGTATGATCTTTATAATTAATTTAGATAAATAAGTATTCGGGCCAATTTTTAAGTTTATAGAACAAAGGAATCAGATTTTTTAAATAAACTGTATCCCCGCTTTTCACCCCCACAGGGGTGGAATTTTGAAAATCGTTTAAGGTGTGTTCATAACTTGACTCAAAGTTCATTTATACCAATTTTCGAGCTAATCAAGCCACGCAGTAAAATGCTCCCCTTTAAAATTAACTTAACTTTAAAATTAAATTAAATTAATTAAAATTAACTACCTCTTTTCACACAGTTAGAGGTAGATTTTCGAAAACCCCTGATACACGTTATTAATTATTTTTAGTCCTTAGTATAAATACTGAGTTTCAAGTTAATCGGACAGGGCGTTAAAATTCTTCCATACAAATTTTTACACCCCCCAATACCTCTTTAGGGGGTATTTTAGAAAAACGAAAAATTAAAAACTTCATAATTTACTTAGATAAGTATTCGTGCCAAGTTTCAAGGTTATTAACTCAAGAAATAAGATTTTTCATACAAACAAAATCCCCCCTTTTCACCTCCTTAAAGGTTCAATTTCCAAAAACCCCTTCTTATTCGATACTTAATCTTCACAAAGAACACACCCTCCAAAATTCATGTCCCTAGGACTAGCGGTTTAGACTGTGCGTTGATATTTCAGTCAGGTCGTTCATCCCCCTTTGGGGGAGAAACTATCAAAAACGCTGAGACACGTATAAATTAATTTTCAATCGTTAGCCTAAATACAAAATTTGAAGATCCTAACTTTTAAATTGACGGACTTTCATACACAACTTCATCCCCCTTTTTAACCCTTTGGGGATGAAATTATCAAAAACGCTGAGACACGTATAAATTAATTTTTAGTCGTCAGCCTAAACACAAAATTTGAAGATCCTAACTTTAAAACTGACGGACTTTCATACAAACTTCCATCCCCTATTTAACTCCCTTAGGGGTTGAATTTCAAAAAATCCTTCCTTATTCCTTGTCTAAATTGGACCCTGTTAAGCAGAAAAGATCCAACCAGCATTTTTTTGAAAATCGAGTTATATACATATATAGTTAGAATCTACACATCGAACTTTATATACGCAAAAAAGATCCAAAAAGTAATAAAATGTTGGTTGGATCTTTTCTGCTTAACAGGGTCCAATTATAAAGGGAACCATTGTGTAAACTTTCAGCTTTCTAGGTCCAAGGGTTTGGGCTGGGCGTTGATAAGTCAGTCAGTCAGTCGGGCCTTTTGTTTTTATTTATATAGATATATACTTTTCCGGGATAAAAAGTACCCAGTGTGGTGCCCAGGATATTAAAGAATAATTATACAAAGTTTCATCGTAATCGAACTGGTAGTTTTTGCGTGATGCCTGAACAAACAGACAGACAGACAGACAAAAATATTTAAATCACATTTTTGGGTTCGGTGTACAGAACATTTATTTCTTTGATATTTTCAGTGTACAGAATTTTCACTTCTACAGATTTATTATAAGTATAGATTCTTCGTATACATACATAAACATAGCGCACGTTTCTGTGTTTCCCTCACAATGCAGTAGGTATTAGGAATAAAATTATGCTAATAGGTAGTTCGGGGAAAACCTCGGTGCATCTCCTTTTATGTACATACATAGATGTTATTATCAATGTCCTAGAAATATAAGGTCATATAAAATTATAGACTAGTTTTATTTATTTAAATTGATTTCTAAAGCATAAGCATGAACCTATAATGTTCCCACTGCTGGGACACAGGCCTCCTCTCTGTGCGAGAGAGTATGCCGTTATCCACGCGGGCCCAGTGCGGGTTGGCAGATGTCTTCGAAAATGTAGGAAATTATGTTTGGATTGATTTTTATTACAAATAGAATATCTTGTGTTGTCAAGTCCTCTTATGTGGTAAAGGTCTTTGTTTTTTGGTCTTTCTTTTTGTTTTTGTGGTGGTCTTTTTGTGTGCTTAATATCAATAAATCTATTGATAATTTGTACCTACTACCGTTTTTAACCGACTTCAAAGAAGGAGGCAAAAAACAAAAATACAAAACCAAATAATTATTGATACAGATAGCGCCATCCACGAAGACGCGCCCCACTCTTCTTCCTAGTCGCTTATAGTACAAGTGTGCAACATTCCGCTAGTGTTTTAGTTTTGTCGGTACACAGTAATTACTTATTAGTGGGTAATAGTGTGTATCAAAAAACTCAAACACTAGCGGAATTAATTAGCGATTAGTAAGAAAAGTGGGGCGCGTCTTCGTAGAATGTAGATGGCACTATCTATAAATGATTTTATTTCTGTAAGTAAGTTTGTCCATACACTTTTACACGTCAATCATATTAAAATATATATCTATATAAACATGCGAATTGAGAATCTCCTCCTTTTTTGAAGTCGGTTAAAAACAAATTGAACCAATACACATACATAGGTTTGTAATTCAAATAAACTGACAAAATATATAATTATAATTAAGGGAACTATATTTTCTATCACCAAAATTTATATTTGTCATCAAGTTGTATCACCTAATAAATAGATCTATCGCCACGAAATATTTGTATCACCTAATAAATAGATCTATCGCCACGAAATATTTTCGTTCTCAGATAGCGGGGCTCCGTCGACATAGGATGCAAGAACGAGCGAAGGGCACCCCGAGGTTCGGTTTGGTTAGGTTACTTTAAGCCCTTTACACAGAAATAGGGGCCCCGCGAAGCGGGGCTCCGTCGACACAGGATGCAAGAGCGAGCGAAGGGCACCCCGAGGTTCGGTTTGGTTAGGTCACTTGCATTGTTTGGTGACTACATTTTGGTGACAGATCTACTATTTGGAGGACAAACCCTATTATTTAAGAAAAACAAAACTAATTAAATTGGTGATAGCTTAAATGATACCCTATAATTAAGACAACCGCCCTTTGACTTCCTCAATAACTAGAAACATCCTATTTCAAACAGTCTGTAGGAAATAATGTCCCAACAAGGAACAGTAAAATAACAATAAAAACTAATTGTTATTAGCTAAACAGTGAGCTAATTGAAGGATATCAATGATTGCTGCATTACAGGAAGGAAAGAAACTACTCCGTGTGTGCACACAACGACCTTATAATAGCAACAAATTAATTTTCCGATTAAAAACTGTTATAAAAATCTGCTACTTATAATTTTTAGATTAGTAAAAAGATAAAAACAGACTTGACTTATAAATGGCCCCTTGTGTGCCTAGTGGTTACCTAATACCTATAAATACCGTTTTTATCATCACAGTCTCGGCCGAAGACGGCTTATTTTTCGTGTTTTCATTAATTTATCGTTTGCTAATTTATTAATTTTAGGATCTCCAACAAAAGATATACACTAAACATTATGTGGTTAATGGACGACAAAGTATTTGATAGGTGGTTTTGGTAGGTAATGTTCTTCTTTTGGGGAACTCGGAGGGGTTCTATCGCACTTCTATTGACTTAGGGCTGATTTTTCCAACGCCAGATAATTTTATCGGAGGAATAATTTTGAATTTTTGACAGTTCTTCTATACAAAATCTGTCAGACGTCAATTTTATTCCACGAATAAAAATTATCTGTCGATTAAAAAATCAGCCCTAAACCATACTTCTTTCTTTATTATATGCTAAACTCCTGGTGACTTTCTTCATCACATATTTATGGAAAGGGGTTTCTACATAAATCTATGGAACGCATCAGTGTCATTTTGACAGTTCCACAACATTCATTGCGTTATCTACGTTGTGGAGCAGTCAAATTTGTCGAACATATGAAGCAATGGATTAGCAATCTCCTTCAAAATGATTTAGTTCGAGATTGATAGTGTTATGCGACTCGGGTGTTAGTTCCTGTGCTGCATCGAGGTCACGTTCTTCACTAGTGTGTAACCTACAAAACAATAGACGGTTGCCGATGTTTTTTTCCAACTTTATTTTTATAAAACTAAATGTCAGCGGTGCCCTATGAACAGGAACACAGCAATTTATGGGGATGACATAGTTTACGTAGGTATTCTTATAAAAGTTCGTACCACGTCTTACAAACATATTGACATGATAAAATTGTTACGATAAGACTGTTATATTTAACTGTGTCAGTTATTTAATAGACTCGCAAGACAATCTTGAACTTGACCTCGCTGCGTCTTAACTACAGTTTGCCAATTACGACTCAATCGGTAAAAACGCGCAGTAACCTTCAGTTTATATGCAGTTGATTGTAAACCTTATTCCTGATCAAAATAGAGTTTATTTCTGCTTGTGCTGAAAGCCCACGTGGCAAGATGGAAGGAAATTAAATGTGATATGATATGACACGTGATTGACTATAGCACCTACCTACTTGCATTAGGTAAACAACAATATCTTCTCCAATTAGACTGTGTATCCTTTTTTCTACTGTTTATGTGTTTCCTACTTCCGTACGTAAGAACAAAAAAAAAAAATATTTTCAAAACTCACACTACCCGCGGCTGTTGACCCCGTAATCAGTCGTAGTCACTCAAAGTTTGAGTTTAGTTTTTTTTTTTTTTGTGATTGAATATCAAAACCCATCATCACATCTTTGAAGTTTCGCCAGTTAATTTTATTTGACCTTGTTTATTAGACGCGGTCATCATGCTGCAGTAGGTTAGTACATGCTATTAATATTCTCATTGAATGCATTAATTATCTGTTATAATATTGATTACCTACTGCTATCAGTTCACAGATAATGATAATAGTGGACAATAAGAACTGGTCTTGATCCTCACCTTCTAGCGAGCCGGCAGCATTACATAAACATGATTATGATAATTTATTATAATGATATGCCGTGTTTAATTATGTGTGTTAGTATCAATTTGGATCAGAACAAGCCACGTTTCTTATTTTTTAGTTAACCTAGTACAGTTTTGCATGTTAAAGGGTTTCATTCACGCCGTTGTGACCGGTTAAGGGCATATACGACACTCATTGCAAATACTGGCAATACTAATGCATAGGAGTATTTTGGAACTATTAAATAAATGCTAGAAAATCCCGAAACTAAAAAAGTGTTTTTTTTTTTTCAAACAAATTAAATATGTAGAACAGGGTAAGCAGTCTGAGGCCATCATATAGCATCTTTAGAGTGCGACAGACAAGGGATTCGGCTTTGGCTACGGTTTTGGATGGTAGTTGCGCATACATATTGTGTACGGTGGAGCAGACGAGTCCTGGAGTGGAGACCGCGTATCGGCAAGCGCAGTGTGAGACGCCCCCCAGCTAGATGGACGGGCGACCTAAAGAAGGTGGCTGGGACAGACTGGATGCGGAAGGCGGAGGACAGGGTGCTGTGGCGCAGCCTGGGAGAGGCCTATGTCCAGCTGTGGACTGCGATAGGCCGAGTTAATTTATTGTGTGCGGCACCTTACTCACCTTGTACAGGCACGCCCCCAATTAGATGAGACCAAATCAAAACTGACTAAACATGAGTGTACCTTTTTTTTTTTTTTTTTTTTATGGATGGGAAATCATCAAATGACCCCTCCCGCTCTGGGTGGAGCGAAGGGAGTGTCAGACTCTTACTGACTAAAACCCATCCGTGTTCCTTCCTTAGCCCTTTATGTTCCGGGGTAGCGGTAACCCTTTCGGACAATCCCGCACCCCCGGCAGGCTTCGGCCCTGGCAGGCCCCTTCCTTTCTGCTGACATCTCTTTGAGGCGCGCGTGGAACACGTACGCGCCGTCCGGCACGGGCCTGGTCCTGATCGGACGGTGAGCTACCCATTACTCTCCGTCCGCAGGCCCGCGCCTACGGTGGCCGGGAGTCGTCACGCGGCTCCCGACGCCCGGAGCGTCTCCCGCGGCGGCTGGGGTGTGAGGCTCTCTCCCTCAGCCGTTCAGCCACCTCCTTCGCTAGCATGACTGCTTCGCAGAAGGAGGTGACCGCCTCCCACTCCCTCTCGCCCCGGACCATGGCTTGAACCAGGGCCGGACGCGAGAGGTCGCCGCCGCTGTCTATCGCCTCTACGAGGGCACGGCGGTGCTCCGCCCATGCGGGGCAGACCTCCACCGTATGCTCCACCGTGTCCTCTGGGCGATCCTCGCAGTGGTGACACCCGGGCGTCTCCTCCCGCCTGATGATGTGCAGGAACCTCCCAAAACATCCGTGTCCGGTGAGGACCTGCGTCAGGCGATAGGTGAGGACGCCGTGACGCCTCTCTAGCCACTCCTCAAAGAGGGGTCTTATCGCCACTATCGTGGCGTGCCCTGCGCTGGGTTGCGAAAGTCGCTCCTTCCATGCCACCATGAGATCGCGCCGGAGGTCTGTCCGCTCCGCCGCGATTTGCCGCGGAAGCGGAGTTTCCCCCCGGCTCAGTGCCTCCGCGCGCCACTCATACAGGCGCGCTAGGACTATCGCCTCCAGATCCCATGGCGGCAGTCCGGCAAGGAGGCTTGCCGCCTCGCCCGAGATCGTGCGGTACCCCCGGATCAGCCTTACGGCTACCACCTTTTGGGGCGCGTTCAGATAGTGGGCGGCTCGCCGCCGCAGAGAACGCGCCCACACCGGGGCCCCGTATAGGGCCATGGACCGCACGACCCCCGCGTAAAGCCTCCGGCAGGAGGTGTTTGGCCCCCCCAGGTTAGGCAGGAGCCGCTTGAAGGCGGCCCCGGTCCTTTCCAGTTTGGGGGCCAAACGTCGGAAGTGTTCGACGAAGTTCCACCGGCTGTCGAGGACGAGACCCAGGTATCTCATCGTTGCCTCGACGCCGATGTGAACCCCTCCCACCGTTAGTTGGGATCCCGATGGTGGCCCGTTCCGAGGCCCATGGAAAGACATGGCCTCGGACTTGTGCAATGCTACCTCGAGACCCAACCGCCGGATTCTTTCCACGACTATCGCAACCCCGCGTGTCATCGCGTCGGCCGCCGCCTGATGCGACCTCCCTTGCGCCAGGACCAGCGTGTCGTCAGCGTAGCAAACCACGCTGACGCCATCAGGGAGGTCGGCCCGCAGCACCCAGTCGTAACCGATGTCCCACAGGAGCGGCCCCAGAACCGATCCCTGTGGGACACCGCACGACATCTCTCGCCGGTTCCACTCCCCGTTGCGACCGGGGTAGATGACGGCTCTGTCCGTCAGATACGCCCCAACTACTCGACGGAGGTAGGTCGGCACCCGGTGATACCGGAGTGCCTCCCCAATACAGCTCCAGGGCAGGGTGTTAAACGCGTTGGCGATGTCGAGTGACACCGCCACGACTACCCCACCCCGGGTCACCGCGTCCCCCGTCGTGAGGGCTCTCACGCGCATGATGGCGTCCACCGTCGAGCGCCCCTTGCGGAAGCCAAACTGGCTTTCCGCAAGATCCGGCCCCGTCCTCACTAGGTGCCCGACGAGGCGGCCTGCAATCACTCTCTCAAAGAGCTTGCCGACCTCGTCGAGCAGCACTATGGGCCGGTATGCGGACGGAGAGTCCGCAGGGCGCCCTGGCTTCTGAATGAGGACCAGCTTCCCCGTCTTCCAACGGAGTGGAAACTGGCCCCTCTCCATGCATGCGCTTAAGAGCGCCTCTAGTCGAGGCCCGAGAGCCCTCGAGGCCAGGACCCAGACTTTACCCGGCAAGCCGTCGGGTCCTGGGGCGGTATTTTTGGCCTTCAGCCTGCCTACCGCCGCTCTCAGATCTACCCCGGTCACTTCAGGGATGTCGTCGTCGTCGTCTTCATGGTCCGCTTCGGGCACCGCAAGTGGCGGAGCCATGGGCGGGGGAGTATGCTCCCCCCGTGAAGGGAACAGAGTGCTCACCACCTCCTCCACCAGCTGTGGGCGGAGACTCTGCGTCAGCGGGGGGGCCCAGGCGCGGAGTTTATTCCGCACCATTTTGTAAGGGCGCCCCCATGGATCTCTGTTCAGAGTCTCCACCATCTCTTCGCGGGCCGTATCCTTGGCCCGCTGGACAGCCCCTTGGAGGGCGGTCTTCGCCGCTCTGTACCCCTCGTACAGCTCCGCCTCCGTGGCTTCCGCATCCGGAGGGCGGATGCGGAGCCTGCGGTGCCTGGTGTACCGGTGTCGCGCGTCGACGCACGCCTTGCGTAGCGACTCCACCTCCTGCGACCACCAGTACACCTGACGTCGGGCGCATCCTGGCCGGACTCGGGGCATTGCCACGTCACATATATCGGACATGGCCTCCTGGAGCCATTCCGCCTCATTGTCAATATCGGCAGGCCTGTCCGGTGATGACACCCAGGCCTGCACGATCGAGGCTTCCAGGAGGAGCTCCCGGTCCAGCTGCTTAAGCGCCCACCGCGGACCACTCGGGGCCTGCTGGACTAGCGCGCTAGAGGTCTGGGTGGAGACGTCGAACCGGATATACCGGTGGTCGGAGTAGGTCTCCACCTCCTCCATGACGCGCCAGTCACTGACACGCTGTGACAGAGCGGGGCTGGCGAACGAGATGTCCACTACGGACTCACCCCGCATCCGCACACACGTAGGGACAGAACCCCGATTTAGGACGACCAGGCCTGTTTCCAGGGCCCAGTCCTCCACCATCCTGCCCCGCACATCCGTGTAACGGGAACCCCAGGCCAAATTCTTGGCGTTGAAGTCCCCGACCACTAGCACGGAGAAGGAATGGTTTCCGGCGACGACGACACTCAACTCTGTTAAAGAGTTCTGGAACTCGGCGAGAGTTCGGTTCGGAGAGAAGTACACTCCCACTACTACGATCTCTCCGAACCGTGCCGCTACGCACCCCTGTCCCTTCGTGACACATTCGAGGGACGGGGTACCGGCGGCAGCCGACGAAACTATGGTCACTGAGCCGCTCAGGTCCTCCACCCAGTTATCCCTGGGCGGGACAAAGTACGGCTCAGCGACCACGGCGATGTTAATCGACCACTGCGCCATGCTCTGGAGCAGCAGGTCCTGAGCGCAGGCACAGTGGTTGATGTTCGCCTGGAGGAGGCGCAATGGAGCCATTACTCCTCCATTTCAGCCCCCTCCCGGGCCCTTTGTGAGGGCCCCCCGGCGGTGGCGGCGGCGGCGGCGACAGCGGCAGCGGCGGCGACGGTGGGGGTGGCGACGGCGGCGGAGGGCCTGCCTTTTCTCCTGGTCCCGGTGGGTGGAGCGCAGGACTTGCTCCCCGCCCGGTGATCGGCCGGCTTGCCAGCAGCCGCACATGCGACGCAGTGCGGCGCGGCGCTGCACGAGCCAGCCGTATGTCCGGGCTGACCGCAGCGGAAGCACAGAGTGCTGCGGTCCTCCGAGGTGCACCGGACGCCAACGTGGTGCCCCACATGGCATCGGAAGCACCTCAGAGGCCTGGGTTCCAGCAGTTTAACCTGCGCTGACACCCAGCCCACCAGGAGTCTTCGGCCCTCGACGATTATTCTGGCCGCCGTCACGGGGCAGCTTACCGTCACGGTTCGCATGCCCGCGAAACCAGGACGAATGGTGCCCGCCTTCACCTGATCGGCCAGACACCCGCCCGTCCTGGCGACGGCGGTCACCACCTCTCCCTCCGTTACGGAGTCGTCCAGGCCCAGGATACGCATGTCTGCGCACTTGACGGGCCTGGTGACTCGAGCCTCGTCCGCGTTGAGGGACGCCCTTAGCTTCTCAGCCAGGGCGTCAGCGGTCGGGCCACTCGTCGCACCGGGGATCTCCAGCATGCGGGCGCCAGTAGCGGTCACCCTATGCCGAAGGCCCCCGGTGATCCCCAGCTCCTGGAGGTCCACCGTCTCTCGTGCCTTGGTGAGCACGTCGCAATACGTCACTCCCCTCTTAGCCGCTTCCGGCTGTAGCGTTATGACTACAGCCGCGGTCTTTGGGGAGCGAAGCCTGGCCGCGACGGCTCGCTCCTTGCGACGCCTCCTTTGCGCCTTTTTTCTGGCCGCCTTGGCCGCCTTCTTCTTCTCCCCGACCACCTGCCACTCGGCGTCGGTCGTGGGAGATTTTTGGGGGCGGGGCGTAGGCTCTGGGGCCTTTCCCTCCCGAGTCGTCCCGCCCTTCTGGGTCGGCGCCGGGGTCCCGCCGGCAGGCGCCGGTTTTGCCGGCGCCGGGGTTTTGCCGGCAGGCGCCGGTTTTGCCGGCGCCGGGGCTCCGCCAGCGGACGCCGGTTTCGCCGGCGCTGGGGCACCGCGACCCGACGCCGATTTGGCCGGCGCCTGGGCCCGGCCTGACGGCCCGGGTTCAGGGGCGGCAGCTGCCGCAGCGGCCGCGTACGAGGCCGCCTTCGGCCCCGGGGCCGTCCTGCCCGCCAGGGGGGGGGCGCAGGACTATACCCTCCAGAGCGGAGAACCGACTCTGGAAGGCAGCCAACTCCTGCCGAACCAGAGCCAGAACCCCGTCCCCAGCAGGCACAGTCTCGCCCTGCCCATTCCGCGCCTCTTCCTGCGGTACCTCCCGGGGGCCGACTCCTCGGAGCCTGGCCAGGTCTGCTCGGAGCTCCTCATTCTCCTTTCGGAGAAGCTCCATGGCGGCTGTCAAGCGGGCGACCTCCGCCCGCATCTCTGACATCCCGTCCGACGGAGGCCCGAAGTGGGTGGCCTCCGCTGCCGCTATGATGGAGGCCGTGGCTGCCGATATGGCCTTGTCTTTAGAGGATTGAGTCCTCTTCAAGGCCACACACTTGACCGCGGCTGCCACGACCTCCGCAAACTTGGTCGCTCGCTCCGAACTGGAGCCGCCAGCGACGTCCGACTCACCGCCTGACGACTCTGAGAGGGCCGCCCTGCAGCCTGTCTCTCCAGGGTGCCCCACCGTGGCAGGCCTCCCGCTCTCTCTAGGAGTGCCAGGCCGCTTGAAGCGACCCCTAGCGTCGTGCTGCACCGCGCGACCTCGGCCCCTCCTCGCCGTCGGCACTTTGGCCGCCGACAGGTTCTCCTCACTTAAGGAGCGACCCATCGATCCCGATTGGTCCGAGTCTTCCTCGCGCGGACGTTTTCTCCAGTATTTGGAGCGTTCGCGCAAGTCCTGGTCGGACGTGTTTTGGTCCCCTAAGGGACAGGAGCCTCCTCGGCTCTTGTTGCCATCGGCAAGCGGAAGACATTCGTTGCCCCCCCCAGAATACGATTGGGGGCTTGACGTTCCCGACGGAAACGTGGCGGATTCTCCGGCTGCTGAGCAGCCGGTACCTCCCTGGGATAGTTTTTTGCCGTCTGTCTTATCCATTTTTGTTTCTTTTTAAGGGTGAGGTCCCTTTTCACCGCGCTAACGACCGGATCCCTTCCGGCCATTCATCCCCTCGGCACGCTAGACCTTGGGATTAGGGTAATTTTTTATAGAGGTTGTCTTCCTCGCAGCCCGGGCCTCAGTGGCCCGGACTCCCGGTCTTGAACTCAAGATTACGGGGTGGCCGACGGCTGGGCAGAACCAACCGCCGCCCCGGCGTCCACACGCTGCCGCCGGATGCCGGACAGACGCAGCGCGGGCATTGGACACCCTCCATCACCCACACTCTCGTGGGTGCAGCGGCGCTCAACGCCCCGTCACAGTCCACGCCCACTCACATCCCTCTGTAAGCAGAGGAGGAGTAGGCGTGTGTCTGTAGCCCGGTTCCCTTCACCGACAATCAAGGATGATCGGTGATTGGAACCATGACCCTTCCCGCCTGTTGAAGATTAGCCGCCCGCCCCAAGTGTCCACCAAAACCTGGTGGGCAGTTGGAGCCGACGTTGCCCAGGGTGCGCCACGAGGAGGCTCTTCAACGTGCACCCCAACATGAGTGTACCTACTATACACATTACACACCTCTGCTTTCCCCATCGGGAAACAGACGTGGTCTTACGTTATACAGTATATTCAGGCATTTCATTACAGGTAAGTATAACGAACGGTCAAATCTTGTGATCGATTTTTTTGCCACTTCCCATAATCCAATTGAGATAATATTTGGCACAATTGTATAGTTCTGATGACAATACAGTATTACAGTGTCATATAGCTGATCTGATGATGATAATTATGTCAGGTGGATGTTAACGGGTTGAATGCCAAATTACAGAAACAATTAAAAAGCTATTGATCCACAATCCGTTTCCGCATCCGAACGATTAAGTGCAACGACTTCCATGAGCTGAACAATCGTTAAAACCAGTTTTGCGAAAATTATTTTTGGTTTTTAGGACCGCCGTCTACCTTTTGCGCTTTTATAAGTATTTTCTTTCTTTTCTTTTTTTAAGGGCTTGGCTCTACATTAGATCTGATAACTTTTTAACAGTTAAAGCGTTATGTAAGTCTCGACAACCTGCTTTACATGAAATGTTTTTGGTGTGTAACATATTCATCGTATGGAACCCTCTACATGTGAGTTTAGTTCGCACTTGACTGGTTTTTTTTTCTTTCCTTTGTCCCATCTGAGTACAACGACCTCTTTAGATGTACCAAGATAATTAGATTGGATATTTTTGGATCAACTTGATCATCACTTGTTTGGTTTATGATTGATTACACTCCACTGCTTGTTGCATACATATTTCAAATGTTTGTATATACATTTTAGTGGAGGGGCGTGCAGTTTTAAAATTGTTTCTCTCCACCTCTATTTTAATTGTATTTGATAGCATACAAAAAAATTGGCGCTGAATATGTTAATAGCAGGTTCTTTTTTAATGTAGGAACCTAATTAGTGAAACATATAATGTTCTTATACCTGACCAATTAAGCAATATTCAGGTTTTGCTATGTAAAAACAGTGTGTCCGATGCGATTTGGTATTTTTTAAATATCTAAGGATAAATGATTCCGTTCAATAATATTATACGCCATAACATTATAAGAAAAAAGTCTAAAAACAGTACCTAATCTACAATCCTACACTACCTATCTAAGAACGTATCCTACATCAAGGTAGCCCACGAAAATCGAAATTTCTGAAATAATAAAAATAATTCTCGAAAATAAAACTATTTTTTGAAAATATAACGGTTTACAATAAATAGAATATTGAGAGTTTTATTGATGTTAATAGTTATAATTTAGTAATAACATAACATCACGCCGGTAAACCCTGAAGGATTAGGTAGAGATGAACCTTTCTTTAGTACACCCACATTTTGCCAGTTATGTTTATGCCCCATGTAATAGGGGGCATCCGGACACAAATCCAGACTCCGGGTTGCTAATGAGAAATTCCTGATAGAAAACTCTATAACATTTTGATCGACCTGCAAATCGAACCCGGAACCTCTTGCTCAGTAATAAATTGAATTTTAATCAACATACAACGTAAAACAACGTCGCAATTTGCAAAAAAAACGTTAAAAAAAGTGAATTTTGCGGGCTACATTGAAGGAATCACTTTGCAAAGAGAATAAAGAAGTAAAGACATCTATCCGGTTCTAAAGTCCTATTGTATGTACAAAAGATATTGATATCTAACTAATTACTAAGTATTTAAGTAACGTAAGTCCACAAACACACAAGTTAGTTAATTATTACCTAAAAACAAATGACTCATTAACATTAGGAAGTGGACTGTGACAAACTTGACAACCGAATGTTGGCAGGATTATCAAAACAAAAATATTCTAAACTTCTTGTTCGTTCTTTTCGGAATGATGACCTGACGGCCATTGACGTTGAGGAATGTTTCAAGTTCGTAATGCCTCTTCTGAAAGTATATATTTGTTCTGTAAACGATTTTTTTTTTTTTTTAATGCTGCAGGAAATTATTTGAGAGAAATGGAATGGTGTTTTCTTTGTCTTTGAAAACAGTTATAAAGCAGATTCTAACTTATTTTAATGTTTTTTTGTTAAGTTTTTTATAGTTTGTAACGATTAGTTGCTATTAGTTAGACAAAGCGAATGATTATCCAAATTATTTAGTGGCATCAAATCATCAGGGCATTGCACTTTGTTCAAATATTTTATGTACCTACCCGTATCAACATTTCCGGTTCGAAATGGAAACAAAAAGAACATTCCAAACATTCAAAAAATCAAGGTTAGAACGTTAAGAACGTTCACAGTCTGAGGGGCAATTCTCGTTATTTTAAGAACGTTCACAGTCTGATCTCAGTCTCAATCTGTCAAAAAATACTTCTAATTTCCCTACATTTTGACAAGTTTTTGACTTTTGTTTGTCGCCGAGATGAGACTGCGACTAGATTTTAAATTACGATAATTGGCCTTCTGGTGAATACCTACTGTCTGCACTCGACATATTGATATTTAATTACTCGAGAACGTTTCCATTCAAACACAAAATTACAGCTACGCACTCGTATATTTTAATAAATACTCGTTAATCTTAGGGAAAATCATATCACTAGTGTATTGGCTATAGGTAAAATCCAAGTGGTTCCATAGAGGATCCTCAACCTTCACTGATTCTAACACGTTCGGGAGTTGCGACATCAACCACTCTACATCTTTTGTGTCCACTAATCCGTCATTCTTCCCATAAATGCACAAAACTGGCACTGTTGTCGCACTGAGGTTGTATTGCGGAGGCTGTTCACTTCCATATAACACTAGGTTCTGCTCCTTTCCATAGTTAAACTTCTCGAATCTTCTACTCTTCATGCTCTGTCCGTACCGTGCCATGTTGTGCACGGAAGTTCCTGCAGGAAAGTGCCCGAAGAGTGTCCGCGTAGTCTCGTTGCTGATGGACCTCGAGTGTGGCGAGTCTACGTGGTCGAACTCGTCGATGATCATCTCGCACAGCCCCTCAGTAAAATCTGACAGCTGGCAGAAGAATGCAACGAACTCCTGACTGAACGAGCCCATCGATAACACTTCGCCGTTCATTGATAATGCACCTTCCATTCTCTCGTAGGTCTGTGTCAGAGTTCTAAATATCCTCGATTTTGTGTTTATTTGTCTGGCCGCTGGCGCTAAGGTGATCACTAGTTGAGCTTTGTCACAATATCCTGGCTTTTCAGAACACATCACTAAGAACGTCCCGGTCCCTTGAGAGTAGCCGATGTAGTTCAGCTTCTTATACCCCGTATAATCCAGGACATAGTCGATCATCGCCGGCACATCGTAGATCCCGATCTCTTCGATGTAGAACTTCCAGTACGCAGCATCGTCAGGGTTCAGGTGAACGTGTCCTCGCGAGTAATAGTTCCCTCTGACGTTGCCCAGCCAGAGGTCGTAGCACGCATCAGAAATAAGGTAGGCAAGTCCAGCATTTGGGCCGGAATCGATCCAGGAATCGGAGCTCTGCAGTAATCCGTGCATCAGCAACACTGGGGGTGATCTCTTCTGGTGATGACAGTTCCTTGCCTTCACTATTCTGAACATGGTGAGGATATATCCATCATCCGTGATAACTTTATGTTCTTCAGAAATATATCCATATCTTTCTGTTAGTTCCGTGAAATTCATGAGGGAGTCTTTGGGATACCCCAGGGAGGTCTTGGTCTCCCTGCGTATGGGCAGCCATGGCGTCCGCACGACGTACCCGACCGCGACTACTGCCAAGGATATCAGCAGGACGTTAAACGTGTTGAACCGTTTCGAAGACATGTTATCAACTGAGCACCTTCGCGAATCAACTAATGTATATAGTACGGAAACCTGAATGTGACGTATGTCTGTGTGTTTACGTACTTTTTTTTTTTTCAAAACGTGAAGAATCACTGGGATTAATTTTGAATGAAGTATTATTTTGTTTTGTTTGTGATTTTGGCGGATAACGGAGGACCGTATCGCCCTTTGGCCTCGTATAAGATTTTCTGTTTTTTTTTTTCTTTTTGTTACTTAATCATATGAGTAATTTTGTTTTTTATTTATGATTGTGTTTAGTTTCGTTTGTGGTCTCCAATAATACGACTTACCAACTGAACCTACTATTTCTTACTTAATCTAATAGAATAAATAACATGGGCTGTATCGCTAGTTAAAACTATCAAGTCGCTGACACAATGTCATCTTTTAAAAGAAAAGAATTCATGATTTTTTTACCAGCATCTTAACAAAATAACCAGTACCAGTTTTAATAACGATGTTCTAATGTTGCTCTGAAGTTTTGAATTCTGATCATTTAATTAAATCAATTTTTGATTAAAGTCAACCAAAACTGAAGTATTCCTAATTTATTACTACAGATTACGTGTTAATAAAAGAGGCTTAGAAACATTTCAAACACTTTCAGCAGAAACTACACAAGTGAATATTATCTTCGAATATAATATACACGTTTTGTATCTAAATAAATAATTAAGAAAAAAAATGAAATGAAAAAAAAAATAAAAATGAAGAAAAAAAAAAACGAAATGTAACTGTATCTAGTTATTCATTTGGACTCAAATACTTGGTGTGTTAGTGTTATTAGGTTTTTCCATCAGGAATTTCTCAGAAGTAGCCAGGAGTCTGGATTTGTGCCCGTTTGATGGCAACAGGCTCGCCCGTATTATACAAGGGACTTAAAAATAACTGTCGAAATGTGGGTGTACTACAGGTACACGTCTGCCTAACCCTTCGGCGAATACAGGTGTGATGTCTTTTACATAATTAAAGTAATTTTAGTTACTTGACTGATAAAAAATATAAAAGTCTTAAGCATCGTCGCGCTCTAAACTAGTTAATATAAATTACCAGTCACAACTACGTCAGTCTGTTGTTTGCTATTTATTTGTAACTGAACTGACGATGCCCTGCGACTTCGCTTGTTATTAAAATAATTATTGTTCGTATAGGTATGATTAATGTAGATAATTATGTAGTTATATATGTACGTCAATAATTTGAGTGCGTCACAATTGCCTGCAGTTTAATTGTCCGAATGATCGTGCCGATGACCTGTGGGGTCATGTCATAACACACAAAAAATAACAATTGATCGCAATCTCTGTTATTTTGACAGTCCAGCCTCGTTCATTGCGTTATTTACGTTATTGAGCAGGCGATGTTTTCAAATATTTAAAGCAATGGATTAGGAATGACCTTCAAAAGCCCTGGATTGTAATTGAAAGTGTGTTACGCAATTCGAGTGCTCTGGGTCGAAAGAACGACTGACCGAAGAACATTTGCTCGTACGAACAATTGCCCGAAAATCGTTTGACATAAAAATAGGATTGCTTACATGAAAACTCTGAACTCTATGGGATAAAACAGTCACAAGACTTGGTATATTTTTTTAGGATTACATTTGGTGATCAAGCAGATATCACACAACTGATGGTTTGCGTTTTTTATTGCCTTTTATTAAAAGAAGATTATTTTATTCTCCCAATAATCGCCTTGGCGGTATTAAGTGCAGTATAAAAATAATGTTCGATTGATTTTTTTTTTTTTGATAAGTATACTACATAATATGTAATAAGTAATGTGTAAACTAATCGTCCTAAATATGTATATTATGTTTTTTATACTAAAACAACTGAACGGATTTGGACGAAATTCGACACATGGGTAGAAAACTTTTTATCCCGGTAGTAGGTCTGTATGTTCCCGTGGGATAATTTCCGACCTCCGACCGAAGCCGCGAGCAAAAGCTAGTGTGTAATAAAATATAGATACTTAGTAGGTATATGAATATCAATTAGTAAAAAAAAAAGTTGCAAAACAGGTACCAGACACCGTTTGCTTACATGTGGGCTATATTAAATATACTTATGTATAATATAGCTACTCCATGCGTCAGATGCCCACGATATATTAAAATGGCACTATTTTTAGTTAATCAAGCACCTACATTATAATTGTTCATGTTAAGTGGTTTTAGGGTTGCGTAAAACGGATCAGACGGACTGACAGACGGACAACGTCTGTCAAGACCCTTTTTCTCAGAAACGCGTGGAGTTATCAAGTTGAAATTAATATCAAATACTTAAGGCTGCAATCCCTTAAAGCAGTAAAAAAATAAAACTTCTAAGTCAACGCAATCAAAAGATACGCGCGGTTATGTTCACTCGCAAGGAAATCAGAACCTATAGGGTACTTCCTGTTGACCAAGAATCATGAAATTTGGCAAGAAGCACGTAGTACAAGTAAAGAAAAAAATTCGAAAACCGTAAATTCGTAGTTACATTACAAGAAATAATAATTTTAAAACTATTTGCATAAGTACCTACAAATCTGTACGAAGCCCTCATTGCGCGAGCCCGACTCGCACTTGACCGGTTCTTTTCGCTGGCTCGAGTTTGCGTTTTGGGCCCAACTTTATATGAAACGTGACTGGTCTCCTTTGTCTTTTAATCTCAGTGAAACGCCATTCTAGGAAGCTGCCCAAAAAAAAATAAACCTAGAAAGGAAAATAAAAGGTCAAAATGACGTCAGAGGCGACAGGTTTAAGTACTAGTTAGTCCTTCGTCATTAGGTCTGGGTAGAAACGGCAGTTATCGACGTGAAAATAATTTTGTACCTTAATTTACTTAAATTAAGGTACGAATTACTATGGAGTTAATGGAGTATAACTATGGAGTGATATTTTTGGACTTCTCACCAAATTGACTTTACACACACATGAAAATTTAAAACCAAATATACAAATACAAAAAATATAAATTACATAAAAGCAAATGATACTATTTTAATTAAATAATTCTGTTCTTAACAAAAAGCGCCTTCATCCTCTCTCCTATTCAAAATTAACTTTGCTGTGCCCGACAGGGTCCATAATTGCTTCGATGTTTTAACATACCAACAGTTATATAAATGTACACATTATAGAATGGTAACGGTGGAGTTTCTTGCCCATTCTTCTATTTTAAGAAAATTTTTGACGTTCAAAAGTGCCTTTTATGTGCCTATTTGAAATAAATGCTTTGACTTTGAATGCAATAAAGTATTGAGTATTGAACACACGCCATTTTCCCACGGAGTAGGCAGAAACTACAAAACGCCACCTGCTATGATCCTTACAAAATCAAAAAATCAAAATCAAAAGTCACTTATTCAAACTAGACAGGATCAGCACTTTTCGAACGTCAAAATTACAAAAGACAGTCCCCCAAAACGCCCGCCCTTCACCACTTCCTAGTGCTTTCGCTGGGGAGAAGAAGTGGCGGAACAAACTCCCCAGCAGCACAGCTGTCTGTTCAGTTAGAAAATAATTGATGTTATACAATACTAAGTAGACTAAAACTCTCAAATAAAAAAGACGGGTTGCACTCCGGGAGTGCCGGCAGAAGTGAAAACTTGAATATTAACGTTGAAATAAATCAATTATTAATTTAAAAAGGTAACAATCTTAAAATAATAATATGTACAAGTAGGTATATAAAAAGGGAAAATCCACCACCACCACCAGCACCACCACCACCACCGCCACCACCACCACAACCACCACCACCAGCACCACCACCACCACCACCACCACCACCATCACCACCACCACCACCACCACCACCATCACCATCACCACCACCAGCACCACCACCATCACCATCCCCATCCCATCCCCATCACCATCCCCATCCACATCACCATCAGCATCCATCCATCCATCCATCCATCCAATATCGTGTCTCACTTGGTTCACTTCGGTTGGCGCCGCCGTAGAAAGCGTGAGGGGGGGGGGGGGGGAATCTCTCCTGACGGTCACGTGTCCTGACGCGATGTCCTGACGCGAGTTTCACATTTTTTACCCATTACAAAAAGTGTGCAACGCCGCTAAAGAAGTTTACACTTCAAAAAAAAAAAAATAGAAAAAAACAATCATATGAACTCATATAACTTGTCAGGAAGCTAATTCTGGAGAAAGAAAATAAAAATTGTCTTGAGTTAATCAGGGCGACCAACTATTCTTATCGTTTAAGTTGATGGAATAGTATGCTTTTGCTTTTTACATACTCCTTCTGCCTCGTTTACGTTCATACATCTGGTCATACACGCACTCCGGTTGCGAGTACTACGCACCTGACTTTATCGATGCAATAAACTTTATGTCTCATATTATATTGTTATGCTTCTGTTATAGCTGTTGGTTCTCCTATGAATAAATAAATAAATAAATAATCATGAAAATTTGTTTACGACGTTGGTTCCATGGAGAAACTTATTCAGTTCGATGGTCGCGTGCTATTTCTGATACATACAGCATGTATCAGTAGAGTAGAGGGCTAAGTCATAACAGCCGCACGGGTCGATCAATCAGGTAAAGCCACGCTTACCGCGGTCGGTCCATGGATGGGTGACCATCTATACATACCAAGACTCCTCCGTGCCTCGGAAAGCACGTAAAGCCGTTGGTTCCGGCTGTCATTCGTGAATCTTTGACAGTCGTTACGTACGAATCGTCTGAAACCCGAAAGTCCGACAACCAGTCTTACCAACGAGTATCAGTATTACCCAATAACTGGCTTCTGGAGGTCAGTTAGGCAGCCGTTCCATGTAAAATACTAGTACTGCTGCATCCGGTTAGACTGGAAGCCGACCCCAACACAGTTGGGAAAAGGCTGGGCAGATGATGATGACAGCATGTATTAGTAATGTGGTAACTTGGTATCATTTAACCCTTCGTAAGCTTAAACGTGGATCCACGCGAGATACAATGGCTTTTTAATTGTGTCTTTAATTACGGCATTCAACCGGCTAATCGTGATTTGTGAACTTGTGAAGGACACCGAAGTGTTTACTATCAGGAAACACCATTAATGTTACAAAACTTTGTTGACAAACAAACAACATGCTTTTATATACATTAAATTGTAATGACTTGTGTATAAATTAATGATATTTGATTATACTTACTTACATAATAAATAACAATTTCAAGGTCAAGGCCGTTTTTTGTTATATATTGATTGCAAAATGTAACTGTTAAGTACATTATTATGAGTGACATAGATAAGTTTAGCATATAGTCTATAATGTTCCCACTGCTGGGACACAGACCTGCTCTCTGTGAGAGGGAGTGGGGCGTAATCCGCCACGCGGGCCCAGTGCGGGTTCGTAGATGTCACATGTCTTCGAATTTATGGTTCTAGGATATGCTGATTCCCTCACGATGTTTTCCTTTACCGTTTTGAGCGACCTATACAACTGGTAAATTGCGGCCGTTTCCACTGGACCATTACTGCTCCGTCACTAAAACGGATAAAAGTGGTTATCCGTTTTAGTGATTATAATAAAACTACACAATGTAAAACTACCGTTTGTAATAATATTAACGTATAATCTTGTGGAGCACAGCATAACGTGCTTATTTTCTGCATGTTCATTCTAAAATAAAAGAAATAACCAAAAAAACGATGAGGGCGCCACTGCCGTTGGTCTAGTGGTCGCAAGTGGTACTGCTGAGCATGACGTCCTGGGTTCGAACCCCGGGTCGGCCAAGGTGTTATTGAGTTTTTCCATCTAGAATTTCTCAGTAGCAACCTGGAACACAGGCGTGATGTTATGTTCTGTTTAGTAGGTAACATTACTGTGGGGTACTAGGTTAGGTTCCCAAGTCGTGCTATGTTATTGAGTATTTGGGTTGCAACCTGAAAGCTGGATTATTGAATAAGCTAGCCACATTTTACATGGTACTTAAATAGCAAATGGAGGGTGTAATTTACACCTCTACCTATACTTCGTCCGGGTGATAATATGATATGTTTCGAGACATGTGTACATAAAAATTCAGCCTTCTCTACTGCATTGTACGAGTATATAACCTGAAATTAATTAAAACTATTTACTTATAATATGCAACTCGTATGCTTCCTTAGATGTAGTATGCAAATTAAATGTAGTTTTTATTACATTTCCAAAATATAGCAACATGAATAGCTAATTAATAAGATCATATCACTTATTTGTTTAAGTAGACAGATATATATTTACGGAAGGAGTTTTTAAATAATATTATAAAGTGGTTTAATTAATATTATATTTGTGAGTTTGTTTTTAAGGGGTAACCTTCGGAGCTTTTGATCGGATTCCGAAAATCCTTTCACTAACGGGAAGCCACAGTATTGCCGAATGTCAACTATTTTATTATTATGTGTGTTGTGTGTGTGTTATAAAGAGAAAATATTTGATTTTTGTATGTTTGTTTGACGTGTGTAACAAGTGTTACACAAGAAATCAAAGTTGATTTGGATGAAATTTGGCACATGAGTAGACCATGACCTGGATTAGGACATAGGATACTTTTTATCCCGATATTCCCACGGGATCGAGATTTTAAATGCGGGTGAAATCGCGGGGTGCAGCTTGGAGGACATATTTTATGTTAAAACAAGAAAATTTTTGTAAATTTGTTAAAAAAAAAACACTTTTACACGTCAGGAATAACTTATGTTTTAAAAGTAGATGAATTCGGCGTTTTCTGGTCGAATAAAAGCCGCTCTATTCTGGACAAGCACCATTTACTGGATGCAGGACGGGATTGAGAAGAGTACAAATTGATCCGGCATCAATCCAGCGTTACTTTATTCAAGCGCTGGATTTAATTATTGGAGCAATGTAAATCAGCTATAAGATCAGATGAAAGGATATTCCAGCCTATAATGTTCCCACTGCTGGGACACAGCCATCCTCTCTATGAAAGTGAGCGGGCCATAAACCACCACGCGGGCCCAGTGCGGGTTGGTGGATGTAACATGTCTTCTAATTAGTGGTTCTAGGACATGATGTTTCCTCACGATGTTTTCCTTCACCGTTTTGAGACCAGTGGTGATGAAACTACATAATTATGTATACAAAGTAAAGTGCCTGTCTGGGTTCGAACTCACGAATAACAACTCGTAAGTCGAGACCGATACCACTGGGCCGCTACTGCCCAAGAACACGAAAATTTTATTATAATATACATTTCATAAGACGAGCATTCAATTTAGCAGTTTAATTAAGGACTGGATATCTAGACAATATCAACAAGTAATATCCCGGCTTCCCGAGCCAGCCGCGCCATATAAATGACACGCTGTACGAAACTGCAGCAGTACCAACCCAACTCAAACGTATTCGAAGAAGCAGAAGGACTGAGGTACTGCCATGATTTTTCTTTATGTCTAAATACAATTTCTGAAATTTTATTTATTTCATTTGGCTACATAGTCAACCGCCATACCGTTTGAATATCGTCATGGTGAGGTGAAAACAAAACTAGCCTCACGCTTGGAGTCGCTCGTTCAGTTCGCAGAGAACGGTCGACCTGGTAAGACTGACAGATTTAGTTCACAAAATGGGAACATGCAACTACAACCTCGCATGGTGGGGCTATCGCGACGGTACGACAGCAGGGTGTGGATGTGTAGCTGTAGCTCAAATTATGTCCCATGTCCTATCTTCCCCTCTGTGCCTCAAAAAATGCAGCCATAGTGATCTCTATATAGTCCTCTTCACCGTATCCGGCGACAGCGACCCCGACTACTTCTCTTTCCTTTCATGAGCTCTTTGATGACTAGCAAAACCAAATTTGGTCTTGAAAACCCGGTCACACCGTGTTCAGAAGAGCTGATCAGCATCGTTGTATGTGTATGCATAGGAAGGCTTTGGGCGGCTTTTGCATATTTGGCGTTTGTTGTCCAGGTCTTCTAGACGATTTGTTTCAAAACATTCAGTTGCTTTGCAGATTGGAGTGCGCCACCTCTCTCGGTTTAGAGCAAGCTCTTAGTTCCATAGTGATCTCTACGCTGCTACCGACGTTGCCGTGGAAGTGGCGAAGTTTTGGGCCAACAAACTTTAATACACTGTCGTACCGTCGACACGACGTAGAAGAAGAACGCAAAAAATCAAATAAATTCATTTAATTTTTTCAGGAGCAGTTCGAATTTGTACTTCTGCATCAACTTCCCAGTGACGTCTATAGAAGAGCCACGCTCAGCCGAGTGACCCAGTTAGCGCGATCGATGCGGGGTCAACGACCGCGTCTGATTGATCATCACTTTGGGAAACGCTGGAATATTGCCAGTGATAGCGAGATAATTGCTGTATGATTAAAATATTGTGCAATTATGAGGTTTTTTTGGGCTTTAGAGTAGAGTAAATTGTAACATCATGTTTATAAACATTGGGTGTTGAGGTCCTACGGTATGGTTATAAATACATCACGCCTGTTCCCCGAAGGGGTCGACAGAAGCGTATAGTACCGTCTACATCCACATTTCGCAAATCCGATGACATAACAGGGAGCGAGCTCATTGCCATGAACCGGGCACAAATCCAGCATCCTAAAAACAGTTTGCCCGACCTGGGGATCAAACCTATAGACCCGACTTCAGAAGCTCCGTCACGTTTTCAGCCACTAGACCAACGACGCAGACAATCATACCCTCCTCCATTATTACCTACCTAATGGGTACTCTACTGTCATATATTCACGCTACCCACACGTAAGAGCGGTTTCTACTCGTATCCACGAAAAGGTCAGCCTGTCTCCTCAAGATGTCATTAAAGGCGACTAAGGGATTATGTCGAGGGGACTTGGAGATAAGAGGCACACTGTAGCTGCCCTCATAAACCCCATAAGCTTATATTATTTAGTGAGATCAATCGTTGAGCTCCTTAAGTTTTGAGTTGAGCTACACGATTACTTACAAATTCTTGCACTGAACGGACTGGTCCAATCAAATCTGTGTGGTTCTTTCCTCAAAAGACCATTTCAGACATCAATCTACATGTATTACGTCTAGACTTCAAAAGACCCCTGAATTTGTTTTGCTATCACACTAATATTATAAAGGCGAAAGTTTGTGTGTGTGTGTATTTATATGTTTGTTACTTTTTCACGTTCAAACGGCTGGACCAATTTTGATAAAATTTAGTATGGAGGGACACCCTGGATTAACCATATAGACTACTTTTTATTCCGATATTCCCAAGGTATCGACACTTATGCGGGTGAAACCGTGGGGCGCAGCTAGTTTCTTCATATAGGAAATATCGACTCTATCTGGTTTTTTTTTAATATGACGTGTAAAAGTGATTCTAAAATCCTAATTACCTACATAATAAACCATTTCATCACTAGTTGGTTACCCAAAGACATTTTGCTCCCACACAGATAACGAATTGGTATTATTTATAGTATTTAATATTGTAGAACCAAAACGATTCGTTACCGTGTTGTCTCCATCTGCAATGCTGTAGGAGATTTTAGAAGAGGATATTATTATACTAATGAATGAAAGTTTCTTCTATCTCATACTATGGAGACCACGATGGAAACTATGCTTACCTAGGCTAATGATTAGTAAATTATTGGAGCCGGAAATTCGTTGACAGGGAAACTAATCACTTAGTTTTCCTACAGTTCTGACTTACCGCCTTCAAACGGATTGAGAAGAATTTTGTTTATTGCATGGCTTATAACTAAACGAATCTAAAATAAATGCTCAGACGATCAATGAAGTAAACACAAAACGAATCAAAACGAATATCATAAAGGGAAAAGATTTGATTTTGTATATGTTTGTTTGTAACGATAAATCGGCTGAACGGAATTGAATGAAATTTGGCACGTGGGTAGATCATGACTTGGATTTGGAGAAACAATTTTTTTTCCGATATTCCCAAGATATCGACATGATTAGGACATACAATACTTTTTTTCCCGCGATTCCCACTCGATCGATATTTATGCGGGTAAAACCGCGGGGCGCACCTGGTTAATAGTTAATGATCACTACAAGAATAAAAATATAAAATAGCTGGTTTCATTGTTCTCGGCAGTATTTTCCTGACAGCTCTAACTTACATTTTGAACTGACCAAATTACTAAGGTCAGTGGTGGGTTCACGTCAAAAGTTCAATGCACGGAATCACAACTCGGACTCGTTAACCATTTGGATATTACCTCTTTACCGTACAAGACCCAACTACCCTTCCATCGCTTTTCAACTGTTTCATCCACAGCTGGACACGATGATCTCACTGGTATTGATTCCCGCGACAGCTGAGCCGGACCAGACGCAGACAGTCACTTGACCCACTTACTGAACGAGGCATGACCTCCCGTGACCTCTGCCAAGGATCGGGGACTACACGTGGCGGCGGGAATATACATACGCGTTACATTTATTATATGAAATTGTTTATAAGAAGTTTAGAACATTTTTTGTGCTCGGGTAATGTGTCTTACTAAACTTTGGGGTGGGTTTGTCTTTGGGAAGTACTAATGTTAGTATTTAATTTCATTTGTACTTTCTAAGTTTATCTTGGGAGTCACTGACATCGGTGAAGGAAAACACTTACTTACTTACTTTTTTGGTTAATGTGTCTGAAATCACCAACCCGTCTTGAGTAAGCGTGGTGATCAATGTTCGTGCCTTCTTTGTATGAGAAGAGGCCTTTGCCCAGCAGTGGGACAGTGATAGGCTGGTTTTGGTAATACAAGCGACCACAAGCTACAGGGGCTAGATAATGTCATGGTACAATGATGGGCTAGTCAGTTTGAATTGAAATGAAACTGACTTCGCTAATCTAACTATATAAGCGACGTAACTGATTCGAAGCATTTTTGCAGTTGACGGTTACCTATGGTTGAGGGCAGCTTGCTCTATAATTTATATTGCTTGCTCTTTTGTTATCGTGTTAATATTGTTTTAATAATAAATATTTTAATAGGTACTTCACTTCGTGAGATCTTTGTTTTTATTTTGTTCGGAATAACATGATCAGATATCAGATTCGACTTGGAAAATGTATAAAATTACTATAGTTAGTTTGACGTAGTCCAAAATGTCAGATACGTCATTTAGTTAGATTAGCGACGATATGCGCCTTCGTGAAGGCATTTTTTTAAGAAAGATAGCAAAATTAAAAATAATGTTTGACATTTTTTTTTACGTTTTATCTATCAATCGATCTGACTGTTCTTTTCACAACTATGTCGGGGTCGGCTTCCAGTCTAACCGGTTGCAGCTGAATACCAGTATTTTACATGGACCGACTCCCAGTTACTGGGTAACACAAACCCCTTGGTAGGCTGGTTTTAATACGAAGTGTAACTTAAATTGCCTATCATAACCTTTTCCTCCATAATTTTTATTGCTTTAAGTTGTCACAAACGCAATCAAACATTCGCGAAAGAGGTCTTCAGTGATACACCGAAGGGCTCTTACGCGGGCAATTATAACAGCTCTTTATGGCCCAGTGACAGCTGCCGAATACGATAGTAGAGCAATCATTACTCGTAAACACATGTGAGCCAAAGTGACACATAGTACCTACTAGCTACCTAAGTGTTGCCAAGTTTAATTTTGGATGACGATTGCTAAGGCGTGTTACAAACTTGTTTATGTCGGCACGATTAAGCATAGCCAGTTGGCAAAATATACATATATTCCATTTTGCCGCCCGGCCTACGTCCGGCTTGGCGAAGTCACCCGAACTTAATTGTATAATAATATAATATACTATAATGTTACCACTGCTGGAACACAAGCCCTCTCTCTGTGAAATGGAGTGGGTCGTAATACACCACGCGGGCTCAGTGCGGGTTGGTAGATGTCACGTGTCTTCGAATTTTTGGGTCTAGGACATGCTGGTCTCCTCACGATATTTTCCTAAGTAACACAAAGTAAAGCACCTATCAGGGTTCAAACCTACGACCTACAACTCGTGGGTCGCGGTCGTTACCACTCACCACACATACACACACATCTAACATCCATCAGCTTTATTATTCTAGTCATAACACAGAAAGTATAATTTAATAACCTAAACAAAGGCCTGCATATATAAAAAGGTTGTATTTATAAACTAAAATGTATCAATCTCAACCCCTTCGTATAATATTATAACATGTTTTGTTGCGCAGCCCGCACTAATCGACTGACGCCTCATTTGTTCGGAATGCTCCACTAGTTCAAATCGATTTGGGTTAGAAACAGTTTTCATACGTTAGTATGAACTTTCAAACTACAGGGTAGGTACATAGCTCTACCCTTTTAGGGTTTATTTATGCAATGAACAACATTGTGAAACGTTTAACTTTTCACAAATGATGTATTGAAACTGTATAGAAACGACGGCTTTGAAGGAGGTCCGCGACATACATTGTTCGCTCAACGCACATTTTAGCGCCACAAATTGTATTAGTACGAGTAGTCGAGTAGACCTACTGCCGTCTCGGAGGCGATTCCGTGCTCTGTGATCTCGTTGCTATCATCGCTAACTCAAAACAAATGAAAACGACGCTCATCTCGACACAATAGAAACTTTTATTGTCATTATATTGCCGTTTCTCCATGCGGGTGGTAAAGTAAAGCTACTAAACAATGCCACTATTTGATTAAAAACACTATCGAACAACAGTTTATTCCTTCTAAAGCGATCGTTTCGAAGCGAATAAAAGTGAAGATGAGGCAACCGGATAAATGGCGGGAGAATGAGATGGATGGGGGGTAAAATGTCAGGAAAGCGGTAGAATAAAAAGCGGCCGAGTGCGAGTCGGATTAGTACACGAAAGGTTCCGTCCCACCGTACAATATTTAACAATATCATCTAAAATCGCTGAAAAAAAACACGTTTCTTGTATCAGTGAGGACCCCTTTTAATAATTAACTTTATTTTATTATTTGTTGTTATAGCGGCCATAGTAGTATACATTCTGTGAAAATTGAGTAAACAGGCATCTTCTGGGCACGCTCGTTCCATCATAGACCTCATCTATCGCTTTCCATCAGGCGTGATCGGGGTCAAGAGCGCGCCCATTTAGCAATAAAAAAAAGAAAAAATAATTAACTACCTATTAAGGTTCAAAAGATACAGACTATTAGGGTCCCGTTGCCACCCTTTGGGTACATAATCAGCCTATAATGTTACACTGCTAGGACACAGGCTTCCTCTCAGAGAGAGGGAGAAGGCCATAATCCACCACGCGGGCACAGTGCGAGTTGGTAGATGTCACATGTCTTAGATTTTTTTTTGGTTCTAGGATATGCCGGTTGCCTCACGATGCTTTCCTTCACCATTTTGAGAGAATAGTGATGATATAACTTACACAAAAGAACGCGCCTGGCTGGGTTCGAACCCACGGCCTTCAACTCGTAAGTCAGGGCCGTTACCATTGGGCCACCTCTGCTAAAGTGTCTACTTATTACGGTTCAAAAGATACAGGCCTGCAACAGACGGACTGACACTGGAGCCTTAGTAATAGGGTCCGGTATGCAGCCTTTGGGCATGGAACCCTAATAAATGATAATGAGGTATAAAACCGCACTATTACTGCTTTTTAATAGATGACTTCATCATATTTATGGTTATTTTATTGGGTGCTGCCTTTCATTCGAGGATTCGTTAGGTTTTGAAGAAAGGAAATACACTTATTTAGCACAGACTAAAAGACTCAATGCACCAAATAAGTACATCAAATAGCAACAAATAAAAATCAACTAGAAAGTGTAAAGTCCGATGTAAGAAATTAGCAGGATAGTGTGCCTCACGACTGCGCCAAAAAGGCCCAGTTCAGCAAAAATGCCAGACAACTAATGCCTGACGCTTGTTTTCAACTGGACCTGATGTGCGAGGTGACGGATGTAAATCAGTTTTATACTGCAACGTGACGTGTGTTTGTATACTTTTATTGCTCATTGATGTAATAAAGATTATTTCCAGTAAATGTCAGCTGTGAAATTTATGTTAGGTGTTGGCTGATATCTTTTTCAGGTTTGGGTATTTCAAAGGACGGGGTCGGCAACACGAATCCGCCTTTAATTTTTAATGTTGGTCTACATTCGCTGAAATAGATTCGTTAATTGTTATTTGGGAAAAAATAACCTAAAAAGACCCTCTTGCCGATTTAATTGCTGTTATACAGGGTGTTACGGAAAGGGTATATCAATACAAACGGGTTGAAGAGTGTATCTGATCTAGAATCTCTGTACAAAATTTCAGCTCAAAAGCATTAATTTTGAAAATGCTGATATTTATATTTTTTTATTTCGACATCACGGCGCTGCACTGGCGCGCGGCGGCGTGATGTGCGTGTACTAGGCGCACAGACGCACTACAGATAATGGATAATGACCCTCGTAGTGCGGTGACACGTTTGTTATGATTTCAATTTAATAAACTATCGAAATAAAAAAATATCAAGCATTTTCAAAGTTACTGCTTTTGAGCTGAAATTTTGTACAGAGATTCTAGACCAGATACACTCTACAACCCGTTTGTATTGATATACCCTTTCCGTAACACCCTGTATAAATAATGGCAGCTGAAGAGTTTGTTTGTTTGAACGCGCTAATCTCTGTAACTAGCAGTCGGATTTGAAAAATTATTTTTGCATTTGATAGCCTTATTCTTGAGGAACATCACGCTTTGACCCTTAGGAGTCGAGCAAAAAGAAAAAAGTCAGAAAGAACGCTAAGCGAACACAAAGTAATAGCGCGGGTGGGGCGGGGGAACAAGAAATTTCACGCGGCGGACGAAGTCGCAGACCGAAGCTAGTGTTTGATTAATTCGTCTGCTCGACAACGTAAATAATGTAATGAATGTTATTGAGTTGTCCAAATGAAAGAGATAGTGCGTGTGAGCGTGTTTCGCAATTATAGGGCTGCTGTTTAGACGACTGGTGCCTCCATATTTTTTCGATTAAAGCATATTCATCCGTTTTTCTAATAACAAACCTGATGTCATACAACATCCAATAACAAAACTTGATCGCCGATTAGTGTTATTGGGTTTATTCCATCCAAAATTTCACAGTAGCAGCCTGGAGTCTGGGTTTGTGCCCGGTTGGCAATGGCAGAGTTCCAAACGTTGAGATCCGAAGACGCACTAAGGTCTTCGATATCGGAAAGCGTATTATCTATCCATTTATTTCAGGCATCAAGGCCCATAGAAAACACATAAAATTCAATATTAATATAACTTAAAAATACTATAAATAAATACATTATAATACAAACTAACTAAACACGAAGTGTCTGCGTCGTGTTTCGCTGACTGGTGTCATGTAGCCGGCCACGAAACCGGCGGTACACAACACCTTTCGGCCAGAACTCTTCCTTAAGGAACTTCTCGAGATGGTGAGTCGGAACACGTACCACGAACGACTTATGGAACTCATATGGAGTTGGGCAAGACAGATGACACCGGTCAAGGCACAGTGATACCAGGTGGACTAAGGCGCCGACAGAGTGGCGTCCAAGGATTGGGAGACGAGATGTCGGTCGTCCGGCGGCGAGGTGGGCGGAAGACATTGTTGCCATCGCGGGTAGAACCTGCATGAGGCTGGCACAGGAGTGTGGGATTGGCGCAAGAAAAGAGAGGCCTATGCCTAGCAGTGGGTGAAGTTGGGTTGTGGATGATGATGATGATTATTTATTTATTTATTTATTAAAATCTCCCTTATCACTATCATTACAGGTGTATACCTAATGCGATAGCGTGGTCTTACAATTATCTTAAGTACTTACAATTTAAAACTATGACAAAAGTAAAAACTATTAGTACTTATAATTATATCAAAAAAATAATATTGTTCCCTAAATAAAATATAGTACAATATAAAACAAAATAACAAAATAAAAACAACAACATCTTATAGCCTACTCTAATCTACATTATAACATAAAAGGAACATCAGTATTTTTGCGAGTTCACTCAAATGGCATGTAAATACATCGATCTTCACGCGAAGATCGTTAATAACCCGAATTGCGCGGGTCAATGGTGTTTTGGCGAGAAGGTTGGTCCTGGCTACCGGCACAGCCAGCAGTGGCGGGCGGCGCCGCCTCCACACGTAGCGGTCTGGTACACATACACTCAGGCGCTGTAGTACTCCTGGGTTATGCTCAATGCCACGAAGTAACCTAAACAGATACACGACAAGCGTGAATTCCCGTCGTACCGTCAGTTGGTTGTAACCGACCATACCGAGCACAAACAGAGTGGGGTACATCAACGGGTAAAATGGATATACCCCATACAGTTTCTTGTACAAGTGGCGCGTAAACTTGTTCTGTACTCGTTCCAGCATAATTGAGTACTTGGCCTCATGCGGAGCTCATATGACACCACTATGTTCCAGATGACTCCTGACAAGTGCGTCATACAGGACTCTGACTGTTGCGATGTTAGTGAAGTGTCTTGTCTGTCGCAAAACAAATCCTAAGTTTCTAAACGCCCTTTTACAGATCCCCGTAATATGATCGCGAAACGATAGTTCGGGAGTGACGATAACCCCCAAATCCCGCACCTCAGAGACTCGTTGATGATGATGGCAATAGGCTCGCCCCCTATTACATGGGACTTAAACATAACTGGCAACATGTCGGTGTACTATAGGTACATCTCTTCCTAACCCTTCGGGAATTACAGCCGTGATGTTATGTACTACCACAGATTAAACAAAATCCTGCGCCCACCCGGAACAACGCACCACCACCCCTATTCAACACGGAACAAATTCCGAACTCGCGTCCATTGTACAAAGTATTGATATGGATTCCTGCTAATCAGAGCATGGCACGGGGCTCAAACTGACACAGACAGGTCACTCGACCCACTTCGAGTAATGGTGACAGTTCCGACCTGCGATGACCTCTACACAATAAGGCTGCGTTCACACCTGCTTCAAGCGACGCGACTTGCGTCAAGCGCCGTTACAAGTATGTATGTACAGAATTATAATCATTAAAATCATAAATACATATACAACCCTCTCAAGTCCATAAAACCCTATTGATTGATATTTCTTGAAATAGTCATACAATAGGATTATAAATGAACTTAGAGGGTTGTATTGATGATTTTAATGATTATAATCCTGTGAATACCTACATATTTGTTAAGGTTGCGATCCATATTTTGCTCATGACATAATATTTCGTTCTTCTCCATAGGTACCTTCGCTTTGGAATGGGCAACTAGCTTCATCTTTCTGACTGACCGACCCCTTGACAATTCAAAAGTGCCTGTAATTGGTTTAATTGAAATAAATGCTTTGAGTTTGAGTTTGACACTGATCTGCAAATTCTTTAGTATTTTAGAAAATTTGAATTTCGTGGGCTACCCTGGCGCTTCGTGTATACAAAAAAGGACTAGATATCATTTCTCTTCCTAAAAACATGACTAAACTCAGCCAGGTGGAGTAAGCCCTATAGATCAGCGAGGTAAGAGGCGATGAATGCAAAAGGTCAGTTCCGCTTTGATTATGAGGTCGTGGAGAAAGGTGAAATGTCTTTATGTACTTGTTATTGTATAAGAACCTATGCCTTTACCTTTTAAATGGGGTTAAAACCTGAAAGCTCAAAAGGTGGCCGCACATTCAACGTCTACAACTCGCCATTGTTTTGTTTATGTTTACTTTTGTGTCGATCACTAATTATACGAAAACTAGATAAATATGTATAAGACTTGGACTATAGCACTAGTAAAATACGAGCTCTGGAAAAGGGAAGCGTATACCACTGGTAAAACAGCAGCTTTGTGGTCGTAGGTTCGAATCCAGACAGGCGCTTTACTTTGTGTAAATTATTTCAACACCACTGCTCTCAAAACGGTGAAGGAAAACATCGTGAGGAAACCGGCATGTCCTAGAACCAAAAATTCGAAGACATGTGACATCTGCAACCCGCACTGGGTCCGAGTGGTGGATTACGGCCCACTCCCTCTCACTGAGAGGAGGCCTGTGTCAGGCTGTGTCCTAGCAGTGGGAACATTATAGGCTGATTATTCTGCTATGTGGAGACTAGGCATAACCTGATCGGAGTTGAAAACAACTCTAGGATGATCTTCCTGACCGAAAAACTTCAGAGATGTTACTTCTAGCACTGACCCAATATGAGAATATAAACACCTTTACTATAATTTACGTAATATCCTACCATAAGTGTCTGTAGGTAAAACGGACTCTTATCATTTGTATACGAATTTCTGCCATAAACGTCTTCAGGCTTAAGGCTGAAGCTTGAATAATTTTCGTCGAACAGTCATCTATTTTGGTTCTCGACAAAGGCCCCCGACCTCCCGTTGCCTAGCAACGGACCAAACACTTGAGTGATCAGCTCTCAATTGTCAAAGTACAACAACTCAAGCGAGGCGTTCCGCGTCAAGATGCACCGGACGCGAATATTCTCACGACACTGGGATATTCTATTGTGTTCAAGAAGACACTTAAAGCCAGCGGGTCTGTTCTGTAAAAATTTCAACGTAATAACTTAGGTAAAGTGTGTACCTAAGTCTTTTTTCTTCCGTACCCAAAGTGTGCCAACATGATATGGTTAGAAAGGGGGCAGTGGCGTGCATTGGTTTCCAGAATAGATAGGCACTAGGCCGGGTCTAGTCTAGGCAAACGCGGTCACTAATCAGAAAAAAAAAGTGAGGTCAAAAGTGTGGTTATTTGAGTAGGCATGCCTACTTAAGGGTGATAAATTGCGAAAGTCGAACGTCATGGTATTACGCGTGAGACGTACGTATTTTTAATTTTGTCGTATTAACTTGAACGAGTAAAGACCAATGACAATGTGCGAATAGTACGGGAGCCGAGTAGGCCGTCCGGCAACTCGTTTATTTTCGTTGGATCCCACTTCTGAATCCCATTTTTTAGGTATTAACGATGGATCCCGTTTGCTATTTCCGTTGAATCCCATATTATAACAACATGTGTACATTTCAGAAGAAAAGTGATTTACCTTTATCAAACACTAAAAAGAGATATTTTTAGTGGGTTACCCGGAACTGAACTAGTTAGATTAGGTTAATTATTAAAAAAAAAAACAATGTTAGGTTAGGTTAGGTCAAAACTGTGACCCCTACGCACGAGCCGAGCGAGCGAAGCGAGCGGTGCCGCGGCAGCGGCCGGCGAGTGCCAGAAACGACTAGATTATATAGAAAATGAGTTGTTTGTGACATAAATTTACAACCAACGTTTCGTATACGAAACGTTGGTTGTAAACTAAAAATTTCAATGGAGTTTTGGTGAAACATTAGTGAACCCCTCATTTTATTATAAACAAGTTTGTTGTTGAAAGTACCCGCATTCAGATTTTTTTAAGCATTCGGGATCCAACGGAAATACTTTTCGGGATTCAACGACAATAAAACGTAATTATCTTGCCTTTTTTTAAATTCGGGATCCAACGGAAATACATAATAATGTTTTGCGGGATCCAACGCCAAAAATATTAAAATGGGATTCAAAAGCGGGATCCAACGGAAATAAATCCGGCAACTGCCTACTGCCGCGCGTGTTTGTATGAAGATTTTGTTTTTTGTTAGGTGTGATAATTTAGTGAGTTTCTTAATTGTGGGGCACACACACTAAAATGTAATTGACAGGCTTATGTTGATATATCGAGGTAGGCACTGCTTTTAAGCCTATATGCAATGCACGCCACTGAAAGGGGTTGACTACCGAAATGACGACTAATAGAGAAGTATGGAAGAAAAAGACAAGTTTGTGCCAACCACAAACAAATTGGGATAAGGATAGGAGAATGATGATGATGTGACACATAACATCCTAGCGTTACATTACGTCTTTTTATAACTCAGTATCATTTTACCAAAAAAAAAATAAAAAAATCGTGACCTTTTTGCAACAATAAAAAGCGCAAAACATTTTGTAAGAGACCTGCGTCATATCCTACACGTGGCTATGTATTTCCTTATCACAATGTTATAGGGCAACATCACCAGGGAAGGGTCTACAGACATGACGGAGGAAGTAAATGAATGGAATGCCAGGTGCCAGTGTGTAAGACATTGATTTTATAGTGAAATTTAACCAACTTTGAGGGAATAACTAAATAGAATAGATTAGATAAGATGTCACTTAGACTATGAAGGAGTAATAATAATTTTTGTATCTATCTGTGGAGGCTTGTAATTAGCAATTTAGATATATATTATTGTTATTATAATGTTATTAGTCGGTAAGCCTTCCAAAAATAAAGAAAATAAAATGAAAAAAATGTTACATATGAAGACTCCATTTCTAACTCCTCAGCTAGCTAGGGTAAAGGGTTCCACGCAGTAGCGGTGGCAGGGTTACCCGGCGGCTTATCTGTAGCTATAACAATCGTAATATGGATGGATATGTGTGGTTTTGTTATTTCTTTGAATTGAGCTTTGTGTTCAAAAGGACCAAAAGACCGAGAGTAAATCTGACTTTTGTTTATGGCTCTGTCTATATATCAACCTATCTCTTTTTTGGAAGACTTTAAAAATGTCTATCTCTATTCTTAGTTTGGAAGACTTTGAAAATGTAATGCCAAGTCTCATCAATAATAATAAAGGAACTCTCTAAAAAATATTCCTCTCTCGCGGATTTACACACACACACTAGGGGTTGGATGCTGTAAGAGATAAAATAGGGTTTTGTAAATCCCAATTTATCTCTTTATCGCCAACGCCCCGACATCGTTCTCTGCTGAAATTGAAAACGATTGAAACATACAATATATCTGCCTAAAGTACTTATATTCGGCTTACTGATTTTCTCTAGGACTAAAATAAATAGTATTAGACTAATGATAGTTGGTAGCGTGACTGTAAGAATACTCCAGTCCGTATTTCGGTCAGGGCGACCAATCTCCATGGACACTAGCCTTCGGCGCGGAAGTTGTTATAGTGCATAAGTGTGTGAGCAGACACAGGTGCACTCTCTTCCCTTACCTATTCTCATAGTCCGATGGGAGGGTAATCCGACAAGACCCAAGAGAGATCAGGCGCAGGACCATAACGGCTTAACGTGATTGCCGAGGCACGGGGGTATCACACCGCCAACTTGCAAACTCCGGGCTGTTACTAAGAAATAACTAATGGAAAAACCCAATTTTTTATTTTATTTATTTATATTCAAAAACAAGTAACAAGGACTCAAAAACTGTTAGTAACAATATTTCTTAACAACTACGTTAGTAAATTTAACCTACACACTTAACCTAACACTGCAATATTGATTCATGAAAATCCCTGCTACAAACTCAACACCAATGTGGAAAGCTTGCAGCAGCGATTCACATAATATAAGCAGTCCAGTCTGCTCGCGATACACCGCAATATAATGTTGGGGCTGGCCCGCATCCGTCGCACCAGGGAGGCGCATCTTTTTCGCATCGTAGCGTAGAAGCAATCGACACGAGCTTCAGTTTTCTCGGGCTTCAATAACACTGCCCAATCTGGGAATCGAAACCAGGGCCCCCCGTTCAGCAGTCGCGATAGCTACCACAAGGACAACGGGGAAGGACTGGAAGACGACGAGGTGTCGGTCGTCTGGCGGCGAGGTGGGCGGACGACATTGTTACCATCGCGGGTAGAACCTGGAGGATGCTGGCACAGGAGTGTGGGGATTGGCGCAAGAAAAGAGAGGCATATGCTCGATGGTGATGAATTATAAATACCAATAATACAGGTGCTACCAAAAAAAAATCCCCCTGAAATTGTTGAAATACCCTATATATTATTTACTTTGCTCAAATGGGTCAGGTAATTGCTATAACTGACTATACACGACCCTGTTAGGACGGAGCAAGTAGCAGTACCGTAGCGCAATAATGACAGACCAACTTGGTTTCAGAGTCCGTAGTTCACGTATTGTAAACAATAGCCACTACAAAAAAACACACAATACAAACCATCTATGGACTGTACACACTCAACATCCTTCTAAATTTTCCACCATAGACAAACTAACAAAACAAAGGAAACTTTCCCGACAGCCGACTTCCATATTCAAATAATATACTTAAAGAAGAAGGCTCAAAATTCACCCACGTCCTACAGCAAAGAGAAGTATCTCAAAAAAATGATAAAAATGAGTATAAAAAGATGGCATACTTCCGATCGCCATCCTTACAGTCTAACATATAAAAAAATTGCTATGAAAATTCGTTCAGGGGCAGTAATATGTACAAGAATATAGCTATACCTAATATCGAGAAATACTTGGCTATTTTGACATGACTGCAATTATAGAGTTTCATCATCGAACAACTGAGGTTTTTACCCGACTGCGCTAGAAGGAGGGTTATGTTTTTCGAGAGTATGTATGTATGTATGCATAATTGTTTGGCACGCTCTGCGGCCTGAACGGCTCGATGGATTTTAGCTTGAGAGGTGTCGTTAGATTCGTATTTACTGTGAGAGTGACACTAGGTATATCAAAATAAAAAACAAAATGGCGGATTTTTGGTGCCATATTATGCCTTCAAAAAATTTTTTTTTCTCAAAGCCTATCGAATGGGGTATCAAAATAAAGGGTTTTAAAAGGTGATTACAACAATATATACAACTTATATGGTTAAAAGTAATTCAAAGTGACAAATCGTAAAAAACACGTACCAAGAACTAAATCGTTTGCGAAATCTTTCACATTGGTAAACTAAAAAGCTGGAAATAAAAAAGCAATTAAAAAAATTAAAAAACCCGACTGCAACCTTATACATACTAAAACTAACTGAAAAGCTAAAAACAAGCCCATTTTAAATTAAATAAAATTTGGAAGCAGGCGGGGCCCATACCATTATTATAGTTTCAAACTGAAATCGGTCCCGCCTGCTTCCAACTTTTATTTATTTTAAAATGGGCTTTTTTTTCAGTTACTTTTAGTATAAGGTTGCAGTCGGGTTTTTTAATTTTTTTAATAACTTTTTTTTCCCACTTATTCGACCGCCGAACATCGAACTAAAAAAAACATTAGTGAGAACTAAAGCTCGATTTTAATATTGTTAAATAGAACAGAGTAGGGTAGATTATGATGAACATTCTGTTGACGATTAACATAGATTAAAAAAAATGAGTTTTAGGAACACATAATCAGCCTATAATGTTCCCACTGCTGGGACACAGGCCTCCTCTCTGTGAGAGGGAGTGGGCCGTAATCCACCACGCGGGCCCAGTGCGGGTTGGTAGATGTCACATGTCTTCGAATTTTTGGTTCTAGGACATGCCGGTTTCCTCACGATGTTTTCCTTCACCGTTTTGAGAGCAGTGGTGATGAAATAATTTACACAAAGTAAAGCGCCTGTCTGGGTTCGAACCTACGACCTACAACTCTTAAGTCGCGGTCGTTACCACTGGGCCACCACTGCTCCACACAGTTTTAGGAAAGTTAAACACAAAAATAAAAAATAATGTAAAATATAAAAAACTTAATATAATATTTTTTTAAATATCTGATAATCATAAAGTAGTACCTAGGTTCTTTTCATTATAAATACTTTTATTGTCAGTTGAGTTTGATTACAAGTAAAGATCGCCAAGTATTTCTTAATATTGTACTTCTATTCTTGTACATATTACTGCCCTTGAACAAACTTTCATAGCATTTTTTTATATGTTAGACTGTAAGGATGGCGATCGGAAGTATGCCATCTTTTTGTACTCAATTTTAACATTTTTTTGAGATACTTCTCTTTGCTGTAGGACGTGGGTTAATTTTGTATGGGCCGTGAGCCTTGTTCTTTGACCAACCTTTGGGTTGACAAATTTATTTGGCCAACCTTCGGCTCAAAAGTACTTCACAAAAGGGTACTTTCTCATAAAATTGGATGCCTGCCTTATCTGTTTGTTTCATCCCATCGCGCGTGTCTACAGGAAGTATTTTGATGTGCGAATGCTTATTACACAGAATTTTTAATTAATTCGAATTTTAATTAGAATAGAATAGAATTGATTTCTAACGTAAGTGCTACATTGTATACCAAAACTTAAGACTACGTCGTTGGTCTAAGGGTCGATAGCGCTACTGCTGAGCTTGCGGTTGCGGGTTCGATTCCTCGGGCAAAGTATTATTGCGTTTTACTATAAGAGATTTCTCAGAAAATTGGGGAAAGTCAATGGTATAGTTTTAAGTCTTCCATCATGTTTACTTGTAATAAATATATTTTTACAAACAATCAACGTTTTTTGAGAGATGACGGAGATGGCAGGATGAGCTGGACTCCTTTTATAAAGATTGGTCCTTCGCAGCTCTGGACAGAGAGGTGGAAAGAGCGTAGGGAGGCCTTTGCCCAGCCGTGGGACAGTAACGGCTAATAAAAAAAAAAAACGTTTTGCATCTCCAACAGCTTTACACCATTTGTGTATAAAAAAAAACAGTGGCACTCCGGGAGTGCCGACAGAAGTGAAAACAAAACACAAACAGAATACTTTGCCATCACTCACTGACAGATCGGATATAGGTACATTAAAACCGAATACATCCCGAGGACAGCCGAACACATCCGAAGCGGTGTCGGTTACGGTAAAAGTGGCGCGAATTCAATGGTTTTTTTTCCCATCTCAAAAAATACCCAACGCGCCTAAAGAAGTTTTCACTTCAAAAATTAAAAAATCAGGCAAAACATTACATAATATAAAATAAAATTTCATGCAATTAAAAATAAACGAATGAGTCCGTACGAAGTATAAAGGTCATAGCATTAAAATAAAATATCAAATACAAAAATAAACGAATGAGCGGGTACGAAAAGGGTCACAAAATTGGAATTAAAAGAATTGATCGAATTTATAAAGCATAGGTAACTAACTAAAATCATGGTCTGTTATAATTATATTATAATTATAAACTAGTTTGAAATCTTCTTTGCTAATAGGTATGTAATTGTCTAATACATTAATTATCTTATTTAATTCTTAATAATCAAACGAGTTACCACAATAACATTATTATATTCTAATTGTGCATTGTTATTTGTGTAAAAAGATGTATTTATAGACGTTACAAGTCATATAAAAAACGAATACATAAGTAACTCTTGGTTCTAAGGCAAAAACTACGCGCGCACTAAGTAATTGCACCACAAAAACTCTTATAATTTGCATTATTTTTATTATTTGATATAATAGCTGCCAGATGAGGAGCTCGTGGCTAAATAATAACAGCAGCTGCACTGGTCTACCGAAAGTTAAGCTTCGCTTGCCGCTGTCGGTTCGTGGATGGGTGACCATCCATAACATATCTAGACTCCACCATGCCTCGGAATGGTCTCGGCTGTTATTTGTACATCATTGACAGTCGTTACTGGTAGTCAGAAGCCCGAAAGGTCAGATAACCAGCCTTACCTACGGTATCGTAATACCCAGTAACTGGGTTGTGGAGTTCAGATAGGTAGTCGCTCCATGTAAAATATTGGTATTCAGCTGCATCCAGTTAGACTGGAAGAAAACCCCAACATAGTTGGAAAAGGCTACGCACATGATGTTTACCAACAACACCCCTCTGTCAATGTAATTCAGATGCCAAAATATTCTTGTTGCACTCTATGTACAGGTGACCGTCGGGGTCATTGTTACAAATGAAGACTCCATTTCTAACTCTTCTGTGGCCACAGCTGGCTAGGGTAAAGGGTTCAGCACGGTAGCGGTGGCGGGGTTAGCCGACCTCAACACAGTTGGGAAAAGGCACTTGATGACCTGCCTACATGAAGCTTCAAATCCCGTTAGAGATACCATAGTAAACAATAACAATCAGTTAGTTAATTAATGACAAAAATCCTAAGCTACCTACATAACTTGAGCTATTCCCCACAATCATTGTAAACAAAGCACTCATTTGTCTCTCAATCGGCTGTCCCCCGCGGCGACACTTCCTGTGCCGTCGTAAGGAGAGTGACGTCATATCCGAGGCGCGTCCGCCGCCATGTCCGCCGGATCCGATGGTATTACAGCTTTTGTAGTGTTTATTATGAAGAGAGGAGGGTAGGTAGGGGACCCGACAATAGTAGGAAGGTACCTACTCACTTGCAAACTAGCTGTGCCCGCGACTTCGTTCGCGTGTATGTCGGTAAACAATAATGTGTCTCTTTACTAATTCTTTTTCTAAAATAAAGTAATCTAAGTTGTTAGCTGATGGTTACATGTTGGGTTCGGCTTCTAGGGATGAATGAAAATGCTAAGAGGGATGTGTGGTGTTACACGAATGGATAGAATAAGAAACGAGTACATAAGAGGAAGTCTGAAAGTTGTCATCATTCAACAAGGAATCTGAATGACCTACCGCCTGAAAAGTTGTGTGTATTAAAAATAAAACAATATAAACACACGATTATCAATTTATTAATACGCAGATGTAGGTATTTTAAATGTTAATTATTATTGAGCAAATAAATAAAACTATTAGCTTAGCTTTCAGCAAACATTTTTAAAGTAAATCAAAACCTTTTGAAATTGAATTTACGGTACCAACGAATTATTTAAATCAGCCGTTAGTTTTAAACAAATTAATAATAATAATCTATTCCAAAAATAGATCTAAAAAAAATGAGTGTTCCGTGATCCGTCGTGCGGTCCAAACAGCAAGAGGTCGAGCGCGCCGAGCGAGTCGGCGCGAGCCCGTCTCCTCCCTACCACCAGCAGCTGCGGTGGTCCGATGTTGACGTCACGGCTGCCTAGGCGGCGCTAGTAGTTTCGGTCGCTAATAACAAATGGCGCTCACATCACAAAGTTGCCAACATGTGGCAGTCGGTTTTCATAGAATGTGATGCGGAGGAATGAGGAAAATGTCGTGAGGAGAGTTTTGAGTATGAATGTCGATGGCTATAAGAGTAGGGGAAGACCAAAGAAACGATGGATGGACTGTGTGAATGATGATATAGTTAGAAAGGGGGTGAATACCGAGATGACGACTCATAGAGAAGTATAGAAATAAGAGCCATGTTGCGCCGACCAGAAATAAATTTCGATAAGGGCAGGAGAATGATAAACGATGTTGCGGTCGACTGCCAGTCTACCCGGATGTAGCTGAATACGAGTTTTATACATGGAGCGACTGCCTATCTGACCTCCACAACCCAGTTACTGCGTAACACGATACCCCTTGGTAAGACACGTAATTACAGTCAAAGATCTATGAATGACAGTCAGGACCAATGGCCTAACGTTCTTTCCGAGGCACGGAGGAGACTCGGCATGTAATGGCTAGTCACCTATCCACGGACTGACCGCGCCAACCATAGCTTAACCTTCGACCTATCCGTGCGGCTGTTATCGTTTAACCACAAGCGAGAGCAGGTAGTGCTCTTATGATTTATTATTATTTAAGCCTTTTATTTCCTAAAAACTACATTTAAATAATTCATTACATAGTAATTTATCTTCATTTTTTTAATGATTACATTGCTTAAATGAGAAAAAGTAAGGAAAATTTCCAGTAAAGCAAAACTACGCGAACTATGAAACTTCTACTCTTTTACTATCACACTAATATTATAAAGGCGAAAGTTTGTGAGTATGTGTGTGTGTGTGTGTGTTTATATGTTTGTTACTTCTTCACGCTCAAACGGCAGGACCATTTTGATAAAATTTTGCATGAAAGTAGCTTACACCCTGGATTAACATATAGGTTACTTTTTATCCCGATAGTCCCACGGGATCGACATTTACTAAACGCAGGGTGAAACCGCGGGGCGCAGCTAGTTTTATTTAAAGCGAAAATCAGCATCCTAATTGCGTCACACACTATCAATCACAATCTGAATCATTTTGAAGGATATTACTAATCCATTGCTTCGTATGCTCGAAAAATTTGTCTGCTCAACAACGTAAATAACGCAATGAATGTTGTTGAACTGTCAAAATGAAAGCCATTGCTACGTTAGTGTGTTACGCAATTACCCCGCAGGGCATTTTAACAATTCTGCCTTCAAGTTACACTGTCCGTCTAAGCTAAGCGGCTCCTGAAATCTTAATAGTATTCAAGACATCCTGCATAATTGACTTCGCAAAGATTGCAGGACGGCCCAACTGAGGCCCGGTTTGAGCCGCGCCAAACTTGAGACTGGCCCAATTTGAGCCGTGAATGCGCCTAAACTCCGGCTAACTGGATTTGAATTAGGGTTGGTATGATTTGAGTTGATTTATGGACTTTGCCTGAAATGGAATATTATTTTATATTTCCGTCCTACAGAATAAGAATTTATTTATTTGTAAAACTGTAGATTTACATAGAATGACGTAGAAAAAAATATTGATTGATTTTATAAATTAAAATAAGTGACCTTCATAATATTTTATGGTACCTACTGTTACTATGCTACATGGCTATGGGTATCCTGAGTCAAGATAATAGTTTGGCCAGATGGAAATGGTCACCGAGCTACGTCAACCACAAAATACGCGAGTAACATGTTTTTTTTTTAAAGCAAGTGAAATTTAGTGACAACGGGAGCTCACGGCAGGGACTATAAACTTTACCAACATAGTATTACATACTGCATTAACTTTACTACATTACGTGCAAGTAGTCGAGGTATGTTAGTGACACATAAACCACAGGGTGTTAGTTTTATGCACTCCAACACGTTCACTATTACTTTGTAAGGAACGAAGAAAGGTGGGGCTCCACACTGATGTGCATTTGTTTTCTTTGTTGTGCTCCGATTCAAATAACAAAATCAATCTATTTTATTTCACATAAACCTACATTGGCACTTATGAAACGTCAGAAGCTAGGTGCACGGTTCCAATTGGTCGTTTCCTATGGAGAAGAGCCGGCAAGAAATAAAAAATAATTGGCTTTTACGAACCTCAATACAAAGTCACACTCACGCCGCATCGCACCGCTCTGCATCAATCCGTATAAAACTGCACCGCAACGCACACCGCATCATTTCTAACCGAAATATAGTCCGATTACCATCAGCCGGGCACAAATCCAGACTCCGTGTTGACACTGAGAAATTCCAGATGGAAAAATCCAACAATACTGCCCGACCCGGGTATCGAACTCAGGACCACGTGACCTTCAGCCCTGATCAGTCCCATACCTCATAAATACTAATTGTATTACTGTAGCAAGAATATATAAATTAACCAAACCATACAGAATAAGTAAGGGTGTATAATTTATAATCTGACACAATAACAAACAAGTATAATAGGATTAACAAAATTATGGAAAAAGGTACTCGGATGGATTAACATAGGTACTTAATATCCGTGTTGTTGTTTTGTGGAAATTAACGAAAATATACCTACCGTGGGTAATCTTTGTAGAAGCTTCATCTGCGCTTGTTCGAGGGATTATCAAATTAAGTATACACTTACGTACAAATCCTCAAAAAACAAAATGTAATTTCTAATTCTATCCTATCAAAAATATTTGGTAACTTTTTAAAAACAAAAGAACTTTAGAGTTTATGTAAATAAAAAGCGTTCAATGGACTTTGTAAATTGGTAAGTAGTTTGTTACAACTTTTGATCCACCTCTATCGAGGCAACGTTCATTTGTTTTGACAGAATCTGCTCATTTTCAAACCTTACAAAACTAGATTAAGAAATAAACTGTTTTTGTAAAGAAACGTGAAGTTGACGTCCGCAAGACTGAAACCTTGAACACTTGTGGGGAAATTGTTATTTTCTAACTTTGTTATTTTGCAGGTAAACACCGTCTGCTTAGGTACTTGATACAACTTTAAAAAATGATTTTTCCGCACAAATTGTAAGACTCGTACCAGGGTAAGTTTCCAAAATACCATTCTCTGCGCACCTGAGTTACACTTCCTCAGGATCATAATTATCATCATTGTTTATAAAATGCAACTTTTTCTGTCACTCAGTCAGTTATGTCATTCAGTTCAACTGACATTACTTGCCACTACAGTGCCCTGTCCTGTCCCTGACCTGTCAGTTCCAAACGAATACGTGTTTTGCGAATTTGATCTTTATTAGATACCTGATTTGTCGCACTGACAGGTGTCAGGAACGCTTTCTCCGACTTTAATTCGAAATTACAAAGAAAAGACAGAATTGTGTGGAAAAGGGAGAGGGAGGCCTTTTCCCTGGGCCCTGGGACAATACAGGCTAGTTAGATTGGATGGAATTCGTAATGAAAAATGGTTCATCAGTCATTATTGATGTGGCTCATCAAGTCATCACAGAACGGTCACTGGAGAAAAAAAAACACGTGTGCGGTCGGCGGACACCCGTTAGAAACGAAGGTCCTTACGCGGTACTCACACGCACACACACTCGTATACAATAGAAAGAAACAGAGAGACCGAGAAAGTGTTTTAATACGCGTTTATAATACAGAGCTATCTAGTAGGTATAATTTTTAGAAGCTCTCATAAAGTTGTCGCTATCTTGGATTTTCATTTTGACCTCGCTGTTGGCTTTAGCACCCACAAAAATCATGTAAATGACACCCATGACGACGAAATTTTAAAGTTTTTGCAGCCGCCATCTTGGCTTTTCATTTTGAAGCCAATAGTGAGAAGTATTGACTTCAGCGCTCTCGAAAACCATGAAAACTATCTATCCCTCTGTCTCTTTCTATTATATAAGAAAGTCGCATAGAGGGGACACAACGCTTGTTCGTTACATGACGATTTCTACCAGTTTAGTCCTACCGCAGGCCGCGTAAAAGAACTCCTACGTACTAAATATCAACCAACCGCTTTGAACCTTGTAACCAACAAAGATAGAAAATTATATTTTTCCCTAAAATCCTGCCCGTATTATTGGTAACTCTATGCGTCAAATAACATTTTCCCAGACACACAAACTCCGTTTGGAAGCGCAGCTCGTGTTTGCTCGTATATTTTAACTTCGTGCATTCACTCCGCTTCTCGTTCACTCATTCGTTCACATTACGTTCGCTCTCCGAGCTCCGTTCACAGGTTAAAGTCCTGTTTATCGCGAAAGTTTTACTAAAATATGTCAAAGGGGTGTTTTCTGCAAATTTTAATATAAATGATGAAGTGGATTTTACGTAGAAAATATTATTACCTATACAAAGTTTTATTTGTGCTGTAACATATCATCGCTTTGCGAAGGCTTTATGAGTCTAGTGTACTTGTTATGACTTTGTGGATCCCTAACTGTTTTCCTGCACAAATTGAGTTTGAACTAAAAGTTCAACTTTTATATGCAGAAAGTACTCTTTCTGCACGTAAAAGTTGAAACTCGGAATATTATACCTACGTTTTGTTGTTTTGTCTCTAAAATACTAGTATTCAGTAAGAGTCCGGTTAGAGTGGAAGCCGAAGCCGAAAGGGCTTAATTAGCACATTTCAAAAATATAAATATTACTGAAATAAACCCCAAAATAATTAAATAAAAAATAAGTTTAAAAACTAAAACCCGACTACTGAAAAGGATGAAACAAGAAAGTACCTTCCTGTGGTCGCATGCCGCTGTACTAACATATTATAAGCTACTAGCTGCGCCCCGCGGTTTCACCCGCGTAAATGTCGATCCCGTGGGAATATCGGGATAAAAACTATCCTATGTCCTTTCCCGGGACTCAAACTATCTCTATACCAAATTTCATCGAAATCGGTCCAGCCGTTTTCATGTTATGTCGTGACAATGGAAAACGGGTTTCATTTTTATATATATAGCAAGCGACCACGGGAAGGTACTTTCTTGTTCTTTTTTGTTTCTTGTTTTTAAACTTATTTTTAGCTCTAAATGTAGGTCTGTACAGTTTATCGACGTCGTCTCCCAACTTTAAGCAACGTTTATAAATAAACCCCAAAGAAGGTGAAATGGATAATGATATTATGTACTCGAAAAAATAATAATTGTACCTAAAAGTAGTAAACCTAAAAACATAACATATACGTACTTATCTACTTATTATATGCATTGAAGCTTTTTAGATAAATGTTGTTGTTGGTTTGCTGCACGCTTCGATGTATCTTTCCCTCACATATACACTAAAGCGTGCAACATACCAAGTTATTTTTAAATATAAATAATCTAGCTTCAGCCCGCAACTAATTCAACCGCGTGAAAGTTCTTGTTCCCCCGAACCACCCCGTCGCATCGCATCGCATCACCTGCCGGCGCTGTCACTTCGTTTTGGCTTAGCGTTCTTTCTGACTTTTTTTTCTATTTGCTTGGCTCCTAAGGAAAAAACTTTTTAAGAAAAAAAAAACCGACTTCCAAAAAACACTACAAAGTGAAAAATAACTTTATTTCGGAAGTCGGTGTCTTTGGATCTGTATTTTAGTTTTTTGCCACCGACTTCCGAAATAAAGTTATTTTTCACTTTGTAGTGTTTTTTGGAAGTCGGTTTTTTTTTTCTTAAAAAGTTTTTATTTCACGCTTTTTAGTGGGTCTGCTTATAATTTATCTAAGTTACAATAGCCTAGTGATTATCGCCTCTTACAAACAAAATATTGCTTTTCCCGATGCAGGGAAGTTAATTGTTGAGGAGTTCTCCAGGTCCACCATCAGCTCCATATCACCATTCACATTGTGACGAGCATAAATTGCTTAGCAACCATATTAAAGTAATCGAATCGCAACCCGTCAAATACTTAGATATTATTGAGTACTTCCGATGGCCATCTGTGGTCTTCATCATCAGTTCCACTTCACCAAATAGTGCTTTCCGAGAGCAAATGCACGAGTTACTATAAAAAATACCCAAATCGCTATAGGTGTGCCTATAATATTTAAAGAGTTCCTTCGATTTCTCCAGGATCCCATCATCAAATCTTGACCTGATGCTTTTAGACTAGATGCTGATAATCCTGGCTGCAGCATCAGGCCAGACTTATGTCAACATTACATTGAACTTAAAATTTAGTCCTGTTTAAAATGAGCCCAAACACGACTATGGTGCTGTAATTTCAAGGTTGGTACTTTTTCTGATGCTCCTGGCTTCAGCATCAAGTCTTTATGTACTTCGGTGTTCCTCATTAACAGTACGTTTATCCACACATCGAGCCCTTTTCAATGAGCCTAAACACGATATATCTGCTGTTAGTTGTCGAGGAGTTAGGTACTCTGCAGACTATCCTGACTGCAGCATCAGATCATGACTTGATGATCATGAGACCAAATGTGGCAAATACCCTATCAAACATCAAAACAATGTACTAAAACAGTCCTTTCCTGTTCGAGTAACTTCTTACTGTTAAGGAGTTGTACCTTCCATCATCAGCCCAGCTACCTGAGATGGTGACAACCATACGCAAATACACAAGATACTTCATAAAACATGCGAAAAACAATAAGTGAGCCTATAAAATTTGAGGGTTGCCCTCGATTTCTCTAAGATCCCATCATCAGATATTGAAATGGTGACAATGGGACCACACGGGAAGCACCAGCTTTCAAATAAAAAAAGAATCATGAAAATCGGTTCACCCAGTCGCAAGTTATGAGGTAACAAACATAAAAAAAAAAAAAAAAAAAAAAAAAAAAAAAATACAGTCGAATTGATAACCTCCTCCTTTTTTTGAAGTCGGTTAAAAATAGCATGATCTTAAATAACTCTTTGCCTTTCTCAAGAATTGGGCTGTCAAATGCAAAAAAATTTTTTTCAAATCCGACTGCTAGCTCCAGAGATTAGCGCGTTCAAACAAACTCTTCAGCTTTATTATCTTTTTACACCTTAAACACAATCTTTTAAAAGATTTCAAATTAACTGACCAGTGGCAAATTCCACTTAACCCTCGTGTTTTATATCAAACTGCTTAACTTTTACGAAAATACCGCAGCACGAGTTATTTTTGTTTTACGCTGACTTGTATACCTATAGATTTATGTGCATAAAGAAGCGAAATTATATGTGTAAGTAATATATTGTAGATATAGATAAATAGCGTAGAAATTAAACATCAACAGCCACACACTCGTTAGCAGCACATAACTATTACAATTAGTTATAACAAATATCTACCTTCCTATTATTTTGTTACACAAACCAATTATAACAAACTTCTCTCCTGACGCCAACTTTCCCGCCCTTTATTACAACTAACCTTGCAAAATAATAACTTCTCAAAACTAGTTGTAACAGTATACGCCCACCGCTGGGAGGATTCCCAGTCCATCGCACGTGGGTCGAGTTTGAACTAATCGGCCAGCGATATGAATGGGAACACATCGATCTTCATCGCTCACTCGTCGGGGAGTTATTAATTAGAGGAAGTTTGATACTATTGGTGCGAAGTTCACCTGCGTTTGTGGGATGGTGGGTGTGGACAAAGGTTGGGATCGACTACCAATTTAATAAACACTTACACAAAGGTGTAGTAGCTCACGTCTTCTGCCCATGGGGGTAGGCAGAAGCTACAGTCGCCACCTGCTATGATCCTTAATGAAGCTTAATGATTCTTGATGCTTGTTCCTTCTGCTTCGTTTACGTTAATACGTCGCCGGTTGCGAGTACTACGCACCTGACCCTTCTAAAGAACATCACCAGGTCACTATACAGGGTGTTACAGAAAGGGTATATCAATACAAACGGGTTGAAGAGTGTATCTGGTCTAGAACCTCTGTACAAAATTTCAGCTCAAAAGCAGTAACTTTGAAAATGCTTAATATTTTTTTTATTTCGATAGTTTAATATACCCTACTATATACCCTTTCCGTAACACCCTGTATATATCCTTCTAGGGCGTCCCCTCCCTTGATCTCTAGTTAGTCGCCTTTCATTCATCCTCTCAACATGACCAAACCATCTACCATCCACAGACCCTATTACCAAGCCGCCACAGTCCGTCCGTGTGTCTGTCACCGGGCTGTATCTCATGAACTGCAATAGATAGACAGTTTAATTTTTTACAGTGTGTATTTCTGTTGTCGCTATAATAAAAAATAATGAAAATAAACAAAAAAATTAAAGGGAGACCCTCTTACATTGCTATACCAGGAACGTGTTTTCTTCGGCGTTACTTGCCTTGTGGTACGGAACCTTTCGAGTGTCCACCAGTTTTTATTTTTTTATTGCAATAACGGCCTGCTCCTGACCTCGATCCCGACTAAGTAGTTGAAAGCGATGGATGAAGTCTGTTTAATTTACCAAATGGGTTAGAATTTATTTTAGGTCCTACAAACAGGTATAACCTATGCCTGGGTGTTTGTGAATGTGCCCGTAAAGGCCGTTATAAGTGGCTGGGATCTAATTTACACAACCTATATACTAAGTCAGGTGTAATTTCTGCCCATTAGCTCGCCAAAGACACTTGTCTTGGAAACAGTATTCGCGTTACGTCACAATTTTTCTTAAATTATTAACATAGTATAAAAGCTATTTTTGTTCTATATCATTGTAAAACATTTTTTCTTTATAAAAATTAATTGAACTGTCATCTCTGATCAAAGCAAATTGCCAGTTCTTGCGAAAGAAATAAATAGCTTCGACTTCAAACGGGCAGAAAGACGTGGGAACACTCCTGAAGGCCAAATCTCGTAAAAACGTTTAAAATTGTAGCGGTATCTACAACGCCACATACGTGACGTCACGCAAATCCTGCATCGCGCAAGCAGAGTTTACCACGCAACTAGCATATATACAACAGCCCGACATGACTCATCGGGCAGTTGCCCGCCAGACACAACACCCGTCTGGTCGGAGGATCCTCCCTTTTCTATAGAGTATGAGTGAACTTTACACCCTGTTCCTCATACCTCTATAAAATCTAGTCGCAATCTTATCTCAGTGACAATCAATGTCAAAAACTTGTCAAAAATGTAGGGAATTTATTGGTATTTTTGACAGATATATAGAGACTGAGAGCAGACTGTGAACGTTCTTAAAATTACGGGAATTGCCTTATCTCATACACGTGGTCGCGACGAAACGAGAAATCGATGCAGCACGTGTATCGACGTAATCGACTCGATAGTTCGAAGAAAAATAATTATATTAAAACCATTAGGATATTGAGCTAAAACCTGCAAGCCTGAAATAGAATATCAGGAAAGTTACTTGATCTTTTTATGTAATTTCCTTAAAACGTACCAACATATTATAATAACAAGTAAAACGGTAAAAAGAAATAAAGAAAAGCGGGAAAAGAGTTCCTGGAAAGACTTCGGGGCTTTCTTTGGCCCAGCGGTGGGAAAGTATGGGCTAAAAAGAAAAAACCGTCAAATAAGTAATCAACTCAAAGCATTTATTTCAAATAAACAAATTACAGGCACTTTTGAAGTGTCAAGGGGTCGGTCAGTCAGAAAGATGAAGCTAGTTGCCCATTCCAAAGCGTAGTAGGTACCTATGGAGAAGAATGGATAAGAAACTCCACGGTTATAAATATTGGTTACATCATTCACGTTCAAATTATACATGGGAGAACTATGATAAACCTGACTATAGATAAGCCTTGTTTTGTTTAATTTTTATGGTTGCAGGACGCACCCAAGGAATACGAATGAATTAGGAGGAATACATACAGGATTTATTTAACCAGTGCGCAAGCTGTAACCATGAATTCAGCGGGTACATATTTGAATGTCGAACATTAAAATACCTACGTGTAAAATGTCAACATTCAAAACATCGAAAATTTAAATATCGGTTATATCGTAATATCGAAAATTGTTATACCTAAGCATAAAATGTCTAAAATTGAAATGCCGAGTTATAAAAATATCTAATGATTAAAAACATCCATAATCATTATACCTAAGTTCAAAATGTCAACATTCAATACACTTTAGTTCATTATATTTACGTTAAAAATACCTACTAGTTAAAATATCGAATTTGCAGGCAGGCATGGTTGCAGGATGCAAGAGAGAGCGAAGGGCACCCCGGTGTTAACCCAACACCGGGGTGCCCTTCGCTTTACTTTAAACCCTTTACACAGAAATAGGGGCCCCGCGTAGCGGGGCTCCGTTGAAATAAGATGCAAGAGCGGGCGTGGCCTACAAATGTGTTTTTTTTAAGTTATTTATTATGTGAAAATAATATTACTTAAGCATGCGGAGTGCAAGTGAGCATGCATCATGCAGCAGGCATGGTTTCTGTCACGGCTCCGGCGCTGCGGGGCTCCGGCGGTCCCACGCGAGCTTATCGTCGTCGATGGTTTTAACGCTCACCACCGCAGCTTCGGCTTGCTGGCCGGCTTCGCCGGCCAGCCTCAGCCGCGGCGGCGAGCGTTGAAGCCACCTCCGCCTCAGCTCGCGGGCCGCCTCGCCCCTCTGCGCCTACGCGGACTTAAATTACACTCTAGGGTTAGGGCAGACAAGACCACGTGGAGTCGGTTTTACAGCGATTTGTTTCTGTCACTAATTTTTGGAGCACAACATATAAATAAATATCGATATTTAGGACATTCGATACTCTGTACTTCGATATTTACGTCATTAGATAATCTGTACTTCGATATTTAAGCCTTTCGATGTCATGTTTGTCGATAATTAGATTTTAGATATAATGGACGTAGGTTATCTAACCATTCGACAATATAAACTTACGTTATTTTAATTTTCGGTTTTATGGTCGTTCGATATTTAAATTTTCGATGTTTTGAACATTCACATTTTTACCGTAGATATTTAAATTTTCGAAATTCAAATATGTACCCGAATTTAGCATAAATTATTCTAGACCCCCTAGCGTAGAAATTGTTCAAAGGTTATAAAAAAAAAAATTGTTGTTCCATATATTTTGACCGCGTAGGTATCGCATTTATCTGTGAAACAGTAGCCTTTTTTTTAACAACTGCTTAAAAATTTCTCGCTAGAATCATGGTTTGCGCGCTAGTTAAATAAAATCATGTATGAAAGTTACGTGTGGTGGCTCTTAATACTTCTTAGCCACGTGTACCTTATAATCACTCCGCTCTTCATTACAAAATCTCTTTGCATCTCAATTCCAGGTAAACCTGTACTCAGGCGGATAACTTACTAACAAACCCTGTTTGTAACACACCATGATACCTAGTGCTATCAAAGAGCTCTTTGTGTGCTAAGTGCATGTGCCATTTTGTACTGAGTAAGTGAGTGATGTCATGGAGGTGCACGGAATACAATGTGAATGCTCTGTAACTTAACAATAGTCCCCTTGACCAAATTTCGGGCATGGCGACCAAGCTCAGCGGAGACTTGCCTTCGTCGCGAGAATTATAGTGTACAAGTGTGTGCGCAGACACAGGTGCCCTCTGTCTTCCTTCGCTCGCATAGTCCGATGGGACGGCAATCCGAAACGACCGGAGAGAGATGAGGCGCAGGACCAACGGCTTAACGTGCTTTCGACGCACGGGGGTATCACACCGCCAACTTCCAAACTCCGGGCGGCGGAAAACGACCTACAATCGAGTTTCCCGACAATAGTAACGCTACCATCAATCACGTCAGGTCATGCACTCCTCCCACGCAGTTCAGCTACATTACATTACGCGCTGAATCGTTGAGCTGTGAACATTCACGCAAGATCATTGTATCTTGTTAGTGTTGATATTCGTTTACACGAGGAGACAAATAGGCGATTTTTGAAAAGAGATTAAAAGTGTCGCAACCGGTGTGCGTGTATGACCAAATGTATGAACGGAAACGAAACAAAAGGAGTACCCATTTGCCTTCAAAGCAAGAGTTAATCTTCTGGGCACGCTCGTTCCATCATCGCTGTTAGACCTCATCCATCGCTTTCCATCAGGCGTGTTCGAGGCCAATAGCAGGCAAATTCAGTAATAAAAAAAATGTAGGTAAGCATCGTAGTTGGTAGCATTCTGTAGTTACTGCTTATCTACTGCTGCTGCTTCTGTTTCTGCTTTTCCATGGAGAGGAGCTGTTTGCACGAGTCAACCTGTCATATGACAGGTTGACTCGTGCAAACAGCTCCTAGGGAGGTACGATCCTAGCGTGCAGAATAGCGATTTGCGAGATTCGCTTCGCCTTTCAAAATTGGAAGAGTCTTGTACTCGTATGTCATAATCACAGCGATGTTATTGTTTCTTGAAGTAAACACAAGAGTGCAATAATCGCCTGGTATCGCCTCCAGAAATGGTTTGGACATTCTCGCCCATTGACCGGTGAGAAACGCCTCGTGTAAATGATCTTTTACTGTATTGTATCCAACGTAGACAGACTATTTACGATTTGCATTCAAATGAGAAAATAAGGGCCAAAGCACACACGCTACTTTTTGCATCGGCGATCGGCGATTCAGCTGCTTTTTAGAAGCTAAATGCAGCGACCAAGCATTCTACACCGTACACTTTAAAACGCCAAACGCAGGGATTCAGTCGCTTTTCGGAAGCTCAATACAGCGGCTGAACGCTACACACCGCACACATTCGGATGCCGGTCGCAGCGATTTGGCATTTGCGCCAGCATCGGAGCAGTCGCTAAAACGCGCGATTCCGATGCCACGTCCAAACGCAGAGAGTCGCCAAAACGCGATGCAGCATCGGAGCAGTCGCTAAAACGCGCGTTTCCGACGTCCAAACGCAGAGAGTCGCCAAAACGCGATGCAGCATCGATACAGCCGCAAAATCGCCGATCGCCGATGCAAAAAGTAGCGTGTGTGCTTTGGCCCTAAAGTGATTCCCGCAGCACTTTCTTTTGTTACATGTTTTAAAAACTAAACCAGCCGGCCTTTTCTGTAAAAATCTCATCGTAAAAACTTAGCTGAAGTGAGCCGTCACTACACCTAATGCCAGGCAGTGACACTATTGACAGCTGACTTCAAACTCACTTCAACAAATTTTCACGGCGACATGTTTACAGAACATGAGATGAGCACTTTTCTTTATTTTTACTATGATAGGAATACTGGCATCATTCTCATCATTAACAATATCACTTAAGTCCATTTAAGAAAGAGAAATATGTTACAAAAAAAAATTTTGGACTCAAATTAATAGAAGGTAATTAGTTGTCAAATTAGTTTTAATGAGACGTTCTAAGTAGACTCTTAATTAAAATTTTACTAGCGTAAGCGCATAAAGCAATTTAAAATAGTCTTATCTTGATAATCCGACGAGAACAACAAAGGACTAATTAATATTCTTGAAAATAAAGATATAAGAACCTTAACTTTTCTAAAAATAATTAAATTACATTATTTCCAAAGCTTTTTGTACGAACCTTTTAATTTCAGATTTTTTCTTTGACCTCCTCCGAAGCTTTCACAAAACGTTAGTTATTTACACTCCAGTAAACATGAATATATATTATTATTCACAATAAACATGACCGGCTGCGAGGACTATTCAGAAGTTCAAAAAATATTAGAAAGTTACCGACGGCGCCATTGTACCTAAAGGTTCTGTAAACTATCCGTGCTTGTAAAGGCAACAAAGTTTTGTCGAGTAAGCTTTATCGTTATACAAATTCTTGAGTAAATCTCAGGTGCTGGGTCTTTTGTCAGTTTATTTATAGAGTTTTCACGAGTAACGATGCTAAAGTAGGGCGTCGATAGTTTATACTTTCAATAAGATTTTCGTATAACTTGGTGTGATACGTAAGAATCATAATGTGTTTATCTTTAAAGATTTTATAGGTAAAATGTGACTTAGGGATTATCTCAAAAGGATGGGCAAGTCTGCTAATAACAACAACCTTCCATCGCCAATCCTTCCATCAAAACATTAGGCTACGTATGCACTGACAGGTAGCTTGCTTAGCGCCTAGAGACTAATGACTTAACATCCTTCGAAACACGCAAGGCGACTAGCGAAGGCGCCAAGCGCGCAGTGCGGCCGTTTGCGAAAATTCTAAAGCATTCCTTCCACTTCGCTACTCGCAAGGTGACTCAGCAAGGCACCTGTCAGTGCGTCCGTAATGTACGCGTCTAATATAATAAAGCATTCTGGGTACTGCTGCGGCAGCCGTGACGTTGTAGTTCGTCAGGGATATTTGCAGATAGTAATATAAATGGTTTTGGCACCATTATTAGAAAAAGATGTGCATCGCTGATGACGCGTGCTCGCAGCATCACCGGCAGTATTTTCAGTGTGTTCGCAGATCAGTGGGATTCTCCGATGTTGCGGAGGCGGCTCAACGCTGAATTTTAATTGTATGTTAAATAAATAAAGTCCTCCAGACGAAATTTCGGCCACGGCGACCAGTGTCAGCGAAGACCAACCTTCGGCGCGGGAGATATTATAGGTAGTGCACAAGTGTGTGCGCAGACACCGGTGCACTCACTCATTGTATGTTAATCTGTATCTGTACTTACTAACACTTTTAAGTAAAATGATTACTAACCCTATGGAATCTGTCGGAAATAAAAGTTTTCTATTCTATTCTAAAGCCCTTAATCTGAACGTACACGCGTAGAAAGCAAAGTACCCGTAATGCAATATTAATTAACGCTCTAATTAACTACAATTTCTCAGGTTTCCGTAGAGTATGCCGTAATGGAGGATGCATTGCGGTTCATATTACCGGTGGCGGAAATAGAGTTGTGCCTATATACGCCACAACTTGAGGACATTTTCCCTGACGTGCTAGGCTTTCAGTTCGTTGGCTGGCAATCTAAGGAGGTGGAAATAGTAAATGAAATGGGTATTTATAGGTTCAATGCCCGTGTAAGGAATAACACCATTAATCCAAACTAATATTATAAATGCGAAAGTTACTCTGTCTGTCTGTCTGTCTTTTCTTCACGCCTAAACTACTGAACCGATTTCGATGAAATTTGGTATAGAGATAGTTTGAGTCCCGGGAAAGGACATAGGATAGTTTTTATCCCGATATTCCCACGGGATCGAAAGTTACGCGGGTGAAACCGCGGGGCGCAGCTAGTGTCGTATATTTAAAACAACAACAATCATCGAATAGAGTAGAATACCCTTTATTATGTACACCATACGAATTACAGATATAAATGCAGAAATTTTACTTAGGGTGACACAGTGAGCGGTCTTATAGCCGTAATTGACGTTTTTCAAAGCGCATGTTAATAGCATCTCGTTGTAGAGCATTACTAAATATCATGACAGATTAAATATAAGTACATATGCGACTGCATATGTATCATGCATATGTATCATGAGGCATCTGACTAGATGCCTCCCATTTCAGCGTTTCCCACGCAAACTGTTACAATCTTCGATTAAATTAAGCCTGCTTTCAGTTGCTCAATAAACAATTACCTTTGGCGGTGTGCTGTTGGAGTTGTGATGCCTTGCAGCGGCGGAGTGCGCGCGCCGCGTCGCCTTGTAGTGGAGGCGACGGAGCGCACCGCCCAGCCGCTCGGGGGAACCGTCGCCGCGAGCTACTGTCATGCTGCCGTCTGCACCTGAGGCAGAAGAACAGGTGAAGGTCATTAAAATACTAGTTCGTAAGAAACAGGATTTGGTCCCATCTGGGCGCCATTATACTAAAGTGGCGCCCACCGTGGGATACGGAACGCAATATGCAAGAACCATAATTAAACGATTTGATAAAGCTGCAATTATTATCACGGCCAGTGTTATCGACAGGTTGTAAACCAGTCTAGATGTTACAAGCACGCTATCAAATAATTCACTATTCTGAACATACAAATGTTTTCTGATATTACTTACCGAATAAAATTACTGTAGCGTCGTGTTTTGGACTTTAATGTACCTAAAGTTAAAATTCTAAATCGAATTTTAGCGTCATTGGAAATATCAAAATAGATGCTAAATGCTAATTGTGGTGCACAAACCGCAGCTTAATGACAGATCAAAAGCAATTTAGTGATTTGAGCGTAATTTAAACCACTCATGTCTTTTATCACGCATATTTGAATACCCATCTACATAATATCATTTTAGTGGGTAGTTTCATAATATTTAGTAGTCATATGCGTTTGGTCAATCTAGTATTCGTTTAAAGTACTTCTGGTGTTGAATGTTATAAGATAAGGAGGACGGAAGTACATAGATCGAAATCAAAACTAAATCATCCCTAGATACACAGCCCGAGAGTAGGTACGCTCAAGAATTTCACCAGAGAAGTTTATCAAAATTTGAGTATGCTCCTGAGTCTTATGTGTCTACTTGAAAATTAGTTACAAATTGCTTTGGCAGCAGTTTACAGAAACGCAACTGCAGAGGAAAATGCTATAGGTAACTGAATCTTAGAGCTGTAACCTCTACAAGCTGTCAGTAACAGCTACTGTAGGTAATGGTTTGGTAAACCTAGTTCTGTACTTACACGACACGAATTGACAGAAATGTAGGTTTACGTTTAATTAACGCTGCCTTGTAACGATTTAGGCGCAGAATGCCCACTTCTCAAAATGGAATGTACTACAAAACAATATTTGCTTGTTTCAAGGAACACATTCTCTTATTCCACATAATCACAGATTTTATTTGTTTAGCAATTTAATGTTGAAATAATGCAAGTTTGCACAGAATAAAGTTTATGAAGAGGTGAACAGAGTTGCAAACTTATTAAAAAAACTATTCTATATTTCACCCACTTCTTTTGATATGGCAACCATCGACAAGTCTGCCAATGTCAGATGTGAAATGAAAATACAATAATTATTTCTTCATAAAATCAAGCCTGTGATCTCCGAAGGATTAGGCAGAGGTGTACCAAAACCCACATTTCGTCATTCCCATATAATAGAGTGCGAACACCGAAGGGTTAGCAGAGGTGCACCACTGCTGGGACACAGGCCTCTTCTCTGTAAGAGGGAGTGGTCCGGAATCCCCCACACGGTCCCAGTACGGGTTGGTTAGAAGAGACACGGGTTATGGTAATCTTTGTATACTTTCTATTAGTGTTTAACAGCTTTAGTAGTGTATTAAAATCATGAGTGTTGAATTTACCTGCGGCGATTTCAGGGGAGGGTCGAGACGACTGGATTTTGGTTGCTTGGTGACGCCCATCCGCCTGTAACAAACAACACATGTTTAAATTATCTGCGAGTTATTTAATAGAAATGTTCTACCTACTCATCTCCACAATATACGAGTATAATTAGCGTAATCAGCCAATAATGTTCGCACTGCTGGGCCACAGCCCTCCTCTCGGTGAGAAGGGGTGGGCCGTAATCTACCAAGCGGGCCCAGTGCGGGTTAGTAGAAGTCATATGTCTTCAAATTTATGGTTTCAAGATATGCCGGATTCCTTACGATGTTTTCCTTCACCGTTTTGAGAGAAGTGATGATGAAATAATTTACAAAAAGTAAAGCGCCTCTCTGGGTTCGAACCTACGACCTACAACTCGTAATTTGCGGCCGTTACCACTGGGCCACCACAGATCAAGTATCTTTTGTTTATTTTAAATCCTGAGGATGGGACGCAGTATGGAAGTACAAATTTGAGGGTGATTGTGATTTTTCATGGAAATGATACGTTGGTGTCTGACACTTGAAAGCAGTACGACACGAGTGTCGGACACTTCAAAAAATATTTTTTTGAGTGTGACAATTAAATGTAGTGTGTATAAATTTCGGACTATAACAGTATCTAATCTTTCTCGTTATGAGATAACATCACGCCTGCAATCCCCGAAGGATTAGGCAGAGATGTACCTATAGTACCCCCACATTTTGCCAGTTACGTTTAAGTCCCATGTAATAGCGAGCGAGCCTATTGCTCTTAACTGTGTCTAAATCTAGACTCTGGGCTGCTACTGAGAAATGCCTAATGGAAAAACCCAATAACACTGCCCGACCTGGAAATCAAACCCAGGACCTCATACTCACCAGTAGTGTTGTGAGATATTTTTATGTATGTGAAGTTTGAAGGGTATTCGAAAGCGAACAGGGTATAATCATCATCATTATAATCCGCAGCCCGACTTCACGCACCGCCGAGCATCTCTTTTCATATGCCATCTCCACCCACGGCCTTGGGTATAATAAATTATTGTAATTAGTTACATATTAAACTCATTCACTGAACTTTACACTAATCTATGTTGATGAGTTTATAATTTACCATTTACAGTATTACACCCAAGCGAAAATAACCATTTCCTTTGAAATTTTAATGCTATACTAAATTCTGCTCATTTTGTATCCCTGCGGTCACAAACAACAACGCACAGCGTCAGGGTTGTCCCGATCTTATCGGGCGCTCCTTGCATATACATTACACGACGGACCGCAGGGCTAACCCTGACGGAACGAGCCCTCTCAAAAGATAACCTGATTATCGGCCAGTGGGACTCGCCAATGTGCGAGGAAGTCAGAAGAACAACTGTTTGAGTTTTGTCAAGGTTAAACCCTTCACTGCAGTAGCAGTGGTGGCCACTGGGCCACCACTGCTGCTGACCGCTGAGGCCGCTGAGTCGTGACCGTTACCACTGGGTAACGGTCACGACTTACGAGTTGTAGGTCGTAGGTTCGAACCCAGACAGGCGCTTTACTTTGTGTAAATTATTTCATCACCACTGCTCTCAAAACGGTGAAGGAAAACATCGTGAGGAAACCGGCATGTCCTAGAACCAAAAATTCGAAGACATGTGACATCTACCAACCTGCACTGGGCCCGCGTGGTAGATTACGGCCCGCTCCCTCTCACAGAGAGGAAGCCTGTGTCCCAGCAGTGGGAATATTATAGGCTGATTACATAATCAGCCTACTACGACACTGTCACTGACACGCGAGATACAGTGTCTTTTTAATTGTTTCTGTAAGTACGGCATTCAACCGGTTATTAGGTAAGGTAGGTAAGTAAGTTAGGTAGGTAGGTAATTTTAGGTCCTCCATATTCACTAAAAATCAACGCCAACTTGTGTTCCTATATACACCGATGAAAAAACATCTCAACCGCAACATTTTGCAAAAGAATATTCTCAAAAGAAATGATTATCACGCTGGATAACGATAAAAACCTCCACTAAACGTAAAGAGGACAACAAAATAGATGAATATACAAGAGATCTTTAAAGATATCTAAAATCTCCGTTTAGCTGTTCATCAAAAGAAAACCTTTGAAAATCTGTAAGCATTGTTAAATATGAATTAAAAAATCTTTCCTTAAATGAGGTCATGGCCCCAAAGAAACAATTTTTACAAGGAAACAAGCCGTTTTCCCGTCATTGTGTTAACAGGCAGCACCTGCCCGGCAATAAGATGGCGCGCCGGTCATTAGCCCCCTTCCAGACAGGGTGTTCTCGTCACTTGGCCCCCCTAATGAAACTGCTGCAATTTATGGAAGAGTAAGTCTTTTCACACCTCAAGAAGGGCTGATTAATAAATGTAACTGATAATAAATTGTGTTGTCGGTAAGTGATACTAAAAAAGCCCATTTTCTCCTTTCGTGCTGTAGAGATTTCGTGTCATGGTTATAGAAATAAGTGAAAATTAGGTTATTATAACAAATCACTCAATAACAATGTTGCGTGGTTGAAATGGTACCCCATTAAAAGGGGCAAACACGAAATAACGAAACCATTTGCTTGGTACTTAAATCTCAGTGTAGGACTAGAGAGTCCTAGTACCTAAGACATAGGTACAGGCTGGCAGGGACATCGAGGCGCATCGCAGAGCACGTGATTCCTTTTTCGTCGGTTATATAAAAAATAAAATTGCTGTTTTGCAATTTTCTATGAAAAAGCAGTTTTTTTTACAAGCTTTTATTTTTTTGATAACCGATGAAAAATTTCTTCGCGTAATAATTACGAACTACGAATTCATGGTTCCAGTTTGCGCGCCTTTATAGCTTTTTCTTCATTTCAAATCTAATTACTTATATAATTTAACTGTTTGTCCAAGTTCAACCAGAGCGTCAGTTATTTGGCTACGTTTTTGGGCAACGAAAACATCTTTATTTATAAGTACGTACCACTTCGCATGTCTCCGCGTCTCTTCTATTTTCTAGCTACCCATACTTCACCTTCTGACACAATTCCCCCTGGTTATTTGTCGCTTGGGTCAGTGTGGCGTCGATTGACCCAAATAGGGTTAGTTCTGAGTGGGGTATTATGGCAAGGTGAGGGGAATCACATGCTCCAGCGACCTGGCCTATAAGCGGTCTGGATAGTGCGACCTTGTGGACCGCTTGTTGGAAAGTCGTTGTGCTTAACAAAGATTTAGATCGTAGATTTACTCTACCGCCTCAAAATATGGTCACGTTTCTGTTTTGTTTTGACAATGTCCCTTTACTTGGTTGTCATGGAAACGTTTTTATTATTGTGTGAGCTCACTCTTCTCAGTTTGGACAATTTTTCGCGGGAGTACGATGAGGGCAAATCTAACGATCTAATTCTTTGGTTGGCGGATTAATGGGCCATGGTGAAAGAACTGAAATTACGGTTAGAACTGTAATATCCTCTGCCTAGCCTTTTTAGACTTTGCTGAGGTCGCCTTCTAGTCTAACCGGATGCAGCTGAATACCAGTATTTTATATGGAACGACTGCCTATCTGACCTCCACAACCCAGTTAAACAGTAATACGATGCTCCTTGGTATGACTGTTGTTGTCAGTTCAGGCTGTCAAAGATCTACGAATGAAAGCTGGGATTAACAGCTTAACGTGCTTTCCGAAGGACCGAGGAGTCTCGATATGTAGTAGATGGTCACCCATCCACGGACCGACCTCAACAAGCGTAGCTTAATCTTCAATCGCCCTGTGAGGCTGTTTAACTTAGGCACGAGCCGCTGTTTCCGCCGAGTTAGAACTGTAATAGTGACTGTTAATTCAACCTTACTTTACAGACTTCTCGATAATGTGCAAAAGTACCTACTGTGAGTAACGGTCCATTATCTTCACTATATTGACGCATTGCCATATTATTTACCACATTACTGCAGGGTGAGGTCGTAAAGCTAGGAAATAAACAATTTTATGACCTCTAGCGCGAACATCATCGTAAGGAAACGTGCTTATCTATAAACTATCAATATTTCGTGACGCCTGTGTTAATGTGCACTTTGACTAAATGCATATTATAAAAAAGTTAACACCTTGACTGCCAGACAACAGACACAATAGAAAATCTATTGTTCGCGGTCACCGGTGGTGTTAAGGGATGTTAAATCTAAGAAAGAACCTGTTGTACACAAAATCTGAAAGTCAATTCCCGTAATTGAAAACGTTCAAAATCTAGTCACAATCTCATCTCAGCGACAATCATTGTCAAAAACTTGTCAAAAATGTAGGGAAATTAGAGGTATTTTTGACAGATTGAGTCTGAGGTCTGAGATCAGACTGCGAACGTTATTAAAATTACGAGAATTGTCCCTCTGTTTCATATTTATACTATTAATTAATACACCAGTCAAAACAAATCAAATTCAGGATAACTTTTGGGAATAGTTTCAAGGAATAGAGAAAAAAAGTCACAATATTGGACAATCGCTGAGGTATTGCAGTAAGCATATTTTCTTAATGCTGATCTGATGTGTCTGGAACGGCTGATATAAGGATGTTGCCTGACTTTCAATAATTGGTGTTACAATTCTGTTACAAAAGTGCTGGCGAGTTTGTTGCGCCACTTCTTCTTCCCAACTAAAGCACTAGAAAATGGTGAAAGGCGAGCAATTAAGAAGATATTCTCTTGTAATTTTGACGTTCAAAAAGTGCTGATTCTAAGCCTAGTTTAATCTGTCAAGCTCCGCTAGTGAGACACAATTGATTTTCTATTGTTTCGTCGCTAAAGGGCGACGCGCGCCGCTCTTGACCGGTTAAATAAATTACTTTTGAATTTGGCATATTAATTTTCTCACAAATTGGTCGCATTCACCCAACTGTTCGAATATAAGATGTATGCGCTCGCCCCTCAACACACAGGGAACCATAAGCCACGTCATACAGTCGAGTCATAAGTGCAGTGAACGTCGTATCCAGTCTAGTCGTAAACGATCATATTATACAAACGATTTATGATATACTTTATATTCTTTTAGTTTGACTATATTTCTTTATGTTATGTGTGTGTGTGTGTTCTGTGTGTTTTGTGCTATGTTTCTTTATGTTCCTGAAAAATGGGACGAGCTTGTGTGTCGTTACAGGCGACTATGTTTTAGAAGCACAGGAGCGTTGATAAATTAAGAGTTAGTTAGCTAACGACTACTGCTATGATGTTACAGAGTAGCAGCCCTGAAGCCCAGGATCGAGGAATAAAAGATATATTTCAATGGCTAGCAGATAGTTCCTGGTCATTGGGTGGTGTAATTGAAATAAGTTGACTGTAAATGTGGTCATAAGCCACAAGGGAAAAACTAGGATAGAAGAGAATTTTAGTAATGATAACCACGTTTGAAAGATAGGTGTTTTTAGAATAATTTATAAGCGAGTTAAAGGATGTCGCTAACTTTATTTTTGACGTAATTTCTTCTAAAAAAGCGATTATTTTTCCAAATCTCAGATTGAAAACAAAATATGGGCAGTTCTCTGTCAGAACCACACTGACTGAATTTATGATATCTGTAGGATAATAAAGGGACGCCCTAGTTGTTCCACGACCGTATTATAAGAATGTGAGGTCCGTGCGTGACGATGTATTATGCTTTATTTATGGTTTCAGCAATTACTATGAGGTTAGAGCGAAGGCTATTAATCGTTGATGCGCGTCCGTCTATGATATGTGTCATGACTTTTAGTTATAATACTATATTCTGAAATTATTGTTAATGTGGGTTTTTTTTCTTTCGAAGCAAGGAATCCAGGTGCTTAAGCAATGTGTGCGCTGTCAATTACATTAAAACCTTTTGACAAAAAAATCTTTGTATACCTGCGGCATCGCAGCTCGGATATAGATGAACCAATTAAATAAAGGCCTTTTATGACAGGTTTTTTTTTACTATGATATTTGCAAATCAAGCATAAACTGGAGCTAATCAAAGTTATAATAAGATTCATGTAAGAGCCAAAACAAGGAAATTCTTAATACCGGTTCTCATAGTAATTCATCACGCTAATAACCACAATATTTCTGCGCAAAATTACGTGTTACTCATTTGACACGTGCAACATTTCTCTTACACACACACATACCCTCACATACTAACTTATAATACACATTTATGTTCATAACACGTATACCTGTATAATATTGTGGTTAGAAGTCACTCCGCTTGCCAAAACAGATTAATTAAATGTGGTTATGTTCTATTACTCGTGTCAGTGTATTTGTGTCTATATTTGTACTAATTATTTTGAAATTCTACATTGAACAAAATATTAACTAAGCAATATCGTACAAACTCTTGGAGATTAAGTAGTATCACCTCTCCATTCCTAAGACAAAAAAAAAGGAAATATCAACAGTTTACATCAACAACGCATCTATCAAGAGTGGTGATTAAATTAATAATATTTAAATTAATAGATTACGGGTAATGTGATTTCGTAGCCATGGTAATGTAGTAACCGTGTAGCAGTTTCGTAGTACATGCATAGCAGTGGCGTCGCTTGCGTAGCACGCGCGTAGCAGTATCGTAGCAAGCCCGTGGGAATGGCATAGTATGGCGTAGGACGGTGTAGCAGCTGCCTAGCTGTTTTTTAGTTCGTAGCAGGCTTAGTACAGCGTGGCTTCCGCGTAGATGTTTTGTAGTTCGTAGCAGTGGCATAGTACCGCGTAGCACCCGCGTAGCAGTTTCGTAGTTCGTAGCAGTACGCTACTGCTACGAACTACGAAACTGCTACGCGGGTACAGCGTATCACTGGCGATGGCGTAGCCAGCCTGTTATAGATATCATACATTTTTATTAAGCCATCTTATTCGATGATATTCTCGAACTCAACCCCAATATCATATCGTTCGAAAACAAGATTAAAGATAAGAAACCATACAAATATTCACCCTCGACTCCAAAGCGATTATTTATGATAAATGAGAAAAGAGATTTAAAAGCTCACACATATTGGATGGGAGTTGTATGGCTGTTGTATGGGCGCCATAAATTACGCGATACGCGACCGCCGGTGCCAACCGCACGATATACCAGCGATGTATATGTGTGGTGTATTTTCATTTACATGGAGCATTTAACGGAACTCGATAGGAAGGGCGTGTAATATATCGAACTAAATGATTTGTTAGTTAGATATTATTATTATGTTCCTGGTTTGTTGTGATAGATTTTAGTAGTCGGTACTAGTGTACCTTGTGTTAGAGTTAATTCAGCGGAGGAGTGAAAAGAGGTTTGCCGATACAATGCAGAACTTATTGTTGTACGTAGGCTCATTATATAAGGCTTGATTGGTTTGCCTATGGATGGGTGATTGCAGTTAATATAAAAGCAAAGTATTTTACTTTAAAAACGGCACGTTTCGATCTTTTGTATGTTTCTTGAGCGAGAATATCGTTGAAAGCTAGTCGTTTCCTCGTCGACGATGGGCCTTTGGCAGGCACTTTTGATTTGACAAGGAGTCGGTTAGTTAGTCAGAAAGTTAAGGCTAGTTGCCCACTCCAAAACGTAGATCTCTATGAAGAAGAACGGGCAAGAAATTCCAAGAACACTCTTTTAAAAAGTAAGTTATTACAATATTCTGGTTACTTGTTGTAAACAATACAAAATAATTGCAATTTCAAAAACATTAAATAATTTTTCGTCAAAACCCTAGCATGTTTCCCTAAACATGACGATATAATATTATATACAAGATATTGAATTAAAGCCCCGCCGCGCGATACGCAGTCACTTCGTAAGACCTCCCCGGGGTGAAGTAGTTAGGACGATATACTCGTAGCTTGTATTTATTTACATTTTTATTGGTAGATCCTTTTTTATTCCTTCCTGAATTCCAGTTTTATAGTAAGCGATAAAAATAGCGAAAAAGGATATCTCGAACTCATTGAGAAATCGTCGGAACAAAGACACTGAACTATGAAACTCGACGTGCGTGTTGACCAGATGACATGAATGAACGTAAACGAAGGACAAGGATTATATAAGGATCGTAACAGGTGGCGTTCTGTGGTTTCTACCTACCCCATTGGAAGAAGTTGTGACTCTATGTATGTATATACTTATAAACTTTCAAAGTTATATTTTTTCGGCATTTAGGTACAGTACCTGAGTGTTAATACTACCTATCGGACTTTAGGAAGAGACTGTCTGAAAGACAGAGACGTCGCTTTATAAAGACGATTTGTTTTCAAAACACGATGTGCCATAAATTATATATGGCGCAATAAGTGGCGCCATCTAATTTTGTTACTGGAATCATCGATAATCTGGGATAAAAGTGACACTGGCTAGTGACAATCACTCTAGCAGAGGGTCGCATCGATGGTTGCGTGGCGGCCAGTGGCGGCTGTCTTCTGAAGACAGAAGATGATGTCGTCGCCCCACGTCCACGAACTGCTATAAGTATTCCGGTACAATTCTAATACGATGACCTCTTTTGGCAATCCTACGTCATTATATAGCGGCGCGCAAACTGTAATCATGAATTCAGCACATGATTCTGACCCCTAAAGTAGAAATTTTTCGTCAGTTATTAAAAAAAAAATTGCTGTTTCATAGAAAAGTGCAACCGGTGGAGGCGGATCATCGGCTCCAGATGCAATTCCGAAGCTGACCACAATCCTCTGACACGAGGGACCGACTACAGAGAGAAAAGTGCAATACCTACGCGGTCAAAATATATTGGTTTCTTAAGCCGTGTAAATCAAATAATTAAATATGGAACAGCAATTTATGAAGTGAAAACTTCTTTAGCGGCGTTGTACACTTTTTTTGTAATGGGTAAAAAGTGACCTGATCGAAAATTCGTAAGACGGATGGAGAGTAGACAGCCGGCGCGGCGTAGGAGAGGAAGTATCCCCCTCTCTTTCTACGGCGCGGCGAAAATGTATGCCTGCTCTTTCGTTTAGGCGGCGCAGGGCACTTGCGCGAATGTTCGTGTGTGTTTATGTTACAGCGTGCCACGCGCATCCATGGATGGTGACAGCTGATGGCTCGACCGTCTGTGTAGTGGCCACACTACTGTGTATTCGTAAAATTCGTGTATATAATGTGTTTAAAATATGGAAATTGAACAAAGTGCATCTATTAATGAAAAATATCAAAAATGCACAACGTTAATATTCAAGTTTTCACTTCTCCCGGAGTGCAACCCATCTTTTTTTGTAAATATCCGACGTATAATTTCAACGCAGGAGGAGGAGGTTCAGGATCACACACTGAATCCATGGTAACAGGTTCCGCTTCGCTGTCGCTGCCACCCTGTGTACATTCGGCCTAAATCTCGACATTCATGACCTAATAAAAAGTGATTCTAAACGTTTTAGAATACTATAAGTAGCCACTTAAAGGCTCATAAAAAGTCTAATTAAGATTAAATGCTGCCACAGAAACCTCTAAATAACATTTAATTTCGAAACGACGCCGGAAAAGAAAAAGCCACCGCGTTCCCTTTAAACGGAAACGCTAATTACATTACACTACACAATGAAACAGGAAAAAGAAGCCTCTCCTGGCAGTAAAAGTAAAAGGGGCCATCTACAGAATATAAAGGCACTTAAATGTTGCACTCCCTCAATTAGGGGCCTTTGACAGCTAAGTGCAACTTTTGCTCTCTCAAATTGATTTTATTTCGGTAGAATTGTGAAATAGTCTGGCATTTTTTTGAAGTGAAGAAGTTAATCACATTTTCTGTTTGAGTTAGCGTCGTCACCTTCTAATAGAATGGTCTGTCTGGTTTTCGAGTGTAACATTCAACGTTTTATTTGATATTAATTTTGCCAGCTTTCATATTTAACTAAAGCACTGTCAATTTCGTCTTTTATTTTCATGAAATATCTTAGGCACCGGCTTTAAATTATGTTAGCGTTTTCCTAATTTTAAATTAGATTAATTAGAATTTTCCTGGGAATTTTTTTACTATTCCTCCCTTATTTACTAATCAAAATCGTACAAACTGAATTTCTTCTGTGTTAATATTGTGTTAGTCATAAAATATGACAGATACTTTCACATCAACGCTATAGTAAGACTGATTATATTCCTACTCATTTATTAAAGATTCAAATATTTACATAATTTAAAAAACTAACAATCTTATAATAATAATATGTACAAGTATATAAAAAGGGTGGGGAAATAATATCAAAGGGCATCAAAAAATTTGTTATTTATAGTAAGTAGATATTTTTGCACACAAAATAAACTTACTTACACATGTTACTAATACAGAAGTTTTTAATAAAAAAAAGACGAGTTGCGCCGAAGAAAATAACAAGGGTAGTTAGAGCAATGGGGCCATATGGGTTCCAATAAGTACCCCATGGATGTTGGGTGTATAAATTGAGATAAGGGCAGGAGAACGATGATGATGATGATGCTGCCAAGTACACAAACTCACGCTTTTTTCCCATGGGTGTAGGCAGACAGTACAGAACGCTACCTGCTGGTGGCGGGCGTAAACAACCGAAAAGAGTATATTGTAAGGATCGATCTTTACAAACTCTTTTTGTTTCTCTTACTTTCATATTATACGCACATCGGTGGCGAGTACTACGCACCTGACCTTTCTGAAGAACGTACCAATAAGGTAGGTGTATGTCTTTCTAGGGCAAAATAAACTTATCAGCTTCAAAAGACTATCCCAGACAAAGCTCCTCTCTATCCTACTTCCTTTCTACTCCATTCGAAGTAATAATCTCCGTACCATCTAATTATCCGCAGCTAAACACAAGCGACACAACGCACCCTCACCTAATATTTATGACGACACAACTCTCTGGGAGGCTGAAAGGGCCTCTTAAGTACGACTCATAATTAAGAGCCGCTCGAGTGGAGGAAATAATTGTACGATTACACGTATAGCCTCTCATACACTTGATGATCTTATTAGACGGTACTTGCCTCATTACGCGTAGATTTTAAAAGAGATGATACGAAAGGATATTTGGCAAAATATTTGGAACGTGTTTTATGATGACTGGTATGACTAAAAATATGAACCCACCTCCCAGACTAGAAAAAAAAACTGCTAGCATCCTTACAACGTTTTTTTTGAGCTGTGAATGGACATAAATCGACAGATATTCAATTCTTAATTCTCTTGATTATTTTAAAGTACAAGTAGGTATGTATGTCATCAATTCAATTAAACTCATTGTTTTCATTTAAAAACCTGGCTAATATCAAAGTAACTTACACAATATCATATCATTTTTTTTTAAGGAAATTTCTACCGACTTATGACAATGCAAAAAGTTGTGAAGAAACCCCATTCTGCTGTTTTCCCTGCAGATAAACAATTACTGACAGTATTATAATTAAGACCCAAAAACAGAAACCACGACTCATCCCAACTTCCTCACAACATTTAATCTACCTTCAATCCACCAATTTACGAGCATTACCGGTCCACAAAGTTAGCCACAGTATTGATATTAAGCACCTTTCACTTGTCTAACAGTGGCTAAGTTCTGACGAGGGACAGTTGATTACATGGCTAAGTTATGGTAAGTTATTATAAGGAGAGGTAATCAAAATGGTTGGGTTGTGCGGTTTTGATTGTCAATTCTAATCTGTTATGGGTTGAATGAAGGTATGGGCAGTGTACTGTTTATGTTATAGGTATTCAATTCAATTTATTTTTTTCTTAGACAACAATGATCCATTTAGGTACAAAAAACTTTAAAGCTATGTTAGTGTGCTACAATTACAAGTAAATACTAAGGTACCAGAAAAACAATCCATACTAAATATTATAAATTCGAAAGTAACTCTGTCTGTCTGTCTGTCTGTATGTTACCGTTTCACGCCTAAACCACTGAACCGATTTAGATGAAATTTGGTATAGAGATAGTTTGAGTCCCGGGGAAGGACATAGGATAGTTTTTATCCCGATATTCCCACGGGATCGACACTTATGCGGGTGAAACCGCGGGGCGCAGCTAGTATTTACCTAAATTCACCGGATGAAATGGATCACTCCTGCCTAACCAGCACCTGCATGAAGTAATTTCACTATCGGCGAGTTAAAGTCCACTAACATCTTCAGAATGCTATTATTACTTGACCGCGTTTTCTCCAATAGCGACTCCGTTTTTCTCCTCACCATAGCGTGTGGAAGTTTGTCATGAACGCGCGCCTGAGCGAACATACCAGAGGCACTACAAAAGCGCGGCAGCCCCAAAAGCATTCTGAAGCTGTTATTATTGTTCCATTGTTCTCCGCGAGTAGCTGGCCCACAGGCTTTGTACCGACCTGTTTCTGTATTCGTTTTTATTTTTAGTGTTTATCAGTGGACACTTGCAAATAGCCTTCAAATACAATTGTTTCAGTATTTAGCTGTAAGTGTCCCAAAAAGAATAATATAAAATAAAAAAGTTACAGTTCATATCAATATCGAAGGATATCTTTACGAAGTCTAGATTAATAGATAATGGTTTTATTATCTATACTAAAAATAAAGCTAAAGATTTTATTTATTTAAACACGTTAATCTCCGGGACTACCATTCGGATTTGAAACATTCTTTTTGCATTTGACAGCTCAATTCTTGAGGAAGGTTATTATTTACTTACGCTACGACCCTTAGGAGTCGAGCAAAAAGTAAACTGTAGATTCGAGCTTTCATTGGTAAACCAATTTACGAGGCCAAGATACAAATAAACTTTAAGTGAGTAACTTTTAAACAAAGTTCATTTACTTAGTTGGTTGCCGAAATACGTCGTTTTCACCTGCTATGTGTTGGTAATAGGAGCCGAAGCCAAAAGCTAGTCACACGCTATTAAACACAAACAAATGTGTTACAACAGGTATCTATTGTTACTCCCACACAATATGTATAGGTACTCTAGTTGCCCACGTATGTACTTGTATTGTCTTACATGATTACCGACAAGTACTCAATGTGACGTCGCGGCAGGTATAGCTAGGTTTAGCCCGCAGCGCCACCTGTGTGGAATACTGATCCGGAGACCAAAAGTCATATTTCATGGATATCCGATGCATATATAGAATAGAATAGAATACTCTTTATTATGTACACCATATAAATTACAGACATAAATATAGAAACTTTACAATGGGTGACACAATGGGCGGTCTTATCGCTAAGAGCGATCTTTTAAAGAAAACCTTTGGATGATTGATTAAAAACGGATTATATACGCATACTTTACGTACTTTTTCTTTTTAACTTCTGTACCAAATTAAATTACCGAGAATTTCAGTTACCAATAAAAACGACTGAAAATTCTGTTCCAGCAGAGGCTCACAGATTTAAAAATATTACTATTGAGATAATATTTAGATAAGTTCTACAGCTAATGCTATTGCATATTCTGGAACCAGTACACTGTAGTTTCCTTCTGAATTTCATTCCGTGGTCTGTCTGTAAGTCCCAGGTGACTGCACCGGTAGCCGGCGCAATCCGAGCAGGGCCTCTCGCTTCCTGAGCAATCTGTTCAGTTACACACACCCTACCGGCCGATACGTGGCTCTGTAGTGTAGATACTGCCCTTGTGTTCGGTTCAGTTCGAAAGTAAAGTATTATTTTGTCAATTTTAAATGCTATTTGTATTGAATCTCATACGCGACTTCCCACTTCTTAAGTGGCAGCTAACAATATTTAAGATATATTTCATAATCTATACTTATAATAAATCTGTAGAGAGGTCAATTCTGTACATGAAATATATTTTCAAAATAACTATCAGGGGGTGATTAGTGATCGATACTGATGCCAAAAATGCAATCAGTAAAATTTTTGTCTGTCTGTCTGTCTGTCTGTCTGTCTGTCTGTCTGTCGGTCTGTATGTTCCTTATAGAAACAAAAACTACTGGACGGATTTTAACGAAACTTGGTACAATTATTCTTCATACTCCTGGGCAGGTTATAGTATACTTTTCATCACGCTACAATCAATAGGAGCAGAGTAGTGAAGGGAAATGTTGGGAAAACGGGAGAAGTTACTCCATTTTTTAAGCTTCCGTCGCGTTTGCAACCGTAATGGTTAAAGTTACATAGAAATCATGTATGACGGAAATATTCTACATAAAATTGTCAAAAAAATATCCCGCAACAGCATATGTCTATCTTTTATGGTTGACTCACAATAACACGTGTAACTCCTGATAGCTTGGCAGTTCGGAGCATTCTGATTATATTTGTTTACTCTTACGTTTATAATACTCTCACTCATCCCTAATTTTAAAAAGTTAACATTATTACCTATTCAATAAAAAAGAATCATAGAAATCGGTATAGAAACACCAAACATATACATGAAATAAGCCATCGCGCATCGCCATCGTGAATACTGATTCATGCTATAAGGATTATTTTTGTGTAACGGTTGCCGCGCTCGACACGGGTCGCGGCGGCGGTAGCCCGGTAGGGTATAAAAAGGCGGGGGGAGGTCCGAGTCCGAGAGCGAGCTTCATTCAATATTTGGCTGTTGATGCGTTCAGAGCGTTCGACCTTATTGACAGACAATAATTGATATTGAGAAACGGTGCTTATCAGCGCGACTTTTAGTCTTTAAATAGTTTATTTGAATTTCTTTTGTTGTTATTTTGTAAAATAGGTATGAGTTGTTTTGGTAGTGTTTAAATATTCGTTCAAATTAAAAATTATTAAGCGTAGGTACTTTTATTAATTAAAGTAGTTATAAGTATTTGTTTTTAAGTGAAGTAGGTATAGGTAAATAGTATTGCACAGGCGTTTCAGCTTTATTTTCATTTCTTTTTTGTTGTGAGTTGTATATATTTCTGGTTATAATTCTATAAGAATATTTTAGTTTAAATAGTCACTTAGATTTTAAGTGTAAGGTAGCTAAAGTTAGGACCACGTATTAGTTGTTTTGGTAGTGTTTAAATATTCGTTCAAATTACAAATTATTAAGCGTAGGTACTTTTATTAATTAAAGTAGTTATAGGTATTTATTTTGAAATTTTACACAATTATTCCCTTTCTAATGTAGACAAGGAATTAGGAAGGATTTTTTTAAATTCAACCCCTAAGGGAGTTAAATAGGGGATGAAAATTTGTATGAAAGTCCGTCAGTTTTAAAGTTAGGATCTTCAAATTTTGTGTTTAGGCTGACGACTAAAAATTAATATATACGTGTCTCAGCGTTTTTGATAATTCCAACCCCAAAGGGTTAAAAAGGGGGATGAAGTTGTGTATGAAAGTCCGTCAGTTTAAAAGTTAGGGTCTTCAAATTTTGTATTTAGGCTAACGATTGAAAATTAATTTATACGTGTCTCAGCGTTTTTGATAATTTCTCCCCCAAAGGGGGATGAACGAACTGACTGAAATATCAACGCACAGTCTAAACCGCCGGTCCTAGGGACATGAGTTTTGGAGGTTGTGTTCTTTGTGCAGAGTAGGTATCGAATAAGAAGGGGTTTTTGGAAATTCAACCTTTAAGAGGGTGAAAAGGGGGGATTTTGATTGTATGAAAAATCTTATTTATTGAGTTAATAACCTTGAAACTTGGCACGAATACTTATCTAAGTAAATTATGAAGTATGAAATTTTTCGTTTTTCTAAAATACCCCCTAAAGAGGTAATGGGGGGGTGTTAAAATTTGTATGGAAGAATTTTAACGCCCTGTCCGATTAACTTGAAACTCAGTATTTATACTAAGGACTAAAAATAATTAATAACATGTATCAGGGTTTTTCAAAAATCTACCCCTAACTGTATGAAAAGAGGTAGTTAATTTTAAAGGGGAGGATTTTACTGCGTGGCTTGATTAGCTCGAAAATTGGTATAAATAAACTTTGAGTCAAGTTATGAACACTTCTTAAACGATTTTTCAAAATTCTACCCCTGTGGGGGTGAAAAGCGGGGATAGTTTCTTTGAAAAATCTGATTCCTTTGTTCTATAAACTTAAAAATTGGCCCGAATACTTATTTATTTAAGTTAATTATAAAGATCATACCAACATACATTTTCGAAACTTTTAGAGGAAAGTACGAATTTCACGCGGACGAAGTCGCGGGCAGAAGCTAGTTATAACTAAAAGTTTTCCAGTAATTACATTTTATATGTTGTTTTTGTCAAAGCTGCGTCATTCTTCAACATTTTTTGTTTCTTAAATTATAAATTATATTATTTCTGTAAGTAGGTTGTAAGTGCAGACGCCAGCACATCAAGCTACCCGAAACTGTCAAATTTTCCCAATCAACTTTGAACATTATGTTTTAGCGATAAAGTTGAAAATCTATTAAAGAAATTTGACAGATTGTAATAGCTTGATGTGCTGGCGTCTGTACAAACATTTTTACACGTCAATCGTTTTTTTAAAACTAGATGAGGTCGGCGTTTCCTATCTGACCAGTCTGAGAAGAAAGGCCGAAACAAACACAGACGACATAGTCTCTTTTAGAGTCCAGACATTATCTTGGTCAGATCATGTGAATACCATGTAGACTGGTGTCTGATATGATCTTTTGACACAATAACCACACAGACTGAGTGAACCTGACCAGTCAGTGCACGCATTTGTCAGTAACCGTGCAGCTCAAATCAGAACTTAAGGAGCTCAACGATTAGACGAATAATACCAAAGAAAGAAATAAAGAAATCTCGGAAAAAGAATCTTATGTTTTAAATTGAAATCATGAATGAGCCCTGTCGGCTCATCTAAAGGGTTGGATTTTTTTCTTGTTCCTTGAAAATAATTCGCAAGAATAAATAACCCTAAAGTAATTATTGTTACATCGATAAAAACGTACATTATGAGATCCTGTAGGTAATATTAGTTTGTGTTGGTAAATAAATTCAATTAATAATTTCAAGCAATATTATTGAAGCAACACATACAGACACATTATTACTACCCTTCATACAGAGTTGACCTGTCTGATAGACGAGCATATCAGATGTTATAGTAGCAACAATCCGTTCCCTATTACGGCGCGCCGAGTGTTCAATCATCATCATCAGCCTATAATGTTCCCACTGCTGGGACACCGGCCTCCTCTCTGTGAGAGGGAGTGGGCCGTAATCTACCACGCGGGCCCAGTGCGGGTTGGTAGATGTCACATGTATTTGAATTTTTGGTTCTAGGACATGCCGGTTTCCTCACGATGTTTTCCTTCACCGTTTTGAGAGCAGTGGTGATGAAATAATTTACACAAAGTAAAGCGCCTGTCTGGGTTCGAACCTACGACCTACAACTCGTAAGTCGCGGCCGATACCACTGGGCCACCACTGAGTGTTTAATAGTGGAACCCAAATTAATGTGCCACAGTGCGACCACTAGATATGCGATATGTAGCCGACCGAACGTAGATAACTTATAACTTCATAGTTGTTACATATTGTAGAACTAACTTCTGCTCGCGTGAAATTTCTTCTTTCCCCATCGCATCGCATCGCCGTGCTGTTATATTTTTCACTTAGCATCCTTTGTTTTTTTTTTGTTTTTTGCTCGGCTCCTAAAGGTCGAAGCGTAATTTTAAATACTCTGTAGCCTTCCTCAAGAATTGTCCAATCAAAAGCAAACTGTTTTTTTTTTAAATCGACTGGTACTTCCAGTACAATTTCTTCAGCTTTATTATTAGTACAGTATGGATAGGCAGTTAGCATGCCTTCCGTTTTTTAAGGGACCTGTAAGCAAATACTACCACGAACGGAGCATACGTTTTTCATTTTCAAACTACCTCAATGGAGGACATTATTTATTCGACTTGTACGTAAGTACTTATTTACGAGTATGCTCGCGATTTTCTCGAAAACTGCTGAATTGGATCTAATGTACCTCCCATGCAAGGCCACAATCATAAAAACACACACATAAGACATAATCAGCCTATAATGTTGCCACTGCTGGGACTCAGGCCTCCTCCTACGAGAGGGAACGGGCTGTAATCTACCACGCGGGCCCAGAGCGGGTTGGTAGATGTCACATGTGTTCGAATTTTTTGTCAGAAAAACATAAGTACAAAAATGGGTTCATGTGCACTGGAAAATACCTATTTTCTATAGGTATGGGTTACTGCGTAATATCAAGATAAGTACTTACAGCATCAGTATGCAAGAGATGAGAACCTTCGAAGTACGTCAAAGGTGCACAAATCGCTTCTAAGTGAAGACTTACAAGCGCTTGCAGTACTTGATAACTTGAGAGCTGTGTAAGTTTGTGAGACTTCGTCATATGCCACGTAAGCGATAGTTGGGCTTACATTGAAGTTCCTGTGATCCATAATATCCATATTATGAAGGGCTGATACACGTTAAAGCGGACTGAGCCCTGATTCACAACCATACGACAGCCTGTCGTATCGAAAACCTGACATTTCGATAACCTGATTTGACTTGCCCTCAACAGCATATAGCTGTTGGAAGTATAGCGAGCGTCTATTTGATTTAAACTGACAAAATTTTCGGGTTTTGGACTTGTGAACAGCATTTAGAAGACTCCTACGATAACAATGATTAATGTTCGATACGATACGGAAGCGTATCGAGTGTTTGTGAATAGCTATGCTGATGTCAGTTAGCAGGAATCGGGGCCGTCACCAGAAGAGTTTCTTAATAAATAACTGCTGACGATATTGCGTTGCGACATTGCACCGGTTTAATAATTATGATGTGTCGGTGTGTTTATTCTTGACGTCTTACATGCTGAACCCAGAGACATTCGCTTTCTTATAAGCGCATTTTTGAAAAACGAATTTAAAGCGAGTATCACACGATGGATGGACTGTGTGAATGATGATATGGTGAGAAAGAGGTGACTACCGAGATGACTAATAGAGAAGTATGGAAGAGAAAGACATGTTTTGATGACCCCAAATAAATTGGGAACAGGGCAGGAAAATGATGATATCAAACATCTTATCTTCGTAGTCACACGTCGCACGCGCTTCACTATATAAATCGGCCATGTTACTTCCTTTCCCTTGCAGAGTCCAACTAAACAACGCTAAACGGGGTCAATTCATAAACTCTTTGTATTGTTATTTATTTTCATTTACAATTTGCTTGTTGTTCACACAGCGGTACGCGGACAATGAACAAAACAAGCCAGCCTTCATCGTTTTTATAGAATTTTATTTATTTTAGAATTTACATATAAAATTATTTGTTTTTTCTCTGATAACATCCCATTCATAAAATTTCAACTAATGAATCACAACTCGTTTATTCGGAATTGACTAGGTTTTTATATGCTATCATAGACTACTATTAACTAGGTAGGTACATCAATAAATTTTTTTTATTTTTTTATTAACCTATGTTGTCCCACTGCTGGGAACAGCTCTCCCCTACACTTTTGAAATTTTCCTTATGCTGTGCCTTCTCCGGGGAATCGGTCACGAAAGAGTCCAGATCGTCGCGCCAGCACAGCGTTTCTTAGGGCCTGCCTCTACCCCTGTTTATATTACTAACTAATTTTCACTTTATTTTGTAGCAATGCAGTTCGTCTTCAAAATTTACTAGTTCCACTTGCCTTTATCAGCTCAAAAATTATATTAAGCATCAAACCAGTTGGCACCATCACTAGTTTACTATAACAGTCGCCGTCGTCGTGGCCCCACGTGCACGGAGGGGTTTCTAACTAAAAGCATTTTATGTTATTATGTCGTGTAGAATTCAATCCGTTGTAGGACGCGTCCCACTGCGGGCGGGCGATGCGCAACATACACTAATATTCCACAGTACACACTAGTGTGTGCAATCACATAAAAGAGGGGTGTATTTAATTGTGTGTGGGACCAGAGATGGCCCAGTAGTACCAACCTTGACTGACGAGTCGTAGGTCGTGAGATCAAACCCAGGAAAGTACTTTGTGTATTTAATTTCATCACCACTGCTCTCAAAATGGCGAAGGAAAACATCATGAGGAAACCAGCATGTCCTAGAACCAACCCGCACTGGGCTTGCGTGGTGGATTACGGCCCACTCCCTCTCACAGAGAGGAGGCTTGTGTCCCAGCAGAGCGAACATTATAAGCTGATTATGCTAGTTGTGTCGATGTAACAGCTGTCACTTGGTAACTTTTACGGGACTAAACTATCAAAATTGGCCTGAGAACATTATTTAATTTTAACTGAAAATGCAAAAGTCTAGGGTGCTACAACCAGGAGGTCGAAAAGAAATGAATATTAGACTACCTAGTCTAATATTCTTTAGAAAGGGGCTAACGTTTTGACACTTCTGTATTTCACAGCGAAACTATTTTATATTTAGTGTGAACAGGTCAAGCAACTTGTTTATGTTAGCTCAGCAAACAATCTGCAACAGTCCACCGTTACCTCCTGCCACACTATTTACTTTATCGACATTATCGCCCGTGGCGTCGCGACTCATAGTAGGTATAAAGCACTTTATATTATTATTGAATTCAATCTGAGGTAAGGCGCGGTGTCACTGCAAGCGGGTGGACCGACTTATATGTAACATTTATTTATTTAATACTTTAAGCACACAAATGTACAGAGGCGGACTTAATGCCATGGGCACACAAACATCACACACACACAAAACACTGGTTTAGACATTCTTAAGTAGTTTTCCGATTTTCAAGTGTTAGCCCTATAATATGAGCTTAGACAGCAGTGGTCGCCCAATGGTGACGGCCCCGACCGGGCGGCGTAGTTTTGAACCCTTCTGGGAGAAGCCGGTTGCCTCAAGATGTTGTCCTTCACCGTTTTAAGAGCAGTGACGAAATAAATTACACAAAATAAATTAGGCCTGAAATTCGAAGAACCCGCACTGGGCACGCATGCGAATTATGGCCCACTCCATTTTACAGAGTATGCCTGCATCCCAGTAGTAGAAACTTTATAAGCTGAATATGCTATACGATTTTACCAAACGTCTGTGTGTTTAATAAAACTAATGTCCGAACTTTTCAGTGAGAGAGGTTTTATAGAAATAAAACCTCTTTCACAGCACAGCTACCAGTGTGCAAGTAACTAGCTCACTCATTACTAATGCACACCTCACAGTTGTGACCTTTCGGCGCCACAAGTGGCCTCACTGAGGCTCCACTCAGTGTGAGCGAAAGGGCGGGAAATTAGAACTTATTCATGACGCTGTATGCACCTGTAGCGGGTAACTCATCGCATCCTGTGATGAACTCTCCCCCTCTATATTACTAAACATCAATGTGCAAGTGACAATCTGTAAAAAAACTGTCGTGAAATACGAACTAGAACTTCTCTTAAATTCAAAAATAACATTATAAGCGGTCTGCATTACTTTAAAATTTTAAACATAATTTGAACTTTGGACTCGTAGACAAAGAACTGGTGTCTACCGCTCCCTACCTACCATCACAACTCGGCGCGGTTAATGAATCACGCTGGACTGTGATTCGAGTTCAAATCCATTATTAGACATCTCTTTTCAAAACTGTAAAATTTTACCCACCAAAAACATTTTCATGTAAAATGTTGCCAAGACGAGACCACATAAGGCTCGCACTGTCAAAAAGTTATCAGATCTCATGTAGAGCCAGGCTTCTAACTCTACACGCCCTAACTCTACAAGCCCTAACTTCACAAACTCTACACCTTAGTCAAAATATGAGGCTTGGCCGTTTCGTTACTACAAGAACTATTGTATAACTGAAAAGTAATGGACATGGAACAAATTTTTCACCTTGCGCCCATGTGATGGCAGCGGGTCTTAGTAATTGAAAAAGAAAATCAACTTTATATTAACTTTATACTTTCGTCAAAAGTAGCAATAACGTTTAACATTGTACAAAACTGCACTACTGCACAAACTGCATCTGTTTTTGGAACTGAACCTACACCTCATATTCGACAGACACACAACAGCAGAGAATATATTATATAAATAATTTGTTTACTTAGATATAAAATTGCTCTTCCATTACTACAAACGTTTGTGAGAGTATTAAATTACAAAGTTCTATTGGAGGTTACGTAACTTTTCGAATTAATTTGACAAGTTTATTACTTATACTTGCCTAACGATGAGTAGGTATCTATAATTGTTAAATTAACTTCATCTAAATAATATTAAAGACATTTTCCTTTGGATACCGTGATTTTCCGAAATTTCGTTCTGAAACGCGTGGAAAATTGGAAACTATTGCTGACTCATTTCAGTAGAAACAACCGCATTATGTCGGGTATATTGTCAGGTTACCATATTAATTATAGGTAATAAATAGTATCGGTTATCAGTATCATAATAGGCTGCAACAATATCACAACCCTCAATACTCAATACTTTATTGGATTCCATAATGTGTACATAGGTATATAACAGTTGGTAAGTTAAAACATCGAATCAATTATGGACCCTGTCGGGCACAGCAAAGTTAATTTTTAATAGGAGAGAGGATGAAGGCGCTTTTTCTTAAGAAAAAGAATTATTAAATTAAAATAGAATCATTTGCTTTTATGTTATTTATATTTTATATAAGTATCTATTTATATACCCTGTACATGACAAACGTTTATAATGTGCACAAATTCACTGACCAAAGATCAAAAGCGCCCCTAATACAATAATTACTTCCATTAATATTCAAATGAGCTCGTTCAGAATATTGTGACGTCATACGAACACAAACTAAATGAACAATCGCGTACGTTTAGTTCCGAAGTTTTGTAACGCCTGATCAATTCCTCATAGCAATGTTGTTTTGTTGACGACAGAACTGAATACTAAATGTCGAGCAGGCGCACAGTGTTTTGTTACAGTTTGTTTAATTAAAATTGCAAAACTATTGGGTATTTAGAGGTATATTTCGTTGGAGTGACTTAGTTGCTTCTTAGAAATAAAATAAAAATATTCCGAGAAATAAAATGTTATTTAACAAGCTGTACCGTCCATATAGACGCAATTTATTGTGAAGCGACGTTGTTTACTGTGGGTGTGTGTGCCTCAAACATTCTAGAGTTGTGGTTGCTAACATGAAATTACACGCGAATACGCAATTAATATGAATCCTTCTAAGATAATAATTATGAAGTCTATGTAACATAACAGAACTGTTTACCTCTTTTACCTGTGATTTTATGACTTCGCTCCCGTAACCTATTTTACAGAAATCGTTTATCGGAACGGGGATAAAAATTAGCCCACGCTCAAACTCACGTTGATTTGTAGCTCTATTGCTGCGCAAAAAAGACAAATCAACAAATTCATTTGCTCGTTTATAAAATTGATTATGATTAGTAGGTTCTGTAATTTACACGCATATTCCTGCTCAAATAAAGTTACTACGAGTTGTATTCTATCCTGATTCGCAGTATACATAACAAACATAATTACGCAAACAGAGTGGCGTTCGTATCGTAAACACTGATCATACGTGTTGCGCCTGATTAGATCGTGTTAGCAATTTTGCGTGAAAAGAAAAAAAAAGAAAGAAAATACATTCATTTGCGGCAAACATGACACATAAAAAGAACACAATTACACAAACACAAAAAAATAACAGGTTGGGGGACAAAAAGCGTCACATCCACGCAAAACGGTCATCGCTGCATCGCTCAGCATAATGCTAAGACTCTACTATACGATACACGAGCCCCAGCGCTGGTTTTCAGCGACAGCCGGCGTTGACGTGATGACGTCAACCAGTACAGCATACGATTAGTAATAAATAAAAAAAAATACAATTAAAATAAGAAATAAAATAATTATTAACATTACAAAAAGATGGTATAAACGCGTGCTGTTATATCATTAATGCCATACCGTTTGTAGTAGGCTTTCGTGTGTACAGTGTAATTAAGTTGACAATGATGGTCCTGTATTTGGGTAGCTTACTGTCCAAATAGCAGGTAATGATTTGGCAGTTTGATGATGTTATAATGGAGTGTTTATTGGTCGCAAACTATAAATAACTTCTTTCATCCTTAAGCAATTATAACGAATATTTTAATAAAGCGAAGTGTAGCTACTAATCTTTCATAATTTTCAGAGCAATAATTATTAATGAAGGAAGCTATTGTTTACCAAATTGTAATGTCATAACAAGGAGCTTCCGCAATGTATTCCCTTAAGAGCCTATACTACCTCAAATGGCTTAGCGTGATCCTCCGTTATGTCGAAAATACTGTACCATTAATTTTGAAATAAATATATGGTAAAGTTGAGGATCCCTCTCACCCTCTCACAGAGAGGAGGCCTGTGTCCCAGCAGTGGGAACATTATAGGCTGATGATGATGAAAGTTGAGGATTAATGCTAAGTCTTATGTTAGACGAAAACACGATTCCATAAAATTTTCTCGATAGAAAAAAAATCCAAAGTTACCTCTAACCCGAACAATAAACCGCTGGCATTCAAAAAATACTTCAAATTAGATCATGAAACTTTGCATACTAACTGAAATTACTTTAAAGCAGGTCTTATGTTATTTACTTTTTTATAATTACCATTATTTTCACTGTAAAAAGCAAATACCTAAACTATTGGCGCTGCCTGCCGCCCAGCACCGCACTCTGTCTCGCTCTCACTCAGTCCGCGAGCAGTATCATATGAGCGAGATAAAGAGTGAATTTTAGCTGAGGTAGTATAGGCTCTTAAACACAAAAAATAATATTTACCATTAAAATTAAATTATGGAGGTAAGTGGCGTAACTTTTAATGAATTACTTAACTTAATTTAAATGAGGCTCCCTAACTTTTACGGCAAAAGTAAAATGGACGATTGCCATTAAAAGTTTTACAGTTTTATAATTACTATTGAAATACGAGAAGTATGAATGACTTATTAAACTCCAATGAATTATAAGCAGGAATCTTTTCCCTAAAAGACTTTAGACAGGACACGTAAAATTAAAAAGTTCCTAAACTTCTAAATATTTTTCAAATGTAATTTGCATCGTATTGCCTTAACTTAAAGTTTATTTCAATATGGCTTAGAAACAAGCGTTGTTTTCTTCAGCTTAGGTGGGCGCGAAAACCCGTCTGTTGACTTCGTCGAAGCAAAAGGCAGAAAATGTTGAATTTACATAAACATAACGTGAGTTCTATCTTTATGAAGAATAAGATAAAATCAAAGCATAGGTAAGTATTGATTGAACGTTTGTGTTTTAGCGTCGGGCCGCTGAGAATCCATGCAATACATACAGTAGAGTTGTGTGTGTGTTGTGTATGTGTGTGTGTGATTTGTGTGGGGTGTGTTGTCTGGTGTTGTAGTTGTGTTGTACGTAGTTTATGAATAAGCCAATAGAGATAAGTTCATGACTTTACCAGTAAAGCTTCGGTATTTACTTACTGCTGTTTACATTAATTCTTCAATGAAATATTAGTTTTCTACTACACCCCTGCCTCCCCCTGCATGGAATACAACCTTGATGTTGCGTATATCCATACTTCTTATTTTGATCATTAAACGTTGCTTGTAATTGTATTTAACAGCATTGCGACAGTGACAGGAAAGAATAACACTTAGCCAAAGCATGTGCTAAATAAAATAACGCTTATAGATCTTGGTCTAAGTTGCTATTACAATAAATAATGTAACATTTACTGTGTTCAATTATTTATGGAAGGTCAAATCATACGTATAGTTTGACCTTCTATCTCCCTGACATCCGGTAGCTACAGAAAGTTCTCAACAATTGTAATTGTAAAGTTGATACCGGCGCGGGCGCGATCCAACTAATTAAAAACGTGTCTCTTCTACGTGTACCTTCAGACCAACAATTACTCGTGGAAGGAAAATAAACGTTTAATTGAAATTCTTAGAACGGCCTTTCCTTTGGTGTCCCCTTTAATCCTAACAGGATACTTGGGTATAATATACCTTCCTGCATCAATATCGTCACTTAAAGAAGCAGTGAGCCATAATAATTATGTAATGTTGGTAGGTTGGTATCTATACAAACAATCAATATTTACAAATACATAATATTTAAGTGTCTGTATGTTTCGTCAAAATAACAGCTTTTTACTAAATGCATATTATGAAAGAATATTACCGGTACGGTAACGGTACCTACTAATAACAAAAAACTTTTTTTTTATCTGTCTGTCTATTTGTTTGTTTGTTCCGGCTAATCTCCGAAACGGGTGGACCAATTTTAACGAGACTGGCCGATAGCTGATATTATAAGGAGTAACTTAGGGTAATTTTATTTTTGAAAAATAATTAAGTATGGATCCGCCCAAAAAAAACCCATAAATTCCAATTTGTTTTCCGAAGTCGCGGGCACAGCTAGTTAATAATAAAAGAAACCTTACTGACTGACTAATCTCTTCAAAAAAGAAAAATCATCGAGCTAAACATTGAAAAAATATGGAGTTTTATCAAGAGACGGCTTGATAAAACTCCATATTTTTTGCCACAGCAGTACCTACCAAGAAAGTGAAGAAATTAGTTACAAGCACTATTTACCAACCAAATACTACGAAATTCTAATTATCAGCCCTTGTTGAATTATTCAGCTAATCTCAGAATCCTCTTTACTTAGATTATTTCGTTCGCTGAGCGCTCCTCAAAGAGCATCACTGGCAGGGTGTAATAATTTTACGCATGCAAAACCTCTCGCGGGGCTGAGGGGCTCAGTCCGGTGCATAATAAATGGAGAGCTCTGGGGCTTGATTAAATTCTGTTCAACTCCAACTTTGGACATATAACTGTAGAACTATATAATTATATACATGTCGTACTTGCAGTGTATTGGTGATTGAAAACACTCTCGTATTCGTATTTAAAATCGATGTTTAAATATCGCTTTTTCGATTGTAATAATTTATTACAATCGAAAAAGCGATTATTACTAATAAACAGTCAATGAATTGATTGCTTATTATAATTGAAAAAGCCTCTTTGCTATAGCGGTCGCAAGAGACTGCTGAACGTGAGGTTCTGGGTTCGATTCTCAGGTTGGGTAAAGTGTTAATGGGTTTTTCAGATAGGAAAATAGCTACTAGTACCTACTAAATCGGTTATCACACTGCACCGGACACCGCTCCGGCGTGCGGTGCTGCGGTTTTAAAATTTGACTGTAGAATCTTGATTTGTATACAAAAACCGCAGGGTATAACACACTGATACCGGATCTTCGTGGTCTATAATCAAAGTTAAAAACCGCAGCACGGCATAACAACTGTGATAATCGTCTTATATAATACGTGGCGCTAAAAGTGCGTTGAACGCAAAACTTCTGTCATCTTTGCCATTAAAAACCGTCTGATGCAAATGGTAGCATTACATCACATTGAACTAAAATACTGACAGAAAAGCGATTCAAATCAATTCAAAATATTTTATTTCACATAAAGCTACGTGGGCACTTCTGAAACGTCAGAAGTTAGGCACGGTTCCAGGTGGTCGTTTCCTATGGAGAAGAGCCGGCAAGAAACTCCACATTAATAAAAATAAATAATAAGGCTTTTACAATGTTTTCAAATTACAGTGTTAACAGATATGGGAGGTCAGTGCAGGCCTGTCAACAAATACCAGATGCCTGACTGATTACAGAATGCATAATATAATTTCTACCCTTACATATTCCGCTGACATAAATTAAATTATTCGATTTATTAGCTTGAGTCATGAGAGTGGACATACTGCCCCGACTCCATTACTGTCAAAAGTAAATAGGACAAGTATCGACCCATAGTGTGGTGTGTGATGACCTTCGCCATCATATTATTATGACTTTATGAATAACATTGCAGTTTCTGCCAGGGCAGGTTGACTCAAACTGGTTAGAAACATCCCTTACGAGGCAAACCTAGATATTTCTCAGTATTTCTCAAAGTAATTACTTTAGTGAATACTTATCGGTTTCAGAGTAGGTACTGACAGCACTTTTTTAAAGTAAAAAGTAACAAAACAGTCCCAAAAAACAGCCACAGTGCCACATAGTAAAATAGCGGCCTAGTGCGACTCGGACACGAAGGGTTCCGTACTACATGGCAAAAAAAAACACCGAAAAAAACACGTTTCTTGTACCTATTACGGTTCATGAGCTGACAAACGCACGAACGAACGGTTGGACATGGCCGCGGAGGCTTAGTAATAATGTTGGCACCCTTTGGGAACTGAACCCTAAAAAGTCCTAGTGTCGTAGCTGGGGAGAAGAAGTGGTACGACATACTCCCCAGTAAATCGTAATGAAGATCGTAACAAGTAGTTCCTGCTTTTAAGGCAGACAAGTACTCCTGTTGAGTCCTGTCCATCCTCTCGGCTATAATCCCTTAGTCGATCTATGTATCCAAAAAATATATCTGTCAATCACATCAATGCCTGAATTCATAATCAGCCTATAATGTTCCCACTGCACACTGCTGGAATACAGACCTCCTCTCTTCTAGATGGAGAGGGCGGTAATCCACCACGCGCGGATTGGAAGATGTCACATGTCTTCGGATTTTTGGTTCTAGGACATGCCGGTTTCCTCACGATGTTTTTCTTCACCGTTTTGAGAACAGTGGTGATGAAATTATTGACACAAAGTAAAGCGTGTGCCTTTTTTTGGGTGGGAAATTATCAAATAACTTCTCCCGCTCTAGGCAGAGGGAGAGGGCGTGTCAGACTTTTACTGACTAAAACCCACTCGTGTTCCTTCAGTTGCCTGTGCCAGGGGCCACGGTATCTCTTTCGAACAACCCGCGACCCCGGCAGGCTTCGGTCCTGGTAGACACCGTCAGTTAGTGCTGACATCTCTTTGAGGCGCGCGTGGAACACAACGCGCCGTCGACCCGGGCCTGGTCCTTACCGGACGGCGAGCTGCCCAGTGCCCATTGCTCGCCGTCCGCAAGCCGCCAGGGCGTCTCCTGTGGCGACTAGGAAGTAAAGCGTCTGCCTGGGTTTCGAACCCTGAAATATTCTCTGCTAAAATCCAAAGCCAATAACTAACTAACGAATAACGAACAACATGCCGAAATATAAAGCCTCCGAAATAAAAATATTTGAATAAATATGGTTGGACAAACTGGCTGCATGTTGATTTTTAATCACGAGTTTATCCGACGAGGCGTAGTGTGTAGTACGCGGCGTAGTATAGTACGCAGCGATGTAGTACGCCATAGCTATTGCATTGAATTCGATTAACATTTCACATGTTTCGCTCACATACCCGGGGTCCTTTTTGCAAATAAAATATTTTATTTGGTTCAGTGGAGATGTTTGTTTTATTTTACAGCGATTGGTGGTGCTTTATATTGAATATTTAAATACTATAGTTTTTAGTGTCTATGAAACGAGTGTGCCCAGAAGATGCCTGTTTACTCTAACTTGTTTTTCAAATACTTAAGTTAAATAAGTTCTGTAAAGCTCAAGGTCACTGTCCCATCGAACGCAATATATCTAGCGCGGCATTAGACAGATTCGCGGACTTATTTCACGGGTCATTTACCGCAGGTTTATTTTATTACAAAGGAACAAAATAAACCTCGGTTGAAACATTGAACACCGGTAGGCATGCCGCATGCCGCTGTGCCGCCTACGCACAAATCTTTAGCTTGTACTGGCGTAAGTATTTATTCACTGAAACGAAGCTTAATATTGAAACATAAAAGTAGCAGGTAATTAATTAATTGGGGCAGGCCTTTTAGGGAATACTATGTAGTACCTAGTATTATCTTTGAATAGTATTAAAGCTGAAATTATTAATTGTGTAACGTTTTACACCGTATCAAACGATAAAACAAAAGAACGTTATTAGGAAATTAATTTTAGACACCCTGGGTTGTTTCGTAATATTTAATTACTTTGCATACTTATTGTATAGAATCAAGTTCTTTTAACTGTACAGACATCTGTGCTGCTGGGGAGTTTGTTGCGCCACTTCTTCTCCCCATCTAAAGCACTAGGTAGTGGTGAAGGGCGGGCGTGTTGGGTGACCGTCTTATGTCATTTTGACGTTTGAAAGTGCTAGGTCTCAGCTTAGTTTGAATATAAGACTTTTGATTTTGTGGTTTTACAAAATGTGGTGTGGAAACCCGCGGGGTAATCATTTGTCTGTTCATCAACGTAAATAAGGGAATGAGTGTTATTGAACTGTCAAAATGAAAGCCATTGCTACTGATAGTGTGTTACGCAAGTATTTTTCGAACACGTGAAGCAATAAATTAGCAATACCCTTTAAAATGATTCAGATTGTGGTTGATAATGTGTTACACAATTAGGATGCAGTTTGTGAAGTTAGTTAAAAATTACGAACGCATGAGCAAGTACCTCCAAGTAATATAAGTAATTGATAAGTAATTTTTAGGCATAATTGTCTACTCATGTGATAATTTCAAAGCTAAATGCGACTGTTGACCGGCGAATCAGACTTTCACCAATACCTATATGTTGATAGATGTTTATTCCTTTATAGCAGAAGCTTTTGGTGCAAAAAGTACGAAGCAGGCTGATATTATTACACAAAAACACTTTACCTGTATCTAAAAGCATTTTAGATACAGGTAAAGTGTTTTTGCCATTACCCTTTAAAAGTCCGTCACTCCCAGGAGCCGTCACGGCGCCATTCTCATTATGTGTAACAAGGTAAACGCGCGTACGGAACATTTATTTACTTTCATTTACATGTCACCAATGTACCTACTGTCACACGCCTAACAGGTTCCGGCACGGTAGACGAGACACAATACAAGTTTAAAGGCTCTCCGCCACAGGCGCGTTATTATCGGTCGATAATATCAGATGCGTTATTGCGACATCAGAGAGGCAATTCTCGTAATTTTAAGAACGTTCACAGTCTGTTCTCAGTCTCAATCTGTCAAAAATACCTCTAATTTCCCTACACTTTTGACAAGTTTTTGACATTTGTTTGTCGCCAAGATGAGACTGCGACTAGATTTTGAACGTTTTAAGTTACGAGAATTGGCGTTCTGTTTTCAGTACATTTTATATTAGGACGGCCGCGAAGTTACACACTGCTGCGATAATAACTACGCAATAGAAGTAGGACGCTCGCGTTCCTCCGTCCTGCGATATTCCGATATGAGTGCCAAGAACATTTCGTACTAGGACGCATACGGTCTTACACACACCTGCGTTGATATAGTAGTAACGTGTAGTGCGGGCGGGAGGCTTGTAGTGTAGGTTACACGCACACGTTAGAAATATCGGACGATAAAAATGCAGCTGTGCAGCAAGGAATCGGGACAAATTATCGCATCCGATATTATCGACCGATAATTACGCGTCTGTGGGGGAGAGCCTTTATGGTTATAACGGCTATCAACTGATAGGAATTTCATGGATTTATGAACATAGTATTATGAAATATAAATTTTCTGAAATTTGCAATTTCTGGAGAAAAGCGCTTTTGAATTTTGCATAACTATAAGGGTATTTATGCTCCAGACTAAAACACCATTTGTTTCAGTATTTTCTTGCTTCAGTTTATTTGATAAAAAAAAAACAAAATACAAAAATAATAGTTTATTTCTTTAACAAGCTTTGTAATACATAGCTAGTGATAGAAGGATGCGAGAAGGAAGGGTGTTTGTAAATCTTTTGTTCTGCGTGGGGGAAATTGTTTTAAGCGACTTGGTAGAGTCTAGAGGTCACTAGGAAGAGGGACACTATAATTCTATCGTATGCAAACAGAATTAACGAAAAATTTACCGCACATTGTGTAAGGACCAATTTGCGGGTTTTATTTAGGTAGTCTACCATATAAATTGGACAGCGCGTCCAAAGGTTTGCGTCGCATAAATTAGGCTCTCCCTACACCTACAATATGTGCAATAGTAATGAATCACCCTTGCACCAAAGGGCTTTGCCTTGCACTCAAACTACCAATGATATTGAAGCAATAATATTAGCGAATCATAAGCGACAATGTTTTCATGCGAGATCAACCTAGGAGGTGGTGGGCTGCTTAGCCGGACCATCTTGTGGATGCTTTTATAAATTAAGGCTTCCAGCTAGGCTTAAAAATATTGCACAATACTGATCCTACACCGGCTGCAATAAAAAAACTTTTTAAGAAAAAAAAAACCGACTTCCAAAAAAACACTACAAAGTGAAAAATAACTTTATTTCGGAAGTCGGTGTCTTTGGATCTGTATTTTAGTTTTTTGCCACCGGCTTCCAAATTAAAGTTATTTTTCACTTTGTAGTGTTTTTTTGGAAGTCGGTTTTTTTTTTCTTAAAAAGTTTTTATTTCACGCTTTTTAGTGGGTCTGCTTATAATTTATCTAAGTTACAATAGCCTAGTGATTATCGCCTTTTACAAACAAAATATTGCTTTTCCCGATGCAGGGAAGTTAATTGTTGAGGAGTTCTCCAGGTCCACCATCAGCTCCATATCACCATTCACATTGTGACGAGCATAAATTGCTTAGCAACCATATTAAAGTCATCGAATCGCAACCCGTGAAATACTTAGGTATTATTGAGTACTTCCGATGGCCATCTGTGGTCTTCATCATCAGTTCCACTTCACCAAATAGTGCTTTCCGAGAGCAAATGCACGAGTTACTATAAAAAATACCCAAATCGCTATAGGTGTGCCTATAATATTTGAAGAGTTCCTTCGATTTCTACAGGATCCCATCATCAAATCTTGACCTGATGCTTTTAGACTAGATGCTGATAATCCTGGCTGCAGCATTAGGCCAGACTTAGTCAACATTACATTGAACTTAAAATTTAGTCCTGTTTAAAATGAGCCCAAACACGACTACGGTGCTGTAATTTCAAGGTTGGTACTTTTTCTGATGCTCCTGGCTTCAGCATCAGGTCTTTATGTACTTCGGTGTTCCTCATTAACAATACGTTTATCCACACATCGAGCCCTTTTCAATGAGCCTAAACACGATATATCTGATGTTAGTTGTCGAGGAGTTAGGTACTCTGCAGACTATCCTGACTGCAGCATCAGATCATGACTTGATGATCATGAGACCAAATGTGGCAAATGCCCTATCAAACATCAAAACAATTTACTAAAACAGTCCTTTCCTGTTCGAGTAACTTCTTACTGTTAAGGAGTTGTACCTTCCATCATCAGCCCAGCTACCTGAGATGGTGACAACCATACGCAAATACACAAGATACTTCATAAAATATGCGAAAAACAATAAGTGAGCCTATAAAATTTGAGGGTTGCCCTCGATTTCTCTAAGATCCCGTCATCAGATATTGAAATGGTGACAATGGGACCACACGGGAAGCACCAGCTTTCAAATAAAAAAAGAATCATGAAAATCGGTTTACCCAGTCGCAAGTTACGAGGTAACAAACATATAAAAAAAAAAGAAATACAGTCGAATTGATAACCTCCTCCTTTTTTGAAGTCGGTTAAAAAAACATGGTGCAATAAAAATGAAACTCGCTCAAACTTCAGACGGTCAAAAACATTGTGCAATTCGTGAACTTGTGCAATAGTCGTCTTAGGGTCCGCCTGGCTTACAGGCCCGCCTTACAGAGTTGATTTTAGAACGAATTTGACAGCTGTCAATTTGACGTTACCCCGGGTAATGAGCCGGCGGCCCGCCAAAACGAAAAACAAATGAAGATAGAGGATACCATTCGAAAAGCCGGCATTGATTTATTGTGACTGTGATATTGATGACGATTGTTCCTACCCTTGCAGTGTAGTGAGTTATTGATTTGCGCTCGAGCCTAATGTACTCAGTACTATTGTTCATTCCCTAATGTGATTAAAGACTTGTGATATTATTTAACTTATTTACACAATTAAAATAATATGTACGCAAATAGCAACTAATACCTATTTAATTGATAAAAAAAATAAAATGACATCCTAAATTAACTAAAACTATTCATAAACTAAAATATGGCGCCGAAAAATTTATCCGCCACGCTGTCGACTGGTAATGTACCAAGAGACTGGCAGCATTACCACGTTGTATGGCTTCTGGCAAAGTCAGCCCTTGGGTCACAGGAAGAGTCAACCAGCCGTTTCGAGATTTCCTTAAAGAGACCATGAGCACTCGGACCCCACGGCCCGAGGGTTGAATTCAATACTTCGAGAGACTTGTGAATATTTATAATATTATTGACTTTCATTACTTGCATCTCCTCGCCCGCATACCCACACATAAGAGATTGCTTGGAATATCGATGAAAAAAATAGGGTCACAAAACTGAAAAGCAAAAAATAATAAACCTTTTTTATTTAACCTTAATAAATAAGTTCTTAAACTAATGCAAGTATACCTAAGTAATTTTGAGTCGGCGCCAAACACCCTTGGCAATTCAAAAGTGCCTGAAATTGGTTTCTCAAAGAAACCAATTTCAGGCACTTTTGAATGCTTTGAGTTCGAATTCGAAGGTTTCGGTCGAAGACAACTACTCCTAACTATGTAATTTACTAAATATTCCCACTTAGCTACTTGGCAAAATGACCATAACTCAATCATAACTACTACGTTCGCAATAGACACAACTCACGCAAGTTCCCAAAAATTGTACAAGTGTGATATGATTACTTAATTATGATAAGTTTGCTTCGCGAGTTTTTGCTGTTTCAGCCAATTAGGCGACCCTTGTATCGTGGACGATTACCTAATTGAAAGAGTCTTCGCGAGTTGTGATAATTACTTTACTGAGTCGCTAATCTTTTTAACCGACTTCAAAAAAAGGAGGAGGTTCTCAATTCGTCGGAATATTTTTTTTTTTATGTATGTTCCCCGATTTCTCGAAGACGCCTGGACTGATTTGGAAAATTTTTCTTTTGTTTGAAAGGGTATACTTCCCAAGTGGTTGCATGATCATCAGGTCAGGATCTGATGATGGGATCCCAGGGAAATCGAGGGCAACCTTCAAATTTTATAGGCACATAGTACCATTTTCATATATTTTCTAAAGTTGTTTAAGTATTTGCATCTGACAATCATCATCTCAGGTGGATGAGCTGATGATGGAAGGTACAACTCCTCAACGGCTTGGAGTTAAAAGAAAATTCTTTCAAAATTATTTATAGTAACACTCGTGAATTTGCTCTCGGAAAGCACCATTTGGTGAAGTGGAACTGATGATGAAGACCACAGATGGCCACCGGAACTACTCAATAATATCTCCGTACTATTTCACGGGTTGCGATTCGATACTTTAACATGGTTGCTAAGCAATTTATGCTCGTCACAATGTGAATGGTGATATGGAGCTGATGGTGGACCAGGAGAACTCTTCAACAATTAACTTCCCTGCATCGGTAAAAGCAATATTTTGTAAAAGGCGATGAGAAAGTTGACACTAGGCTATTGTAACTGAGATAAATTATAAGCAGACCCACTAAAAAGCGTGAAATAAAAACTTTTTAACAAAAAAAAAAAAACCGACTTCCAAAAAAACACTACAAAGTGAAAAATAACTTTAATTTCGGAAGTCGGTGGCAAAAAACTAAAATACAGATCCAAAGACACCGACTTCCGAAATTAAAGTTATTTTTCACTTTGTAGTGTTTTTTTGGAAGTCGGTTTTTTCAGCATGTCGTATGGTCTATCTATTGAAGCACCGGCCGATTCGTGAGAAGAATTAGACGGTTTAAAAACTCTGTAACATAAGGGTTATAAGACCATTATACAACATGTCCCGGAATTAACGCACACCACCAAACACTCCTATTAGAATATTATGTTATAATCATAAAACATACACTGAATTTTTATTATTATGTATACAACATTATTTTTTTATTATATTAGTTATATTGATTGTGGGAGAAAATAGTGGTCACGTCATTACAAATCCCCGCACGCACACCTCGCACACGTATAAGTCTAGCGTGGTAGTAGGTTCTTCATCCGTCTTGGTTTGTTTTGACTCCACAGCGCATGTGTGGCAGTACTTTACGTAGTTTTAATTATTTTTTAATCAATAATTACTATATTAAAAACTAGCTGCACCCCGCGGTTTCACCCGTATAAATTTCGATACCGTAGGAATATCGGGATAAAAGCTATCCTATGTCCTTTCCAGGGACTTAAACTCTCTCTATACCAAATTTCATCTAAATCGGTTCAGTGGTTTAGGCGTGAAAAGGTATACATACAGACAGAGTTACTTTAGAATTTATAATATTAAGTATGGATGACAAAAGTCGATTCCGTAAACGATTCAGGACAAATTACTCTCATAGTGTGCATTAATTCAGTTACACATTGTATATTATGCGACTATAATTAACAGACTCGTTACCGCAGTGGTTGAGTGATACATCTGTACTGCGGGTCCCGTCACACATGCACACTCCCGAAGACGAGAGTTCTTTCAGGCGTTAAGGCATATCCATAAAAACACAATAAACAAAAAGCGGCCATGTGCAGGTTGGTCTAGCACACAAAGGGTTCCGTACCATAAGGCAAAAAACGTCGTAGGCAGTATACATGTCATGATTCCTGTATAAAGTCACCCTTTAATTGTTAACTTTATATTATTTTTATTATATTATGTATTTTGTTATAGCGGCAACAGAAAAACACCGTGAAAATTTCAACTGTCTGTCTATTTCGGTTCATGAGATACAGTCCGCTGATACACAGACGGACGGACGGACGGACGGGCGGACAGCGGAGGCTTAGTAATAGGGTTCCGTGGGCACACTTTGGGTACGGAACCCTAAAAAACGTCGAGTGGAGCAATGTTTAAAAACACTTTCTTGGTCAAACCACACTCACCGACCCCATTTTGACAGAACAACTTACCAGAGCCGCAACATGATTTCCAAAAAATAAATGAATAGTCCCGTCCGTTCCACTTTCCTAGACACAGCGACACCGGCTATCGCTCCTTCCATCTCGTATATATTACGCTATTTCCCCACAGTGCGACCGCCCAGCACGCGACCTACCAGGAACGCATGACCGTAAACAAGTCATGATTTATTCAAAACATTTGCATGCGACACTTAGACATAGAAATGTTTCATATTTAAGACTGTTGTGAATGTGGGTAGATGGATATTTTGTGAGCTTTTGATGTAGGTATAAGTGCTTTCTTCCATTCTTTGTAGCATTGGCGATGCTCTACGGTTCCTTTTTGTGTTGCGAATGTGGGTAGTTGAATGTGCGGATTGAAGGGCAAATTATGTGCAGGAAAATTTTCTGCACAAGTGAAAATGCAGAACTAGAAAATGTTCGTTATTCCATAGGTATAACTTGTAAGAGATATGGACCGATTTATTTTATCATCAGTCGGTATACAAAAGGCTGCCTCTCTCTAAGCAAAGTGACTAAGTCAGCGCGAAGCTGCAAGCTGACTCACGTCAACTAATGCTCAGCTACGTGTTAGTGCCCCAGAGGCTGCAAAGCCAGAAAAGTTTTTTTGGGTGCGTGGGTCCAGCAAGTCCAGCCAATAGCAACGGTTCCACAGCAATATATAACATATGGAGGGAGCTGTAAACCCCCTGTCAATTTTATCGAACCATCTGAGAGCCTTCCACCTGGGTACGCGTTACCGTGGCCGGCTCGGAAGTCTCTAAATAGACTTCGGACCCACGTCAGCCGGAGCAAAGACAATCTCCGCAGATGGGGGTTCACGGATGACTCAGATCTCTTGTGCGTATGCAGCGTCTCCTCACAGACAATGGCCCACCTTCCATCCTGCGCCGCATGCCCTGTCACCTGTGCACTTGATGATCTTATGTCTGCGTCAGTAAATGGAGTCTGCGTAGCTGAATTTTGGGGCAAACATGTTGGAACTTCTAGGCATCGATACGTTAAGAAGAAGTTACTAAGTTTTTACGATATCTATGAAACTAAAACAAACATTTCAATCTTCACTAACGGAAACATGTGTACAAACGATGTTGTCAAAATAAATCCTCGATAAAAAGGAAGATCGTGTTTTCCTACACGAAAATTAAAACCGTACACAAAAGAAAAGCCGCCACAAACATTTTCCTGTTCACCCAAAAACACCAACCCTCTGGCGCCAATGTTTAAACAGAGTACATAAGAGAATACTGATTTAAACCGAAATACACGCGAGCCGGACAAAAGGTAACTTTTCCGTGCAAATAAATACTAACAATACTTGTTGTGCGTGTGCTTGTGCGCAGCCGTGAGCAAATGTTTGTGCCTGGTGTTAGTTTAGCAGCCGCAGTTCTAGGGTTGAACGTGGTCCCTTCGCGTTGTTTGCTTTATTACGGACGCACAAGAAAACTGGATTATGTAAGTATGTCATTGTTGGGTTCAGTATGTAAGTTGTGGAATTCCTGGCGGGCTCTGTAGCAGCTGTTAACTGTGACTTAATTAATAATAATAATAATGGAGCCACATTTCATTAAAATTTCCTAAGGAGCCTCTGCGGGTTGGCTTCGGCCCCTCGTACGCCATCCAAAGGACCGGGACCCCATGGTCCCGAGATATGTAAAATCAAACAAAAATAATAATAATAATTACTTTATTTCAGACCATAGTGTCCATTTTGTTAGTAACAATGTTCTTATAGACTAGTGTTAGTAATACTTAAAACTACCCACCACAAAACATATAAAAAAGTAAGTACCTAAACTATACTCAACAATCATTACTGCGGCATTCCATGACAAATGGCGCAGCAACGACCGATGTACGCACAGTCCAGGCGACTAGCGATCACGCTCAGGATGCTGTTGGCGCTGCCGCGAACTCTGCGCACCAGGGATGCGCATCTTTTACGCATCGTAGCGTAAAAGCAGTCTACGCGATGTTCGTGCTTTAGTTAGCCCTTTCCAAACATTGATCGGTAAAATGTCTCAGAGTAATATTTATTGTTTAGTTATTGTTAAGCTAGTTCGAAGGGGTTAGTGGCTATATAATAAGAGCCGCTCGGGTCTATCTTCAAGGTCTAGCAATGCTTATTGAGCTCGGTCCGTGGATGGGTGAGCAACCATAACATACCGCACGTTAAGCAGTTGTTCCCATCCTGGCTGTCATTCGTAGATCTTTAACAGTCGTTACGGGAAGTCAGAAGCCCGAAAGTCAGACAACCAGTCTTACCAAGGTGGAGTTTGTGGAGTTCAGATAGGCAGTCGCTCAATGTAAAATACTGAGGTATATCTGGTTAGACTGGAAGCCGACCCCAATATAGATACGAAAAGGCAGGCAGATTGTTTTTTTTTTTATTGATAAGCTGGTTATTCTTTGGCTATAAAATGTTATGATAGCTTTTTCATTCGAGTAAAAATCCTTATACAGCCTTTTCGCAACCATGTTGCGGTCGGCTTCCAGTCAAACCGGATGCAGCTGAATTCCAGTGTGGGCTGGTCTTACCTACTTCTTCTATCAGTGTGATAGTCAGGACTAGGTATTACTATCACTTATCTACTGCTGGCACGAGGGGATTACAAAATTCAATCTGTCTAGTCTTTAGCCCAACCATGTAGGGGTTGGCTTCCAGTCTAACTGGATGCGGGTGAATACTAGTATAATATACTACATGGAGCGACTGCTTATCTGACCTCCAAAGATCTACGAATTGTACGTGAACCAACGGCATAATAATGTGCTTTCCGATGCAGGGGGGGGTCTGTCTCGATATGTAATGGATGTTCACCCATCCATGAACCAACCGCGGCAAGTGTAGCTTAACCTTAGCTATTCTTCACCAATATCTATAATTTTTTCCAGTTTTATTTCGTTTTTCCTATTACTATCCAAAATAAATAAAAATCCGTCCCAAACATATCCCGTACTCGAGTATTGTTGAGCATTATTCACACAAGTGCCTGTCGACGTCCGAGAGACGTAACGTCCTTCCAAAGGACCCGCAATGGGATTTACTTCACTTACAGACATCAAATAAAACCTTTCTGTTACGATCATTTACGAGGACTCCCGAATAAACCCGATCTCGACTCGAAAGGAATTGAATTGATGTAGGTATTCTAGGAATAGGGATTTCCCGGCGAAATATTTTGTTGACTGAATTGTAGACGAAAAGACAACAAAACAAAGTATTGTTGTCTTTTCGTCTACGATTATGGAATGGCTAAATTGAAACATAATTCAAGCTCAAGTCAAAGCATTTATTTCAAACTAACAGCGCCCCGCGGTTTCACCCGCGTAAGTTTCGATCCCGTGGGAATATCGGGATAATTATCCTATGTCCTTTCCCGGGACTCAAACTGTTTCTATACCAAATTTCATGGAAATCGGTTCAGCAGTTTAGGCGTGAAAAGGTAACATACAGACAGACAGACAGACAGAGTTACTTTCGAATTTATAATATTAGTATGGATAAACCAATTACAAGCAATTTTGAATTGTCAAGGAGTCGGTCAGTCAGAAAGTTGAAGCTAGTTGCCCATTCCAAAGCTTTGTTTATACCTATGAGAAGAACGGACAAGACACTCCATGGACATTGTTCATTGTTCAATTAATCAATTTCTCTTTGAACAACTATAGCCGTGGCTGTCTGGCTGTCGAGATATTCCACTCAGAGCACTGATTTCAACCGCACTTGGACGAACCGCACCTGAGCCCTTCCACTAACCGCACTGTAACAAAATTTTGTAACCAGTGAGTAAATTCGTCGGATAATCTATTTTTGGCATTTGTCCAGGAACGGAATGCGATCATTTGAGCAGTTATATAAATACACAGTATTAAAATCGACACAGCTCTGGATAATAGTCAAAAAAATAAAACGATTACTTTAAATACACTGCGGTCTCCCCGAGCCGGTACTAAACGTTCAAAAACCACAACAGACAGCTATTTACAAATTTATACTCCCCGTAATCTCTGATATGAAAACAAACCTTTATTTCCCGGCGTTTCACGAGCGCTTCCGAATAAAGCCGATTTCAAAGCCGTAATAAAATTGTAACATTCAGAAATGGAATCAAAGCGAAATAATCCGTTACCAAAGCTGTTTGGAGATTCCATTTTCAAATACGAAAGCGCTCAGCAACTGGTAGCTTCCTACCGGGAATCAATTATTTTGAATAATTAGATTTTAGAACATCAATACGGTTTGTGCTTTTGGGGTAGAAATACCGTTTTGTGTTTTAATAACGTTTTAATTTGTACATTAAAGACAAAGTTCCTTAGGATATATTAGGTAAAGTTTTAAAACTCGGTAGGTATTTATAAGCCACGATTATTCATCGCTCAACGAAAGTATTTTTAGGTGTTTTAAAAAGCGGCCAAGGGCGAGTCGGACTCGCATACGAAGGGTTACGTATCACAGTACCTACAATATTTAACACTAAAGTTAAAAAAAAAAACACTTTAGTAAAACCTTTAATTTTACTGAAGTATTTTTTTGTATTTTTTCCTTTAGCTTTTAACTTGATTTTTTTAAATTAATTTTATTGTTGTTATATCGGCCATAGATACACACTCTGACAATTTTAAGTATCTACCTATTACGGTTCAAAAGATACAGCCCTGTGACAGACAGACGGACGCACAGCGGAGCCTTAGTAATAGGGTCCCATTAGCATCCATTGGGTACGAAACTCGTATTTGTGTTCCAAAGATTACTTATACCTATGTAGTTAAACAATGTACTTTAGTATTTGTTAGTGATCTCTCCCAAGAAAATTAATTCGAGGTGTACTAAATTATTGATGAGATGTATTGCATTTAATTGGTAAATAAATCTAAAAAACCTATTTATTTGCTTCTATTCGTATCCAAAAACCGTTCTTTGAAACCTGTAACAGAATCAGTCAAGCTCTCTCCTGATCCGGGCGCACCGAGTCTCGAATGTTTCTGTTTAATTTATTTACTATGTCGGCTCATATACCTGAGAGGTCTCCCACACTCTCGATCGCAACCCGAGTGTCGCCACTCAATGGCTTTAATCCAATCTGATACAGGTATGTGTACTGCCTACTTGGGGCTGACGTGTTTTTAATTTACTCAAATAGCTGTAGAAGTAGATTTAACATCACGCCTGTATTTTGTAGAGGGTAGGCAGAAATGTGTCTTCAAGCTGTATCAGGTTAGACTGGAAGCTGACCCCAACATAGTTGGGAGATTGATATTAAGGCAGAAGTGTGTCTTCATTTCACCCGCTTTATTTTACAGGGGGTAGGCCTCTTGTGGCCTCTTGGTATTTACTGAGCCCAAATCCAGACGCCGAAGTCCCATGTAATAGAGGCGAGCCTATTGCCATCAACTGGGCTGCTACTGAGAAATTCTAGATGGAAAAACCCAATAACATTTTACCCGACCTGGGACTCGAACCCAGGACCTCATGCTCAGCAGTAGCGTTGGCGACCACTAGACCGAAGAGGCAGTAAAAAAAAATTCCAAAGGCTGATAAATTGCACACTAATTAACTAAATTGAAAGTAGTTTAAGTAATAAGGTAAAAAGTGTAATTTCATAAAGTAAATTATAAAAAGTTACTTACGGCAAGCAATTCCACGTTTTTCTTGTTTTTTTTTATCTATTATTTACACGCCTAAGAACTTTACTGAAGAATTACTTGTAAATGGACAGAGCTCTACAGTAAGTGCTAGAGTGCCGTCTGTCAAGAGCCTCCTCAGCAAAATAATTCGTAAGAAACATTATTTTATGATTTTATTACTGTAAAATAAAATTAACACTGCTCTGCTAACCAGTTCTGCGCGCTCTTCAAGTTAGCCGAGGCTCTCGACACCTACCAGCTAAGTACTACTCATTACTCCTCGTAAACCAGCCCCATCGCCGAGAGCTCTTGGAGCCAAGAGCCGCACGAGCGTGAAGAGCCCCGAGAGCACCGGATATCGCGAACAACGTTATTGATTTATAACGCGATGTACTTGAGTTAGGTGTAATTAAATGTAGGTTTAGTTAGTTATTTGTTAATTGTTGGTTGGTAGTACAGTTAGCCTTGAAATTTTGGTAATTGGTCTGAAAGATCTAGGCAGGTAACTGTTAACTTTTAAAAAAAAGCTTGTAATAAAAAGGAAATCAGTTTCAGTTTTCAGAAATAATACGTGGTTCGTCGAACCATTTTCCGCGTATTCAGTCACATCTGAAAATTCTAAAAGAGGAGTAACATATTTGGGAGCTCAGCTCGCATGGTGACTCGTGAAAACATTTTCCTTTGCTCAAAGAGTTTTCCCGAAAAATTTGAATTTTTCGAATTCAATCGCAGGCGAGCCGGTTTGTTAGCGATTCAAACGAGCCTGTAGCCTTTTCCTGCCAAAAACTGGCGAACGAAAAAAGGCAAATCAAATACTTTAGATGAGATTACGTATGGCGTTGCGAGAATTTTGGTACGGACGGCAAAGATAGTATTTATGTGGATATGCATTTAATTTTCCCAGATCTAGCTTTTACTTGTCTATGTATTTGTAATGAAAGAAAATATATTTATTTAGCACAGACTAAACTGTACACAACATATTCTGCAAATAAAATAAAAGGTGTATTCCGTTGAACGAAATTAGTAGGAATGTGTAAAAGGCCCAGCTCAGCAAAAATCCCAGACAAATAGTGGTTGACGCGGGTTTACAACGAAACAGATGTAAATTATTTCATCACCACTGCTTTCAGGCGGTGAAGGAAAACATCGTGAGGAAATCGGCATGTCCTAGAACCAAAAGTTCGAAGACATGTCACATCTAGCAACCCGCACTGGGCCAGTGTGGTGGGTTCCGCACACTCCGTCTCACAAAGAGGGAGTGTCATAGCAGTGGAAGCATTATAGGCTGATTATGCTGGTTTTCAATTGAACCTGAAGTGTGGGGTGTCGGATGTAAATCAGTTTTATACTTGAAATTAAAGTTGAGTGCTTTGGTCAGGTACTCGTACTTAGGTACTCGCCTGTCCTCTTTTTTGCCGAGTTTATATTACCCGGTAACAAAATATAGGTAGTAAGAACCTTTTAGACTACTTCAAATATTGATGTATTCATCAGCACGCCTGGCAAACGAAATTCGTGATGTTATTTTATTACACAGTAAGCAGATTTTAGCATTCAAAAGTAGATTTTGTTATCATTTTAGTCGCCTTTTGCAGTGCTCGCGAAAATAGAAGGGATTCTTTGAAGATTGTCGAAAGCATTTTGACGTTGCAGAGTAAGCAAGCTACAGTGGGCTAGTCATGTTTGTCGAAGGACCGATGGCCGGTGGAGTAGACGAGTCCTCGAGTGGAGAATGCGTATCGGTATGCGATAGGCGGAGTTGATTGAGTTTGATGTTATTAAGCACACGCTGCCAGTCCTACCCTAGCTATTCACAACTCGTGAAATGTCTCCACGCAACCCTTAAAACCTCCTATGTAGTACCCAATAGGCTTCATAAATCCATTAGCTGCCACATGCACACACATGACGTAAATACAAGTGAAACGATTTGAATTTTAATGCTCGGCCGCGTGTTGCGAGCAAATGTAACGAGCATTTAATTACTTTATATGGTAACGGATCGCTCTTTAAAACGTTTTATTCTGCGCTTTGGTTGAGTTATTCTCGCCTGGGTTTTTTAAAATAAATTTGTGGATCAGGTTTAAGTTATTATCAGTTACGATGTGCGATTAAGGGCGTTGCATCCCAATTCAAAAATGTTCAATATAATCAATCAATCAATCAACTCAGCCTATCGCAGTCCACTGCTGGACAAAGGCCTCTCCCAGACTGTACCACAACACCGTGTCCTCCGCCTTCCGCATCCAGTCTACCCCAGCCACCTTCTTTAGGTCGTCCGTCCATCTAGCTGGGGGGCGTCCCACATTACGCTTGCCGGTACGCGGTCTCCACTCCAGGACTCGTCTGCTCCACCGGCCATCAGTCCTTCAACAGACATGGCCAGCCCACTGCCACTTCAGTTTGCTTACTCTGCAAGCTATGTCGGTAACTCCGGTTCTATTCCGGTTCGGTTCAATATAAACGGAATTGATTTTACATAGTGGTAAAATATTGTTGTACTTAACCTTAATTTTGTCAAATTCAACACAAAATCAATAAAAATTACGCTGAGATGAGAAAATGAGATGCACGTTTTTTGCTGATGAATCGGAGATGGAACGCCAGAATAGCGGAAATATATATAAGATTTAATTTGTTTGATCAGTTCTGTAAACTTTTCTTATTTCTTAGTACAATACATAAACAATGCTAAGGTCAGCAAGAAAGGTAAAAAAAGCCTTTGAAGATATTCAAAGGAAATCTCACATGACCACCTTTACCTTTAAAAATACCAAGCCGAAGCTTCTGTTGTGGCAATTGGAAACTATACGATAACATAATTCTTTGCGAGTTACCGGAGCGTGAAACCGGAGCGGTAATCCGGGCCGGGCGGCCGCGTGATGCGGTTATGTCCGGTCCGTTGGGTGCGGCTTTGTGGTAGGCACACGTGGAAGATTGCCTGCTGCTGTGCTATGAAGGTTTTATGTGCTTTTTAAACTGTGACCTTCAACTTGACCTTAGGTTTCTTCGTGGTAGTTGAAGGTTACCAAGAGGCAAGGGATTCATTTATAGGGGTCAAGCAAAATCTTTAAAAGTTTAAACTAATCCTGCGTTAATTACTCGTATATCATGGATGAAAATGCCCCGTTGGTCTCGAGGTTGCAAGTGCGACTGCTGAGCGTGGGGTCCTGGGTTCGATTCCCAGGTCGGGCAAAGTGTTATTGGGTTTTTCCGTTAGGAATTCCTTAGTTACGAAGTCGTGTTTCATTCGTTAGTAAGTGTCCTTAAGAACGAAGTTGGCGGTGTGATATTCCCGTGCCTCGAAAACCACGTTAAGCCGTTGCTCCTGCGCCTGACCTCTCCGGTTATCGGGTCTGCGCCTAAGTCTAGTCTCGAAGTCTTTGCTGAGATTGGTCGCTATGGCCGAAATTCTGTCTGGAAGAGTATTATTATACTTAAATATCATATAAGAAAAAAAGGAACTAAAATAAATTATTTAAAAGCTTCAAAAGTCCGAATATACAGATGTTGAGGAGTAACCTTTTATGGACTTATATTTACTCTATATATGTAAATACGAAAATGAATCGTCCTCAGCGCAACTACGGAAAATAACACGACACATGTAGTATTAAATAATCCATTATTTTCTGCAACCCGAATTCGACTACCGCCGCGCCAGCATTTCTATATACTATGGGCGTGATAGAAACATACTTGGTATAGTTTCCCATCGCCCCTATTGTAATAACATAAATTGTGAACTCGATTCTAACCATTATATTTCCGGCGTAGGACTATTTATTTCATAAATCATTTTCGCTAAATAAAGGTTCCAATTCTTGGAAACCCTAATGTCACAAATATTTCTAAACTTTAAGGGTTCTGCGTTATAAATTTGCCATCGAGTATTTGTCCCATTCTGTATTTTATATTAAGTGACTATCATCTATATAACTTTCGCTTAGATATTGGAATGGATGTCAGCTTTCATGGCTTTTGTTGCCAGTAACAATTGTCACGGATATGAAAATATGGACTAAGGGTTTACAAATATTTCAGGGTCTCCTCTGCATATGATAATAAGTAACAGATAAACTGCTATTTCCACTAATCCTTAAGCACATTATATGTATACGTTACACGACCAGAATACTTCCCAAGGCCAGTTACCTAAATGATAACCCTTGAAGCCCCTCTAAATCTGAAATCACCAAAGCTACTATAGTTCACCAGCCTGCACTATCTCGTTGTAATCACAGCATTAGTCGGGGCACACCTGCCGCAAGTAATTAAATGCTTTACATAATGTCCCTTATATTACGATAGTGGGACCCAACTGGGCGCTAAGGAGGCCCAACTGGGCGCCAATCGGGTCGTGGTTTAACGCCTGTGCTTCATCGCTTTATTGTTAAGACATTTTATTAGTTATCTAAATTTTCTATGGACTGTAAATTTTACCTGCATACGAGTATAGGATTTAACAAGACCCTTCACGAAGCCGTCATATATGCATTCTGTTTATCAAACTTAGTAACTCTGTGCAAAAATATTTGCTGGGAAACGACTTTAATTTTTGGTGTGAAAATTCGCTGTTTACGGTAGTGGGCAACGCGGTAACACACGCAAAACATTGCAAACGCAAACCAGCTTATCGTGGGTGTATTTCAAGTTAAGTTATAAAATTTAAAACTAGTTTTCGTAGAAATACATTTGAAAAAAAGTTGGAACTTTTACCTTCAATATCTCTGTAACCTGTTATGACCATAATAACGCAAAGAACAAGTGACTTTCGGCTTCGTTAAGGATATGTTTACACCCGTTAGGCTAGGCTGCCGTTAAACATACCGATAGGCTTTGTTTTCGCGAGGACAGAATAATCTCTTACTCGTTGGGCTCCCACAAACGTCCGTCTGGAGCATATTATTATAACTGCCTTTACCTAACTGTTGCTGTCTTCCTAGCCCATCCTTATTCACTTGGTACAACACACACGGAAAGACAGGGAATTGCCTTACTGTGTACAGGAAACTGCAATATGAAAGAGATATTAGAAAGTACGTTGACTAATAGACCAAACTATTCATTCAAATACCGACAGCCCAGAGTATAACCAACATAATATAATTCCTTTCAATTAGTAAAATGGGTAATTACAGCATAAATTCACATACGCAAAGAGTAAAACACCCGTAATTTTACATAATTCCAATACCTTTTAATGCTCATTTCCAAACAAGACCTACCATTTTTCCAATAATGACCAGTATTTTTACCTCTGACATCAACAAATATGTATGATAGGTTTTGATAAATAGGCATTAATCAATGAGTACGCAGAACACACATGCTGCATGTGAAAACACTTATTTTTGCGTTGATGCTGGGGAATTATCTGTGTTTATTGTGCTCTCCAGATGTATTTACGAGGGGAACTTCTGCAAAATATTGATACCTATAGCCAGTCGCCTACCTAATGTTCATGACACGTACATACATAACCATGCTTTTAAAACCTAAGTCATTACCTAAACTGCGCGAAAAAGTGGTTTCCTAACTAAATTCATTATAAAATCAAAACCACACAAAGCTGCCGCTACGCTTTGCATACTTTTTACCTTTTATCGCGAAAAACTGCCCCAGTTAACTGAGTGAAAAAGCTAACACATGGCAGTGACCAACAACCGACTCACCATCTGATTGTTAAAGCAGTCGTAAACTTTGTGCATGGAAGCCAAAAAATGGCAGCGACAGGCGCATGAATTATGAATGAGGACAACTCGAAATAGAATGCATGGAAACTCCATGATTACACTGAAATAAAAAATGCTAAATATTTTTCATTCTAACTTTGGATGGCAGGGTATGCATTCATGGTTTCAGTTCGCGCGTAGATGCCACCCTTTATAGTTGTAGTAGTACGCGGCTAGTTCGTCGGTCACACCCTAACTTGAGCCCTCGCACACACTTGGGTCAGTAAGAAGGGTACCGTCCATGGCAGCTGGATGGTGCTGAGCCACTCGTCATGTTCGTGAACGGGCGCCGTCGGTTGAGACTGGTCATCTCTTAACTGCCAAGGCTTATTTTTAATCTTATATTTTGAATTGTGTCTTCATTTCTGTGTTTTTTTTTTACATTGTTCTCACATATAGAAGCAACAAGACTAATTTACCCAGGATTTTGTAATATCTTGATTTAATTTTTTTTGTCCATGGAGTTTCTTGCCCGTCCTATAGGGCATAAAGATCTACGTTTTGGAATCGGCAACTAGCTTCAACTTTCTGACTAACTGACCGACTATTTAATTTTGACAATTTAATAGTGCCTATACATGGTTTAATTGCAATAAATGCTTTGAGTTTGAGTTTTGAGCACGTGTTAGACGGTGGGGGCCAGTCAAAAGGTGGCGGCAGGCCTTTTTAGGGCCGCAGGTAGCGTACTACATTAGGTCACACCTGTGCTCTATATTATCTCCCGCGTCCAAGGCTAGTCTCGGTTGAGATTCGCCGTCATGACCGAAATACGGTCTGAAGGGGTGTCATTACATTAGGTCACACACTTACCTACGACCTATGTAAACGTAAATTCCAATAACTAGTTCTGAGGTAAATAGGTAACATATAATACAAAAATAAAGGCTGTGAAAATATCAGTGACTGTCTGTAGGCTATGATCGTACCGCGGGCTGTCCGCAGCCCGGCCGCTTGTCACCCAATTTGCATCATCTACCTGAATATAGCTATCATTTTCCAAATAGGTACAAAAAAAGAATTCTCATTATTCTATTTCAAATTGTATGTGTTTGCGGTTATTTGAAAACCCGTGTTTATTTCTTTATGTGTTTGTGTACTTACCTGCTTAGGTACACGAACATACATTCATATACAGACCTACATAGATCTAAAATTAGATACCAATATGAAACAAGTGATAACTAAAAATGTTATGTAATACTAAATAGCTTTCGATTCATTACAGTAGGAGGCAGAGATATTGAGTTTTTCTATTACGAAATAGGTACCTACGTCGTACATTTTGATACGCGCGGGAAAAGTTTATCACAGGCCAGCGAGTGTGTAGAAAACTTTAATCTATACTAATATTATAAAGAGATAAACTTTATGAGTTAGTATGTAGGGGGTAATCTTCGGAACTACTGATCTGATTCCGAAATTCTTTCACTTATGGGAGTACCTATTGCCGGGGGTCATTTGGACTCCAAGACACAGGGAATCCTGGTGTGAGGTCCAGGGCATTTGTAAGGTTCTAGCACCTAGGCTCGTACTTATAGTGTACCTACCGTGTTTTTTTATGAATTGAATATAGTTGTTTAATTAGGATAGATTTTATTTAAAAACAAGAGATTTGAGCGGACGGAGTCGCGCGCAGCAATTTTAACGAAATATACATAGTTTTGAAATTGGTCCATCAATAAATATTTATAGAATCTAATACCGCCCGCCCCGTCGGGTAAAATATACTTTTGAAATAGACTCTTCCTATTCCTAACTTATTAATCAAAAGAAAAGAAAAAAGCGGCCAAGTGCGAGTCGGACTCGCACACGAAGGGTTCCGTATCACCTTACAATTATCACTACATTTTTTTTTAAACACTTTAGTAAAAACTAGTTTACTGTGTCTACCTATTACGGTTCAAAAGATACAGCCCTGTGACAGACAGACGAACAGCGGAGCCTCAGTAATAGGGCCCCGGCGCCCTTTGGGTATGGCACCCTAAAAACAGTATTTAACATAACTGGCGAAATGTGGGTGAATGGTAAGTACACCCCTGCTTAACTCTACGGGAATGCAAGCGTGATGTTACGATATGTGTTATCTTTTATCGCAGCAGATAACCAAGAACTTGCTTCTCAAAGCTATAAAGCTACACTAAGACGCAAGGACTATTTATGGCGAGGATTACTCTGCTGACTCTATCAGCAAGGAGTTCCAGGGACTTGGCACGCCACGCCACTTGGCAGCGCTCGCCAACGCTTTGGCGCGCCGCTGCCAGACACATGCCAAACTGCTTTTTAACATTCTGCAACTGTCTGACTATAAGTATGTATTATAATAGTTACCTATACTGCATTTGTTTTGCTCTTAGATTTTTGGATTTATTTCGGTTTGTTCCGTGAACCATGAAACATGCTATGAGCCTATGAGTAGGGAAGTATCCGCTATTAAAGGATCTTATTTGGGGGACTATGAAAATCACAAGTTTATAATAATTTAATGCCACTATAGAGGTATGAGGAACAGGGTGTAAAGTTCACTCAACCTCCATAGAAAAGGGAGGATCCTCCGACCAGACGGGTGTTGTGTCTGGCGGGCAACTGCCCAATGAGTCATGTCGGGCTGTTGTATATATGCTAGTTGCGTGGTAAACTCTGCTTGCGCGATGCAGGATTTGCGTGACGTCAGTGTAATGCGTTGTTTGCATGTGGCGTTGTAGATACCGCTACACCACTACGGACGAAAGAAAATTCATCGACAATTTTTGTGCGACGCAAACCTCTTACACGTTTCGGTCCCCTTCCTAACTCTCAGTTACATATATCAACACTTCCAGATAGAGTAAGCGCTGACACAATTCCGTCCTCGATACAGTGATAGCGTACACGAGACCTCAATCCGCCGCCTTCCCGACTTCACGTGAAAATATATATCGAACCTCCATTAGCATTCAGCACACGATAAGTTCAGTTTAGTCAACATCGCATCGTTTACGAGATCAGTTCATCGCAGCCTCCGAATCAGTCTCTAAAGTTAGACCGTAAATCTATAAACGTCAATTAGGTCGCGATTTGCCTTGGACATGTTCCCCTCTCTATTTTGCACTTGTAGTTTGACAGTGACAGAAATAATGCTTAGCCAAAGTACCTAAGTGCTAAGTAACGTTAATCATTTTCTTAGTTTAGTATTTCGCTAATTATCGCAGGCAGGCTTCGGCTAATTAAGTAGAATATAAATAAGGCGAAATGCTCAAGAGATGTTCGTTAAGAGCCTTGTATTTTGGTACAGTCTGAGACAAGAAACAAATTCAAACAAATTCAAACAAATTACGGAAAGTCATTCAATGATGAATCATATAATGATTTTCCATAATTTATTCTATAGGTGAACATTGGCATAACAATAAACAATATTTGGCCAAAGCACACAGTTTTTTAAATGTTTAAAAAATCTGGCTTAATTTCTTCGGTAGTAATCGAAAGACTCTTAAGTTAACTTAGGAAATAATTAGGTACAAGCCGAACGCCTGATAGGTTTCCCCCTCGGCAAAAATGATGAACTTTCACACAAACTTAAAACAGGGGATGAAAGTTTGTGTGGAAGTTCAAGGGGTGAAACTGTTAGACCCAGCGATTTAGGCTGTGCGTTGTCTGTCTTTATTACTTTATAAATATACCTAATGAATGCTCTTTAAGTATATTTTAAACGTATACATAGGTACCTATGTCAGAAAACTGGAAAAGAGGAAAGTAATCCCTAAAATATGGGTGCTTTATTTACCCCTAGTGGGGCGCTTTTGCCCCTTCAGCTCTAAAATATTATATCTATTAGGTACACCGTACAAATATTTTCGTCGCTGTCTGTACAGAAAAAAGGTTCTTAAAAAGCTTGTAAGTTATTGTAATTGAGAGCGGATTTTTGCTGAAAAATCCGTTAATATCCGGTCAAATCCGGTTCGATCCAGTAAGTAATAACTAGACAGGCATTGTGACGGCCGGTATTGTGCATTCGATGGAGCGCCGGATAATGGTAATCATGTGCCTCGGGCGACGTTAACGATGAGCCTAGGACCAGAATGTAATGGAATTATTCATCATAATTTACTGAATTACAGTTTTTATTCAGCGTTTACATCTTCCGTAACATGGTTTCTGGTGCTTTTTAAAAATAAAAACGGAAAATTGAACGGAACGGAATTAAAAACGGTGAAGGAAAACATCGTGAGGAAACTGGCATATCTTAGAACCATAAATTCAAAGACATGTGACACCTACCAACCCGCACTGGGCCCGCGTGGTGGATTACAGCCCAGTTACTCTCAAAGAGAGCAGGCCAGGGTGGGAACATTATAGGCTGATTATGCAATTAGGTCATTTTTGCGTCGAGGAAAACAACATAATATTACGTTTTGCACGAGGAGCTTGTGGCTAAATGATAACAGCCGTACGGGTCGATCGAAAGTTAAACTACGCTTGCCGCGGTCGGATTGTGGATGGGTGACCATCTGAAACATATCGAGATCTCTCCATGCCTCGGAAAACAGATACCAACGGCAGGTCGTTCTTAGATCTTCGACAGTCGTTACGGGAAGTCAGAAGCCCAAAAAGTCTGACAACCAGTCATACCAAAGGGTATCGTGTTCCCTCTTCATGTAAAATACTGTTATTAAGCTGCAAACTCAAACTCAAACTCAAACTCAAAGCATTTATTTCAATTAAACCAATTACAGGCACTTTTGAATTGTCAAGGGGTCGGTCAGTCAGAAAGATGAAGCTAGTTGCCCATTCCAAAGAGTAGGTACCTATGGAGAAGAACGGGCAAGAAACTCCATGGACACTCTTTTAAATCAAAATAATATGGTTACAAAGTCTTGGTTACATCATTCATGTTAAAAATTATACATGTGAGAACGATGCAGAACGTTAAAAGCGTCCATAATGAGAAGATGAGAAAAAAACAATTCAAATATTAAATTAAAATAAGCCGTGGCAGCAAAGAGATGACCAGTCCCTACTGACGGCGCCCGTTCACGAACATGACGCATGTATTAGCACCATTCAGCTCAACCATTTTGAAGGGAGCTAAATGATCCAACACATGCGCCACCATCAGCGAGATATTTGAGTGAGCATGACATACTCTCAGCCGCCAGAGCACATTCAAGTCAATGAAAGACGTACCCAGTAAATGGTAGCTTTATAGTATGTACATAGTACTCACACATGTGCTATGCAATTATACAATACAAGGAGATTGAATTTATATAATGCAAAAATAGTATTTTAAAATCTTCAGCATCTCCAACAGTAGGTATTTTCCAATGCTAATCAATTTATTTGTGCGTCCTTATGGAGCAGGACCAGCATTTAGCCAAGCATTTTTATCAGTGATGTAATCCCCCAATTTATAATATGCCTGGCTGCATAGTGTGCGTTTTATACAAGATTTAAATTTCGTTTCATTCAGTTCAAGTATGTGGGTAGGTATTTTATTGTAACATTTTAGACAGTAGCCCATGAAAGATGAGTCTACTTTAGCCAGCCTGAAACCTGGTTGAACTAATTGGTCCTTATTTCTAGTGATATAATTGTGTCTTTCACCTCTTTTACTAAAAAGATGTAGGTTTTTCCTTACGTACATGATATTTTCATAGATATATTGACAAGGTACCGTCATGATGTTAATATCTTTAAACAGTTTCCTTAGAGAGTCACTGAACAAAAAATTTGTGCAAATAGTTTTAGTTTTCTTTTTTAAAGTATTATTGAATTCGGTGCGCACTATAGAAAAGAACTCCTCATAAAATTCATTTACATTGGTTTTAATATGGCCTGGTACACTTAACTTACTAATTAAGTTATTATTAAATCTATTTAGATTGTTTGGTGTTATTTGTCTTGTTTGTATCTGAATTTTTTGTAATGGTGTATTGGACTTGAACGCAACGGTTTGACCGCTGTGGTCAGAAGGGAGATAGTTTACTATGGCTTTATCTAAGTAGTCGCAGCAACAAAAAACATTATCAATACATGTAGCAGAATTTATAGTTATGCGGGTTGGTTCTGAAAACACATTTGACAAATTGAATGATTTAAAGAGACTTAATAATCGACTGCTATTTGAACTATTCTCTAAGATATTAATATTGAAGTCACCACAGATAATTAGCGATTTTTTACCAGTTCCAAGTTTTGCTAGAACATCTTCCATTTCTGACTCAAATATGGAGTAGTTTTGATAATTTGGGGGTCTGTAAACGCACACTATAACATGCTTATCTAGCTCAACACAGGAAAGTTCAATATTATGTTCAACCGACAGATCAACTATATCTTTACGAGTTTTAGATTTAATACAATTTTTAACTAAGATTAATGAACCCCCACGCAGCATAGATTTTCGGTTAAAACAACTGCCCACACTATAATTTTCATAATTAATTAGCATTTCATAATCTTTCAACCAATGTTCAGTTAAACAAATAATTTTAAACATAGTTTTTTCTAAAAATAGTTCAATTTCTAATTGCTTGGATGAAAAACCTTGAATATTTTGATGAAATAATGTCAAGGAATTCTGCTTAGATCCTTTTTTATACTTAACTATTTGAGAGCAAGAAGGCACCTTGTTGTTGGTAGGTATAACAATATTGTTACTGGTATCTTCTGTTGTCTTACTAACTAGTTTAAATCAACATCCAGAGTGAGCCCCAAGACTCCCATGCCATCACCAGGCAATGATATCCCACTCCCATTACTTGTGGACCGCATCCGGTAAGACTGGAAGCCGACCCCAAAATAGTTGGGAAAGGCTAGGCAGATTGATTTTATGTATTACGTTTTTCACGAATGAGGTGATTTAATTAATTTTCAACGATCTTTAAAAAGCAGCCAAACATTATGGTATTCCGTATTCCTCAAACATATGTAGTAGGTAGGTGACCCGAGAATCGAACCCAGCATTCCACGCTCAACAGGTACGCTTACATCCTCTAGGTACTCAACGAGGTAATCAATGAGGAAAATGAGCCAACAATGTATAATGAGAAAATATTAATGAACGTGTTAAATTAATAATGAACGTACCTACGTGATTGCGGTCTGCGTCGGCGCCGACACAGACCGCGGACAACCAAAATGTTATAATTAGCGGTAACATGACAAATTGGTGACGTTTAACACTTTATAATTAGCACATGATTGGCGTACGTGAGTAGATACATGTTTACTGTGTTAGTTAGTACAATCGTGGGAGTTTTTTGTTTCTATAAAATTATTGTCATTTTGACGTTCAAAGTGCTGATTTCCAGCCTAATTTGAATAAATTACTTTAGGTTTTTTTAGTTTGGATGGATCATAGGATCCATGTCGGATCTGCTTTTAGCTGGGAAGAAGAAGTGGTGCAACAAACTCTCCAGCTTTTCTTTTTGTTATCCTACTTAAGCCAAGACTATAATTATACTAATCCGTTAGTTGAAGTCTAAAAACACTATGTAACTCTTCAGTCTAAAAAAAATACATCTTCAAAACTATCAAGGAGAACTTAAACCAATTTGTTCAAAGGACCTACTCGTAAGAAACCCAACTCAATAAATCCATGCAACGGTGGAATTATACCAACACGCCCCTGAATATAATAACATTATGTCCTTGGTCCACGCCCCAGCGATCGCATCAACTCAGCCCGCTACATAATCATATCAGTAATGCACCTCCCGTACGAGGGGAGTAATTGACAAACAATACTCTAGTGTCCAATCACTCGTGACTATGATAATCAGATCTGTGCAGCTATTCGATGTCAGTGAGAGCATCCAATCGCATTCAGAATCGATTTGAATTAAATTGGAGTTTAATTAGACAAATACCTAATAAGCTTTTGATTAATTACAACGGTTTCCGAAACAATGGGCTTCATTGATGCATTGTTGCCGTAGTTTGCATTACATATAGTGTGGCGTATACATTGCTGTTGTCGTTGAGGGTTCGCTGGCGCTAGGCGCTTAGTTTGTCGCTATGAAAAGTAGAATAATGTTTAGTCGTTTTGCATACAGTGAAGCATACTTAAATGTCTGTCTGACTAAAAACTGAACTTTATTTCGTATGGTTCTGTTCTTACGTTCCCGCCAGTTTACAGTAGGTACATCATCATAGCTAAGAATTGGTATAAATGATGAGAATATCCATCAGAGAGCAGTGTTGGCCCAGTGGTAAACGACCGCAACTTACGACTTGTAGGTCATACGAGTATATTATGTTCGAAACCCGACAGGCGCTGTACTTTGTGTAATTTATTTCATCAATGTTTGCATGCCATAATTTCGGAAAACGGTGGCAATAAACAAAAATGTGGATCCAACGACACCGACTTTCAAAATTAAAATTGTTTTTCACTTTGTTTAGGTAGTGGTTTTTTTTTTTTTTTTGTAAAAATGTTTTAATAGCCGTCACATTAAAATTTTGTGGCTTACACTTTTCTGTCCCGTGCTTTTTATTTATGCGCGTCACATGTGCACACCGCGATAGTCAGTTACTCCTCAGCCTTTCAGCAGCGATTCTATGACTTGTGTCAACATCTTGGAATATTATAAAGAGAAAACTTCTTTAGACTCTTCTCTTCTGAGCAGTGAACGAAACTGAACCGTCACGCTCGGGCCGGTGACGCTAAATCGGGTATATTCGGCTCCAGTCAGCCAATAGATTTTTTTGATTTTATCGTAAGCACACATCCTCCTTTTAATTACACATTTTGAGTAAAGGCTCCCGCAGACAGGTGTGACGCAACTCAAGTAAACAATCTCCATGAAGTTTTCATTTTTTTTTCTACAGGAGCCGCTTCGCGCCTGTCTGCAGGACCCTTAACAGTCAAAAGGGTCACCCAATGCTTAAATAGGTGAATTATCTACGGGTTTGGTAGTTGAATTTTAAGCTGCAACTGTGTAATCAATATCTAAACATGAAAAAATAAAAAAGGAATTAATTTAATACTTTTTTGTGGGGTCTTCGTCTTTTTTTAATGTAATTACTTGAAATATCAGATTAAAAGATCCGTTTTTAGGGTTTCGTCCCTCTAAAGGAAAAAACGGAACCCTTATACCATCACTTTTTTGTCCGTCTGTCTGTCTGTCAAGACCCTTTATTTCGGGAACGCGTGCAGGTATCGAGTTGAAATTTAAACCATATACCTACTCAGGTCTGCGTTCCCTTGAAGCTGTGAAAAAATCAAACTTTGACACACACATCTAAGCTTTCACTTTCATTTGTTTTCTCCGCAGTTACTGTCACGAGATGCATGTCGCTCGAGCGTGCAGCTCGTGGACACGGGGCTACGTATTTCGGGCAAACCTAAGGGTAATCGCACACGAGCCACCTGCTACGCTACGGCCTCACGTGTGCGACGAAACGATACAAAACGTATGAAAAAGTACGTGAACTTCTTGTCGCTGGGCCACCGGTGGCTGTGGCCGGTGGTTCGTGTGCGCCTAGCCTAAAGTCCGAAGCGCATAAGTTTCCAAGGCTCGGCTCTCTCTCTCTTGTAAAAAAAAAACTGCACGACATTTTATTTTAGTTAATAATGAAGGACCTGCGCCTATGCTTATTACATCTATAATATCTTTAAGGTCACGTCCATCTGGGATGAGCTCTACGTGTCATTGCATTGCGCCCAACGACTCTCAGAAAATAGTTTCAGAAAACCTAAAGTCTCCTCTAGGGGCAAGAAATTAAATCACAAAAGTATCAAGGTATGTTGGAATTTTATTATATTTACTTAAAACATCTAGTTGTGTTTAATTTTACAATTTCAGGATTATAAAAAGAACAATATAAGTCTTGTACAATTGAAAGCAATATAATTTACTGTGGTCTTTAGAACAGGCTCTCATAATGTTCTGTAGATCTACTTTCAACTTTAGTACTTGACCGCTGCTATTGTTGCCTTATAAAAAACTGTTCGTTGACAATAGTCAAAGAACAGTTTTTTATAAGGAAACAATTTTTTAATGGAAAATATTCCAGCATGTTGAACCTACTCTAACGCTACCTTTAGGACAATATTCGCCTATCAAAATTCTTCCTTGTCCGTCTTCAAACGTTTTGTTCTTTGTTTCCTCGTCTTCATTTGTAACTTCTGCTGGGTTCAATGCGGCTGTTATTTTGTCTGATTGTTGATACCCGTCCACTTTTGTTTTTGTTGAAACATCCTTAGCTTCAACGATGTCCATGCCTGCAACTTCGTGATTTTGTTCTTCAGATGTTTCACGTTTATTAACATCTTTGTTTGATGTTGGCTCCAGGTCCCCTGCACTGACCACGTCGTCTACTGGATATATATAAGAGAATTTGCCTTCAGGAACGGCATCTGTGTTACCGCAGAAGTTGTGCCCAATGATCGGCTGGAGTTCTCCTGAAGGTTCGCCCATGATGGTTTGAATGTTCCTGGCTCCTACAGAACTGAGGAGTATCAGGGTCAGCAGACTAGTCGCTTCCATTGTTAAAGGACTGTATATGATACAACTGAATTTCTAGTCACAATAACTGATGATGGAGGGAAGCGAGCGCGGTCAGATCCCCGGTGGAACTAATGAATGCAATCCATCCACTTTGATTTATATATTGAGCCTGTTTACCTATACACATGACGTTCACATAACATGGACGCGTTCTGACATCATAGTACGATGTTAAAACTATCCTCAGTTAGGTTTCACCATGAGTTCACTGAGTCACCCGCGAGGTATGTCTCTCTACATCGAAACGCCGGGAATGCAGGAAGGTGTCGCGAGTTATTCCTGCGATTTTCAAAGAACTGTTTCTGTGTGCTTTCCTATCTATGGTTTTACAAATTATCCGTTACATGAGTACTTAAGGTAATTACCACCTGGCATGTCGTCACTAACAATTTGATGGATATTCCCAGAATGCATTATCATTGTTGCAAGGTGTGACTGACCGCAGATTTGACGTGAACTAAGACCCTACGTGACCTGGAACGGGCCATTGTCTGTAGGGATTTCAACCGGAACCAAATAGTTCTGAGAAGCCAGAAGAACATTATCGTGACATATTCCAGCTTATTATATGTAAAACTTCACTAAAATACAGCCATCTGTTTAACCGACTTCAAAAAGGAGGAACTTCACAATTCGACTGTATTATTTTTTTATTTTATATATTTTGTTACGCAATATCTTCGGCACATGTGAATCCATTTCGAAAATTCTTTTGGTTTCGAAAATTTTAATGGATAGGGTATTTTTCAGGGGTGGTCCTATATAAATTGTATTAACTTTGGTTGGGAAGTTTTTGAATTAGCTTCAATAATATGTATTTTTGCCACTTGGTTTATATTGATGATGTTATAATAACTTCCTGTCACTGATATTTACATAGCAAGTAGTGTTATACGAATTTGTGTGGATTAAGTACAACTAAAAAGTGAAAAATAAAAACTTTTTACATAAAAAAGCAACCGACTTCCAAACATAAAACCGGCCAAGTGCGAGTCGGACTCGCGCACCGAGGGTTCCGTATAAAAATTTAAGGTTTTCGAAATTTTTCCTTTATGTGTGCTGTAAAACATTGCTTCATGCCAAATTTCAAGATTCTAGGTCGACTAGAAGTACCCTTTAGGTTTTGATTCCCTTGCGAGTAGTTGCGAGTTTGAAAATATGCGGCTTAAATTGCCGTTTCTTTTGATTGCGTTGACATAGAAGTTTGATTTTGTTACAGCTTTAAGGTATTATAGACCTGAGTATTTGATATTAATTTCAATTTAATACCTCTACGCGTTAATGAGAAAAGAAGTAGTAACTTTAAAAATTTCAAAAATATTTTTTATTATATGATGTAACTAAAAATGTAGGGGTTTTGCAATTTTTCCTTTATCTGTACTATAAGGCGTTACTTTGTACCAAATTTCAAGATTTTAAGTACACGGGAAGTATATACGGGATGTATAAGTGTATCTTTTGATTGCTTTGGCTTAGAAGTTTACTTTTTTCACAGCTCCAAGGGACAGTAGACTTGAGTATTAGATATAAATTTCAGTTTAGTATTAGTAAAAAACACTACATAGTCAAAAATAATTTGAATTTCGGAAAACGGTGGCAAAAAACAAAAATGTAAAACCAACGACACCGACTTCCGAAATTAAAATTGTTTTTCACTTTTTTTAGGTAGTGGTTTTTTTTTTGTAAAAAAGTTTTAATAGCCGTGAAATTAATATTTTGTGGCTTACTTACACTTTTCTGTCCCGTTCTTTTTATTTATGCGCGTCACATGTGCACACCGCGATAGTCAGTTACCTCAGCCTTTCAGCAGCGATTCTATGACTTGTGTCACCATCTTGGAATATTATATAGAGAAAACTTCTTTTAAAAATAGAACTGTAGTCAGCTATGAAATTTTTTACATAAATTAAGAAAAATGCTGCAGTCTTGTGAGTGTATAAACAGCCAGTGTGAATTTAAAAAAAAACCTATTAAGCGGGACAGCCCGCGGCGATGACGCGGTGTGTTCCATATTTAAAATAAAAAAATACAATAGTATTATTTGGCGGGATACTAACCCTGTAAGCTGTTCCGAAATTCAAAAACTTTGCATGTTATTGTTATCAATAAATATTTTAGAAAAACTACTACTTTTTACTTTCTTTATATTCGAAATGAAAAGTAGAGTGTTTAACACGGGTGAAAGTCATCAATTCCTACTCGGACTATAGCCGCCCGCGCTGTGCTCGGGCGTCTAAATGCCTCGTAGGTATAGGAATTGATTCCTTTCGACCCTTGCATAACAATCTACTATAGACTCTTCTCTTCTGAGCAGTGAACGAAACTGAACCGTCACGCTCGGGCCGGTGACACTGAATCGGGTATATTCGGCTCCAGTCGGCCAATAGATATTTTTAATTCTATCGTAAGCACACATCCTCCTTTTAATTACACATTCTAAGTAAAGACTCCCGCAGACAGGTGCGACGCAACTCAAGTAAACAATTCCATGAAGTTTTAATTTTTTTTTCTACTGGAGCCGCTTCGCGCCTGTCTGCAGGATCCTTAACCCTACGTTAGTCGCGTGGTCTACATATGTAATCCATTGATACAAAATTGCAATGTTCTAAAAACCTAATAGTGCCAGTTATTTCATCCTTCGTGTATTCGAAGTTGCATAATTGCCGCATGCGCTCAGTGCAGCGCGAGCATTGGGTGCGCGTGGTTGTGCAACGGGAGCTCCGCAAATTTCGCGGTCTACGTATGTATGCCCATGTAGACCATGCGACCATACACGTCACTTTTAGATACGCGACTACCGTAGGGTTAACCCTACTAGTCAAAAGGGTCACCCAATGCTTAAATAGGTGAATTATCTATTGGTTTGGTAGTTGAATTTTAATCTGCAACTGTGTGTGTTATCTAAACATGATAAAATAAAAAAGTAATAAAAAAAATAAAAAACCCGACTGCAACCTTATGCTAAAACTAACTGAAAAGCTAAATTACTGTATCGTGACAACCTTTTGGAATCTGCTGTTGGCTGTCAACAAGGTGACCCCCTCGGGCCAGTGATTTTTAGTTTAGCCATTCACCCAATTATTCGACAGCTAAATTCCAAATTTAACGTTTGGTATCTCGATGATGGAACCTTGGGAGGCGATGCAGAAACTGTACTACACGACCTTCAATTTCTAAAAAATGAACTTCATTCCATTGGCCTTGATCTCAATCTTTCGAAATGTGAACTATACCTAGCGGACAGTACTGACAGACATCTGACACTTCCTAAATTTAACGCAATAGCTCCAGAAATCAAAATTATTGAAAAAAACTCTCTTCGTCTTCTTGGGTCTCCAATCTTTGACAATTCCTTTCCCATTTTTATTCAGGAAAAAATTCAAAATTTCAATGACGTTTCGGAAAGATTGTTCCAAATTAATATGCATTCGGCCATAACTTTAATCCGCTACTGCTGTTTCGGCCCTAAATTAACATATTTTCTTCGCGCTTCACATTTATGGAAGCACACTCACCTTTTAGACCAAATGGACCAACTTATCAGGCATACATTAACATCTATTTTAAATGTGGCCATGGACGACCGAGCTTGGGCACAAGCTACTCTTCCCATTCGTATGGGGGGCCTCGGCGTCCGCAAAATTTCTAGTATTAGTTTACCGGCTTTCATATCCTCGGTCCACGGCACTGATAAATTAATCAGGAAAATCTTAGCCTCCACACTGATTAATTCTGATGTGCCGTGTTTCACCGAGGCTATGGATGCCTGGAGACTCGCTTGCCCGAATACAGATCCACCCGACAATCCATCTTCCCAGAGACGGTGGGATGAGCCGCTCTGCAGAGTAGTACAGAACAATTTACTTGACTCGTCTGCTACTTCTGCGGAACGTGCACGCCTGCTGGCTGTGGGTAGATGGGAGTCGGGACTTTGGCTTCATGCACTACCTTCGTCGAACATAGGCACTTTGTTCGACGACACTACTTTTCGCCTCGCTGCTTCCCTGCGACTAGGCACTCCTTGCTGTTCCCCTCATCGCTGTCACTGTGGCGAAGATGTCAACAGCCTCGGACACCACGGCCTGTCTTGCAGCCGAAGTGCGGGTCGCTTAGCGCGCCACGCGAACATTAATGACATCATCCGACGAGCTCTTGTTACCGTCGGCGTTCCTGCTGTATTAGAACCCAATGGCTTGGTACGCGACGATGGCAAGAGACCGGACGGTATGTCTCTATTTCCTTGGAAGGTGGGTAGGCCTTTAGTGTGGGACGCAACTTGTGTCGATACTCTTGCGCCATCCCACCTTCCTGGATCGGCATGCTGTGCTGGCGCTGCTGCTGCGGCTGCGGAAAACCTCAAGCGGCGAAAATATAATAACCTTATCGGAAATTATATTTTCGAGCCGTTTGGGGTTGAAACCCTCGGGCCGTGGGGTCCGAGTGCTCATGGTCTTTTTAAAGAAATTTCAAAACGGCTGGTTGACACTTCCCGTGACCCAAGGGCTGGCTTTTACCTTGGCCAAAGGCTAAGCATTGCCATACAACGTGGCAATGCCGCCAGTCTCTTGGGTACATTACCAGTCGACAGCGATGCGGATGAATTTTTCGACGCTATATTTTAGTTTTTGTATAATTTTAGTTAAGTTAGGTTTTAATTTTGTTATTTTTGTTAATTATAAAGAAATAAAAAGTCATTAAATTGTAGCATTACATAGATTTTAACTACATGTGTTACTGAAAAGCTAAAAACAAGCCCATTTTCATTTCGGAAGTCGGTGTCATTGGGTTCGCATTTTCGTTGCTTGCCACCGACTTCCGAAATTAAAGTTATTTATCACTTTGTAGAGTTTTTTTTTTTGAAGTCAGTTGTTTTTTTATAAAAAAGTTCCTATTTTTCACTTTTTAGTTGTACCTACAAATTCAATTAACACTAGTGCATTGAAGACACCGACTAGAAGAATCATCAAAATTCGCATAGAAAAGGCGGGGATGCAGTACATTAATGCATATAACTTCGTACATAAGAATAATTACCTAATGTATTATATACTAAAACCTTTCTGAAAGTATGTAGATCACATTAGTGAAAGAATTATAAAAATCGGTTTATTAGTTTTTGAGAAAATAGCGGACATACAAACATACATACATACACACATACATACATACACACATACATACATACATACGGGTCGAATACAGAACGTCCTTTTTTGAAGTCGGTTAAAAATGGTAGAATGTACAAGGATTCTTTAATATTATTGTAACCACCTTTTTGTAAATACCTACATTCTGAGCAAATAAATGAAAATTCTATTCTATTACCACTGCTCTAAAAACGGTGAAGGAAAACATCGTGAGGAAACCGGCATGTCCTAAAATCTAAAATTTTGAAATATATGACATCTACCAACCCGCACTGGGCCCGCGTGGTGAATTACGGCCCACTCCCTCTCACAGAGAGAAGGCCTGTGTTCCAGCAGTGGGAACATAATAAGGTTCATTATGCAAGTAAACCGTCTGCCGAGTCGGTACCTACTAAAAGTAAACCGTCTGCCGAGTCGGTACCTACTAAAAGTAAACCGTCTGCCGAGTCGGTACCTACTAAAAGTAAACCGTCTGCCGAGTCGGTACCTACTAAAAGTAAACCGTCTGCCGAGTCGGTACCTACTAAAAGTAAACCGTCTGCCGAGTCGGTACCTACTAAAAGTAAACCGTCTGCCGAGTCGGTACCTACTAAAAGTAAACCGTCTGCCGAGTCGGTACCTACTAAAAGTAAACCGTCTGCCGAGTCGGTACCTACTAAAAGTAAACCGTCTGCCGAGTCGGTACCTACTAAAAGTAAACCGTCTGCCGAGTCGGTACCTACTAAAAGTAAACCGTCTGCCGAGTCGGTACCTACTAAAAGTAAACCGTCTGCCGAGTCGGTACCTACTAAAAGTAAACCGTCTGCCGAGTCGGTACCTACTAAAAGAACAAGTTGCACCTTAATTAAAGACTTGTCACAAATTCACATTAAATCTCTCTAAATAATATCTTGGCCAATGTTAAGTAAAATTCAAGTCGAGCTGGTGGTCGGATTTCAGGCAAAACTAAGGTAACATAGCGAGACTACCTGCACAGATGAATCCAATGCGCCGCCAGCCGTCCCGAATCTCACCCAGTTAACTTCCAAAACTTCTCGGCGACAGTATCATCAAATTTCCTTTCTTTCGCACTTAGATAGGTATACGAAATGAAACGAAAACTTTATCTCATGCCTATTTGACAAACTTTCTGGATCGGAGATAGGTAACACTCGGGGGATCGGCGATACGACTCGTTATAAAGAAAATTCGTTTGGGACCAAGTTAAAGAACTTGAAAATGTCAGGTTAAGCCGGAGTTCGTTGCGATTCCCCCTGGGAGTGGGTACTGGTGCTGGTCAGTACTGCGAACTGGAATGTTCCGAACTTCTAGAATGAGGAAATGCAAGATGGCAGTCTGTACAGGCTAAGTTTTGTAACAGAAATATTAATGAAATCCGACTGATTGCTGCTACTCGTACATAATTAACGTCGTTTTTTATTATTTTAAAATATTTACATAATTTAAAAGTTAACAGTCTTAAAATAATAATAATATTATGTACTTACAAGTAGAAGAAAAAGGAAATTATCATAGGGCATCAAAAAAATCGTCCGCGTCGTTGTCAACAAGAAAAGTGCCCAAATGGCTGGCAGCACTGCCGCGTTGTATGGCAATCTTTGGCCAAAAAATAGGCCAGCCAGAGGGCTGGCCTATTTTTTGGCCAACTGTAGCCGTTGGTCGACTCTTCACATGACCAGAGGGTCATGTGAAGAGTCGACCAACAGCTTGGAAAAATAACCAATATTTTTGCCATCAACACCCTAAGAAGAAGAAGTACTTACGGAGCGGGGCGAGTGAGGTGTGGGGTGCGGGAGCGGGGGCGGGGCGCGGCGCAGGCGGGCCAGGGCGCTCAGCAGCCCGTCCGTGGTCACGCCGCCCGTCCCGACATCTGCAACAAGAAGGACACGGTTTTGACAAGCTGTCCAAAAGGACCAACAAAATTGTTGAGAGATTCGGACAGTTTTAGCGATCACGAAGCTGAAGAACGATATCGCGTTGGTATTTCAAATCACTAAGTGCGGATTCCATCAATGAAACTGAACGCAATCAGCACTTCTAAACCGTGTTCAAGACCTGTCAGTGCGACTATTCGATATCAAATTTTGAAACTGGCAGCTCTTGAACGCGGTTCAGATGTGGTCAACACGTTTAGTCTATTGTTGAAATTCACCCTAAATGTATTTTTTGTTGTTCAACGTTTTTAAAACATCGTTCTGATTCTGACAATTGTTTGAACATGACAGAAGCAGAATGATGATTAAAAATGTTTAGGGCTTTAACCCTAAACATTTTACGTACGTAGAATCGGTAGAATACCTGAATTATACAGATTACCGGTAACATATGTACCTACTTATTTAATGCCATCAAACACATTTCTACGAAAACATACGGAAAGCATTTTGCCTGACTTAGGTATAATTAGCTTATGATCATTAAATAGTTCATGAAATAAAATACTTCTATTAATTGACGAACATAAATGGAAAGCATTTTATACGAATGGAACAGATAGCTCTGTCCGAGTGAGCGCCCGCTGAGCCGAAGGACTCAGCCGACCGACGTCACTCGCATCGCTAGCCGACAGTACCGCGATATGAAAAGAGTTTACACAATAATGCCACAGTAAATATAATATACAGTAAGTTATCTAAGGCCGCCCGCCGAGTTATTAGCCTACACTTGCGTTGATCCCCAGGGTTGTCACTTTTACTTTTAGTTAATAATTTCGAACAAGCAGCACTTGATCTAAATTTATGAAATAAAAAGCATATTATGATTGAATATTTTACCAATTCATAAATTTAGTAAAAATAAAAAGCCTTTATTCACATAACATTTATTATACTAAGTTACAAATTTGATACCGGGAAAATTTTTCTCCTGTTTCTGCACTTCCGGAACGCTTTATTATTATTTGTTAATGTAAAGTAAATTCTCATTCTTATGTAAAGTTTTTGTAAAAAGCTTTTGGGAAAGCATGGACAGGGCATCTTAAATTCTATATCATTCAGTTGATCGTAAATTGACCGGCCAATTTTAATGTTGATGTGGTCCTTTTCGAACGCTTTGCGAAACACCTGCTCCATCCTTTCTACATTATCGACAAAATCATCAGGTGGGATCATGAGTTAAGTTCGATCTTTGCCGTAATTCCTGTAATGGGTGTATCCAGATTCTACACTTAAATTACACGCTCGTTGATTAACGTCGACGTAATTATTTAAAAAATCGCAGTTCTTATGGTAATCAACACATTTTTTTAACAAAGCGCCACAAACATAAAAGAATGCATTTTTTTCCGGTAGCTCATGTTGTATTGGTACATAGTCAGAACGTAAGATTTCCGACAAAATATTTTCATTTCCTTGTGTTTGATTGCTACTGGTAACTAACTTTAGCTCTAAACATAGTATTCAGAAAGTAAATTTGGGAATACATTTATATGGAAAAATGCGACTCGGCTACGCTCTTAATAAAGCAAATAAACTGTGAAATAAACAATACAATACCACATTTTCTAATAATATTTAAGTATAAGTAGGTACTTACATTTCTGGTTGAGTAGGAACTATGAAGAATGATAAGTCCGGGTTTGCGAAATCATTATTGAGGCACCCGAAAACACTACAATATTTTTTTCCCCTTTTTGAAGTCATGATACTCGTAATTTAAGTGGCCGCCGCCGGCGAGAGTTGACGAACGCAAGCGGTCATGTAGCGTACGCGCGTGCTCACAGTCGCGCTGCACAGCCCGCACTGCCGCCACCTTATTCCCTCATATATGATGCTAGCGTGTGCGTGAAATTGCGTGCCGACATGGCGCGCGGCGCGCACGCACACATTCAAACCGAGAGTGGCACGTTTGTATGAAGATGTTTTACTGTATGTTTACTGTGATAATGCGAAGCTTGTCAGGTGCCATACGATTAAAAATAAATACAGCATCACCATCATTCTTCTACTCTTATCCCAATTTATTTGGGGTTTGCGAAACATCTCAGTTTCTTCCACCCTTCTCTATAAGTCGTCGCCCCCTTTCTAGCCATATCAACTTTGACACAGCCCGTCCATCGTTTCTTCGATACACATTCATACTCAAAACTTTCCTCATAATAATTATTTACCTGTCAATTGATTAAAAAAAAAACCGGTTGATAGAACTCCAAATTCAAGATGGCGGGAATATAAAAAAAGTTAACAGTGTAACATCAAATTATTCAGCCAGAGGCTACAGAGTATGTAAATACATTGTTTTTTAGTATTGTTAGATGGTAAACTGGTTGATAAGTATGTACTCGTACGTCCTGTAGCTATACATTATTATAGGTGATAACTCAACATGATGTGGTCAAACATTTGCCTGCCTTCTGACAGAACGAAGTGGAGGAGGCCTATGCTTAGCTTATGTCCAGCAATGGACGTTTTGGGCTGAAATGATGACGATGATATTACTGCACTGGCTCAGCACCACACCACGCATTTCGTGCAGGCACCGCTTCACTTTCAACTGTTTCCCGCCATTCGTGGCGAACTGACAGGTGACATTAATGACAGCAACCCCACAACGGATGTGCATGAGATGGTGTTTACATAATCTATTAAATAGATACTCTACAATCACCGTCGTCGCCAAACAATAAAGTTACCGACCGCTATGAAGAGGCATCTGTCCAAAGGGACCCAGGGAAGAAATAATACCAGCCTATCAATGTCCCACTACAGGGCAAAAGTCTCTTCTCACAATGAGAAGACACGTGCATTGATCACCACGCTTGCTCAAGACTGACTGGTTTCAGACTTATATTAACTACTAGCTTCTGCCCGCAACTCCGTCCGCCTGGAAGTCAACTTATACCATAGGTAAGTACATTAAATTCCGTAGCACTCGGCAAGTTTTCTAACAGTGAAATAATTTTTGAAATTGGATGTGTAGTTTTAGAGATTACGTCCTACATCCAAACTTACAAACTTTACCTCTATAAAATGAAGTGTAGACAAGTTCAGGTTTGCTCCCGATGTTTTTCCTTGTGTGGTTTTATTTAAGAAAAATCCGATACACCCTGACAACACTTCGACACGAGTTTTTCTACAACAGAAATAGAAGTTGAGTAGGTAGGTACTACAGTGGCGGCAAAACGAATACTTATAGGTATTGATGATACAGACCTTCCAAAAACGGGACGTTCGGTCAGTCCGGTGATTCAGTCTTTACCTCAGAGATAAACTTCATTAAACTAAATTCTTTACACCGCAGAAATAAAAGGAAACCGCTTTCCTGTCTATTGTTTTACAAATTACCTGTTACATGAGTACTTAAGGTAATTACCACCTGGCATGTCGTCACTAACAATTTGATGGATATTCCCAGAATGCATTATCATTGTTGCAAGGTGTGACTGACCGCAGATTTGACGTGAACTAAGACCCTACGTGACCTGGAACGGGCCATTGTCTGTAGGGATTTCAACCGGAACCAAATAGTTCTGAGAAGCCAGAAGAACATTATCGTGACATATTCCAGCTTGTTATATATAGATCAAGGCAGGATCTCTATCAGCCGTCATCTTAGAGATCTTCACTAAAATACAGCCATCTGTTTAACCGACTTCAAAAAGAGGAGGTTCAAAATTCGACTGTATTCTTTTTTATATATATATTTGTTACGCAATATCTCCGGCACATGTGAATCCATTTCAAAATTCTTTTGATTTCGAAAATTTTAATGGATAGGGTATTTTTCAGGGGTGGTCCCATATAAATTGTATTAACTTTGCTTGGGAAGTTTTTGAATTAGCTTCAATAATATGTATTTTTGCCACTTGGTTTATATTGATGATGTTATAATAACTTCCTGTCACTGATATTTACATAGCAAGTGGTGTTATACGAATTCGTGTGGGTTAAGTACAACTAAACAGTGAAAAATAAAAAAAAACTTTTTAACAAAAATACAACCGACTTCCAAAAGAAACACTACAAAGTAAAAAATAACTCTAATTGCGGAAGTCGGTGTCTTTGGTTTTGTATTTACGTTTTTTGCCACCGACTTCCGAAATTAAAGTTATTTTTTACTTTGTAGTGTTTCTTTTGGAAGTCGGTTGTATTTTTCTTAAAAAGTTTTTATTTCACGCTTTTTAGTGGGTCTGCTTATAATTTATCTAAGTTACAATAGCCTAGTGTCAACTTGCTCATCGCCTTTTACAAAAAAATGCTTTTCGCGACGCAGGGAAGTTAATTGTTGAGGAGTTCTCCTGGTCCACCATCAGCTTCATATTACCATTCACATCGTGGCGAGCATAAATTGCTTAGCAACCATATTAAAGTAATCGAATCGCAACCCGTGTGATACTTGGATATTACTGAGTAGTTCCGGTGGCCATATGTGGTCTTCATCATCAGTTCCACTTCACCAAATGGTGCTTTCCAAGAGCAAATGCACGAGTTACTACAAAAAATACCCAAATCGCTATAGATGTGCCTATAATATTTGAAGAGTTCCTTCGATTTCTCCAGGATCCAATCATCAGATCCTGACTTGGTGACTATGGGACCATTTCAAAAATATCTCCTTTCGAACAAAAAAAGAATTTTAAAAATCGGTCCACAATTGGCGGAGTAATCGCGTAACAAACATACAAAAAAAAAAAACATACCGTCGAATTGAGAACCTCCTCCTTTTTTTGAAGTCGGTTATAAAAGCAACCGACTCCCAAAAAAACACTACATAGTCAAAAATAATTTTAATTTCGGAAAACGGTGGCAAAAAACAAAAATGTAAAACCAACGACACCGACTTCCGAAATTAAAATTGTTTTTCACTTTCTTTAGGTACCTACTTAGTGGTTTGTTTTTTTTTTGTAAAAAAATTTAATAGCCGTCACATTATTATTTTGTGGCTTACACTTTTCTGTCCCGTGCTTTTTATTTATGCGCGTCACATGTGCACACCGCGATAGTCAGTTACTCCTCAGCCTTTCAGCAGCGATTCTATGACTTGTGTCAACATCTTGGAATATTTTAAAGAGAAAACTTCTTTAGACGCACTTTGCGCGCTTTCTGAGCAGTGAACGAAACGGAACCATCACGCTCGGGCCGGTGCCGCTGAATCGGGTATATCGGCTCCAGTCGGCCAATAGATATTTTTAATTCTATCGTAAGCACACATCCTCCTTTTAATTACACATTCTGAGTAAAGGCTCCCGCAGACAGGTGCGACGTAACTCAAGTAAACAATCTCCATGAAGTTTTAATTTTTTTTTTCTACTGGAGCCGCTTCGTGCCTGTCTGCAGGATCCTTAACAGTCAAAAGGGTCACCCAATGCTTAAATAGGTGAATTATCTATTGGTTTGGTAGTTGAATTTTAATCTGCAACTGTGTAATCAATATCTAAACATTTCCCCCTTATGGAAGCAGCCACACCTCTTGAACAAAATTGACCAAATTATTCGCAGCACACTAACATCCATTCTAAATGTGGCCTTGGACGACCGAGCGTGGCTTCAAGCCACACTACCCATCCGTTTTGGTGGCCTCGGCGTCCGCAAAATTACCAGTATTAGCTTACCGGCGTTCCTGTCTTCTGTCCACAGCACTGAAAAGTTGACCGGGAAAATTTTAGCTCCCTGCCTGGTTGACTGTGAAGTGCCGTGCTTGACCGACGCGGTGAACGCCTGGAAAGCGGCTTGCCCGGATACAGATCGGCCCGTAAACCCATCTTCCCAGAGACAGTGGGATGAGCCGCTCTGCAGGTTGGTACGGAATAATCTTATCAATACGTCCACCAATTCTGCTGAGCGTGCCCGCCTGCTGGCTGTGGGTGAGTGGGAGTCGGGGCTGTGGCTTCAAGCACTCCCGTCACCCAACATAGGCACTATGCTGGGTGACACTACCTTTCGGCTCGCTACCTGCCTGCGTTTGGGCGCTCCTTGCGGGGCTCCGCATCGCTGTCAGTGCGGTGAAGCTGTCGACTGCCTTGGACACCATGGCCTATCCTGCAGTAGGAGCGCAGGCCGGATAGCACGGCACGCCAGCATTAATGACATCATCCGTCGTGCTCTTGTCACCGCTGGGGTGCCAGCTGTTTTAGAACCCAACGGCCTGGCACGCGACGATGGAAAGAGACCAGACGGAATGACCATAATGCCCTGGAAGTTAGGCAGACCTTTGGTGTGAGATGCAACATGTGTCGACACCCTTGCGCCATCCCATCTTCCTAGCACGGTGGGCTGTGCTGGGGCGGCGGCTGCAGGTGCAGAAAATCTCAAACGGCGAAAATATTGCAACCTGATTGGGACTTATATGTTCGAGCCGTTTGGGGTTGAAACACTAGGGCCATGGGGTCCGAGTGCCCACTTGGTATTTCGGGATATCGCCAAGCGGTTAGTCGACTCTTCACGTGACCAGAGGGCTGGCCTATTTCTTGGCCAAAGAATTAGCATTGCCATACAACGTGGCAATGCTGCCAGCCTTTTGGGCACTGTTCCTGTTGACAGCGATGCGGATGAATTCTTTGATGCCCTATAGTGATTGTTTGTTTTTTCATATAATTGTACATATTATTATAGTTTATATTTAATTTATATTATGTAAATATTTAACTTTTGGAGAAATAAAAATTTGATAACCAAAAAAAAAATATATATATATCTAAACATGATAAAATAAAAAAGGAATTAATTTAATACTTTTTTGTAGGGTGATCGTCTTCTTTTAATGTATTTACTTGAAATATCAGATTAAAAAATCCGTTTTTAAGGTTCCGTCCCTCTAAAGGAAAAAACGGAACCCTTATACAATCACTTTTTTGTCCGTCTGTCTGTCTGTCAAGACCCTTTATTTCGGGAACGCGTGCAGGTATCGAGTTGAAATTTAAACCATATACCTACTCAGGTCTGCGTTCCCTTGAAGCTGTGAAAAAATCAAACTTTGACACATACATCTATGCTTTCACTTTCATTTGTCTTCTCCGCAATTACTGTCACGAGATGCATGTCGCTCGAGCGTGCAGCTCGTGGACACGGGGCTACGTATTTCGGGCAAACCTAAGGGTAATCGCACACGAGCCACCTGCTACGCTACGGCCTCACGTGTGCGACGAAACGATACAAAACGTATGAAAAAGTACGTGAACTGCTTGTCGCTGGGCCACCGGTGGCTGTGGCCGGTGGTTCGTGTGCGCCTAGCCTAAAGTCCGAAGTGCATAATTTTCCAAGGCACGGCTCTCTCTCTCTCTCTCTCTTGTAAAAAAAACTGCACGACATTTTCCTTGCTTTCATTAAGTTCAGAGTCTACCTATTTTATTTTAGTTAATAATGGAGCTCTGCGAAATATTGCTAAATGTGTGCTATTTAAATTACGCTACACAATCTATAATACACTGGTCAAACCGCATCTAGACTATTTAATCCAAGTGTGGGGACAGGCCGCTATTACACATCTTCATGACCTACAAGTAACTCAAAACAAGGCAATCAAAGTTCTTTTTAATTACAATTACCTAACACCAACGAAAGACATTTATGCTAAAACTAAACTATTTAACCTTAAAAAATTATATATTTACCACACATGCATACTAATAAAGAAAATTTTAACAAACAAAATACACTCACAAATCACCTTCAAACACAAAACTCACCTCTACTACACCAGGAATACAGATAGTATAGAACTGCGTTCAGTTAGGACTTTGTACGGAAGAAGAACTATTCAGTTTGAGGGAGCGCAGCTTTATAATAATTTACCGAAAGAAATAAGAGATTGTTCATCAGTGAACATTTTTAAGAATAGCTTAAAGTTGTATTTGGCTAACCAACAATAATAAATCATTACTGTATGTACTCGATAGATTGAACGACAATTATGTTTATTACTTAAGATATTTTGTTTAGTTTCTCATATTTAAGTGAACTATGTATGTTCTTTTTGAGAAATAAATTTCTTTAAACCGAACCTGCGCCTTTGCTTATTACAACTATAAGGGTGCGTCTCATATCATATAAAGTTATTTGGTATATTTTCATTTCAATAACGTTCACAAGATATAATAAACGTGAGATATACCAACTGTTGATATACCTAATTTCTTTACATATAACATTTATATACTCTAAAACTTATTTCGTATAACTTTATTGAATACTAGCTTCTGCCCGCGACTTCGTCCGCGTGAAATTCGTACTTTCCTCTAAAAGTTTCGAAAATGTATGTTGGTATGATCTTTATTATTAATTTAGATAAATAAGTATTCGGGCCAATTTTTAAGTTTATAGAACAAAGGAATCAGATTTTTCAAATAAACTGTATCCCCGCTTTTCACCCCCACAGGGGTGGAATTTTGAAAAATCGTTTAAGATGTCTTCATAACTTGACTCAAAGTTTATTTATACCAATTTTCGAGCTAATCAAGCCACGCAGTAAAATGCTCCCCTTTAAAATTAACTACCTCTTTTCACACAGGGGTAGATTTTCGAAAAACCCTGATACACGTTATTAATTATTTTTAGTTCTTAGTATAAATACTGAGTTTCAAGTTAATCGGACAGGGCGTTAAAATTCTTTCATACAAATTTTGACACCCCCCAATACCTCTTTAGGGGGTATTTTAGGAAAACGAAAAATTCCAAACTTCATAATTTACTTAGATAACTATTCGTGCCAAGTTTCAAGGTTATTAACTCAAGAGAAAGATTTTTCATACAAACAAAATCCCCCCTTTTCACCCCCTTAAAGGTTGAATTTCCAAAAACCCCTTCTTATTTGATACCTACTCTTCACAAAGAACACACCCTCCAAAATTCATGTCCCTAGGACCAGCGGTTTAGACTGTGCGTTAATATTTCAGTCAGGTCGTTCATCCCCCTTTGGGCGAGAAATTATCAAAAACGCTGAGTAACGTATAAATTAATTTTTAGTCGTCAGCCTAAACAAAAAATTTGAAGATCCTAACTTTAAAACTGACGGACTTTCATACAAACTTTCATCCCCTATTTAACTCCCTTAGGGGTTGAATTTCAAAAAAGCCTTCCTTATTACTTATCTACATTATAAAGGGAACCATTGTGTAAAATTTCAGCTTTCTAGGTCCAAGGGTTTGGGCTGGGCGTTGATGAGTCAGTCAGTCAGTCAGGCCTTTTGTTTTTATTGATATAGATATAAATACTTTTCCGGGATAAAAAGTACCCAGTGTGGTGCACAGGATATTAAAGAATAATTATACCAAGTTTCATCGTAATCGAACCGGTAGTTTTTGCGTGATGCCTGAAGTTCACATTATCAAAACATCATTCGTAGCGACATTGTTAATTTCGAGTAGAACGCCGCGCCGCGCGCCGCCGCGCCGCGGCCGCCGGCCGTCGCGAATATTAACCGCCAAAACAATGAAACATTAAGTAGATCTACTTCCGTTAGTTAGATCTATAGATTTATATCAGATGGTACTTCATGGAAATACTAAATTAAATAAAGAAAAAACGTTGCCTTCCAGGATATCATGCTGCGATTTAGTGAACACTCAGGGAGCATGGAAGAAGACAGCTTGTTGCGCCGAACGTAAGTGACATGGGAGTAGGGCAGCAAGATGATTTAGTGAACGCCCGAACAGCGCTGTATGTAGATATAAGTTTACCTTGACAATGGTTGAGTCAATGAATTAATCTAATTTTAATGTTCTCTCTTACATGTTCACATTTCTGCAGAAGTTTAAAATCCAATCAGAGTGGTTCAGTAGCAATTAAAGTTTTAGGCCCCATTCACGGCCCCGGGCGACGCGAGCTGCGTCAAGTGACCTGCGCGCGCTTCACCTGCCTCCGTCGGTCGCTGCGCAAGCTGCATCGCGGTAAGTTGCCCATGCTCTACACATTCATTTTGACACACACATCTAAGCTTTTACTTTTATTTTTCTCCGCAGTTACTGTCACGAAATGCATTTCGTTCGAGCGTGCAGCTCGTGGACATGGGGCTTCGTATTTCGGGCAAACCTAAGGGTAATCGCACACGAGCCACCAGCTACGCTACGGCCTCACGTGTGCGACGAAACGATACAAAACGTATGAAAAAGTAACGTGAACTGCTTGTCGCTGGGCCACCGGTGGCTGTGGCCGGTGGTTCGTGTGCGCCTAGCCTAAAGTCCGAAGCACATAAGTTTCCAAGGCTTGGCTCTCTCTCTCTTGTAAAAAAAAACTGCACGACATTTTCCTTGCTTTCATTAAGTTGTTAAGTTTCATTAAGGCCGCCCATTGTATATTTTGTAGTGTTTAATGTGTTTATTTCATGTTATGTATTTTTGTGGTGTACAATAAAGTATATATAAATAAATAAATAAATAAGTTCAGAGTCTATTTTATTTTAGTTAATAATGAAGGACCTGCGCCTTTGCTTATTACAACTATAATATCTTTAAGGTCACGTCCATCTGGGATGAGCTCTACGTGTCATTGCATTGCGCCCGACGACTCTCAGAAAATAGTTTCAGAAAACCTAAAGTCTCCTCTAGGGGCAAGAAATTAAATCACAAAAGTATCAAGGTGTGTTGGAATTTTATTATATTTACTTAAAACATGTAGTTGTGTTTAATTTTACAATTTTAGGATTATAAAAAGAACAATATAAGTCTTGTACAATTGAAAGCAATATAATTTACTGTGGTCTTTAGAACAGGCTCTCACAATGTTCTGTAGATCTACTTTAAACTTTAGTACTTGACCGCTGCTATTTGCGTCGTCGTTTCAACAGGCCAGCAGTTTCCAGCTATTCTTTCGCCATCAGGACAATAGTCACCGCCAAAAGCTCCTGATAGTCTGTCTTCAAGCGTTTTGTTTGTTGTTTCCTCGTCTTCATTTGTAACTTCTGCTGGGTTCAATGCGGCTGTTATTTTGTCTGATTGTTGATACTCATCCACTTTTGTTTTCGTTGAAACATCGTTAGCTTCAACGATGTCCATGCCTGCAACTTCGTGATTTTGTTCTTCAGATGTTTCACCTTTATTAACATCTTTGTTTGATGTTGGCTCCAGGTCCCATGCACTGACCACGTCGTCTACTGGATCTTTAAAAAAGAATTCGCCTTCAGGACCAGTCTCTGTAGAACTGAAGAGGTTGTCCCCAATGATCTGCTGGAGTTCTCCTGAAGGTTCGTCCATGATGGTTTGAATGTTCCTGGCTCCTACAGAACTGAGGAGTATCAGGGTCAGCAGACTAGTCGCTTCCATTGTTAAAGGACTGTATATCAGACAACTGAATTTCTAGTCACAATAACTGATGATGGAGGGAAGCGAGCGCGGTCAGATCCCCGGTGGAACTAATGAATGCAATCCATCCACTTTGATTTATATATTGAGCCTGTTTACCTATACACATGACGTTCACATAACATGGACGCGTTCTGACATCATAGTACGATGTTAAAACTATCCTCAGTTAGGTTTCACCATGAGTTCGCTGAGTCACCCGCGAGGTCTCTATATATCGAAACGCCGGGAATGCAGGAAGGTGTCGTGAGCAATGACGTATAGTTTTATGTTACATCATTGGTCGTGAGATATTCCTGCGATTTTCAAAGAACTAGTGTTTCTGTGTGCTTTCCTGTCTCTTGTTTTACAAATTACCTGTTAAGTACTCATATACTTAATGTAATTACCACCTGGCATGTCGTCACTAACAATTTGATGGATATTCCCAGAATGCATTATCATTGTTGCAAGGTGTGACTGACCGCAGATTTGACGTGAACTAAGACCCTGCGTGACCTGGAACGGGCCATTGTCTGTAGGGATTTCAACCGGAACCAAATAGTTCTGAGAAGCCAGAAGAACATTATCGTGACATATTCCAGCTTATTATATGTAGATCAAGGTAGGATCTCTATCAGCCGTCATGTAAGAGATCTTCACTAGAATACAGCCATCTGTTTAACCGACTTCAAAAAGAGGAGGTTCACAATTCGACTGTATTATTTTTTTATATACATGGTGAATTTTCCAAGTGGGCGTGGATGGCCCAATCCGAAACTATGAGGAATATCGAAAAGTACTCAAAGGAGTCACGGGCTCGGTTTTTATGAAAACTAAAACTGCATCATTGGATTTTTTAAAAATCAAAATTCCAGCCAGGAATCGAACCCGTTGATTTAAAAAAAAAAACTATACTGTATAATAATACAGCATGGTTTTTTTTTTTTAAATCAACGACACTATCGAATGGTGTAATAACACCATTCGATAGTGTCGCTAATAAGCATCGAATTTTGGGAAGTAAGACATTTTCTCAGCTCATACTTCAAGTAACAACAATACCAGCGGTCGTTGACCCCTAAGAAAAGAACATTTACCCCCTTATTCATAAAACTTATCAAACCTATTTTAGTTAAAATGGGGTTTGTCTCTTTCTTACACACAGAAATGACAACGTGACAGATAAAGACAAACGTTCTATAAACCTATTTTAGCTAAAATACAGATAAAATAGGATTATGAATAAGGGGGCAAGTCTTTTATATTTTATCGTGTTTAGATATCGCTACCACGTCTGCAGAGTTTCGCTAGGTAAATTAATTTGACTCTGCACACATACAACCTATTGGGCCCAAGCAGTACAATATAAATCTATCTAGACATCTTTTACACAATAACTCGTTTATCTCAAATTACCAAACAATTAGTTAAGTACCAACCTACAGACCGAAGTAACGACGTGTCGGCAAACTGTTGCAACTCGTGCAGTCGACCGCTGAGGCACTTGAGTTAATAAACTTCACAGTTCCGAGTTGCAGTTGTTGGGTGCTCAGTAGTAATTTGATTTGTAAGGTAGTATTTGGTGGAGACGGAGCAATTGTAGGATGTTGATTTTGAATTGGAAATTAGCTTATTACGAAGTTTTGGTAATGGCATGTGGTACTGAGCACATGCGAGAAATTGCGATTTGAAGGTCAAGTATTAGTCAGTTTGGTAAATAAAGATAGGTGGTTTACAGGGTAGGTAGACATAATATACAGGGTGGCAGGACAGAGACGCACAAAAAAAAATTTGCTCTGCCATACATTTTGACCGCGTTGGTATTTCACTTTTCTATGAAACAGCAGAATTTTTTTAGATAACCGACGAAAAATTCCTGTCTAAGGGTCTAGGATCATGTGCTGAATCCATGGTTTCAGTTGGCGCGTAGAAGTCCCTGCCACCCTGTATAATTACCTTATTAGTAAGTAGATAATGTTCTTGAGAGAGGTCGGGTGCGTGACTGCGTAGTACTCGCAGCCGGCGGCGCGCGGCGTGCGGCGTGCGAGTGTGAGACAATTCAAACCAATCAGCCAATTCTCATAATCTAGTCGCAGTCTCATCTCGGCGACAAATAAATGTCAAAAACTTACAAATCCTACATTTTAAAATTAGAGGTATTTTTAGTCAGATTGAGACTGAGATCAGACTGTGAACGTTCTTAAAATTACGAGAATTGCCCGTCTGATGACTGTATGTACGTAAACGAAGCAAAAGGAGTACATAAGGATCGCAGCAGGTGGCGCCGTGTAGTTTCTACCTACCGGTACACCCAAAGGTAAAAGGCGTGAATAGTTGTATTTATGTACAAATGTATAAGTATCGTTTTTAGCATCATTGCTTGAGAACTAAAAATGAGAATATTTTTTCTTCTAAAAAACATTTTTCGAAGGAAACAAATCAGTTGAGGAAAACTCCTAAAAAACTATTTACTTGGTTTGATCTTGCCAATGAAATCAAAAAATTGTTTTTACTTTTTGGTAAAAAATACTCAAAACGAACTTAAAATGTCTACCTTCGGAAAAAATAATAAATTAATTCATAAGGCCATACCAATACCAACAACAAAGGAACCCAAAAAAGGCAATGTAAGGAACCCGCGGTGACGTCACATTTGGAAGACTTCGCGCTGACAAAGAAACATCGAACGTTGCGTACAGTTTCACCATAAATATGTAAATTGTATTCAACTTTCAGAATTTGACATACGGTTTAAATTTCCTTGTGAAGGTATGGGAATAATTTGAGGTTGGGAAAGGTCTTTATTAGACCGTTTTGCTGATATTAAGGTGTGTTCACAAAATGGTCTTTTGAAGCGAATCGATTTCGATACCGATACCCTCATTGGTTGCGGTGAAAAGGGAGGAAGTTTCTATCTTTCGCGGTTTTTCTGCATCGTGAGCACAAATGCTGGGACACCTTCACCGCTTCGGCGCAGTATAATGATATTCTCTATACAAAAAAATCGCAAATCATCATATTCTCAAAACTTGATATTCTCCAAAAGACCATCACCCTGGGCCCTATCTTTTCTTTACTTGCTATTGAATCAAAGGAATCTATGTCATTTAGACCGATTTCCAGATTTCTAAATACCCCTGACACTGCAGTGGTGGCCCGCTGCAAACAGCCGCGACTTACAAATTGTAGGTCGTAGGTTCGAAACCAGACAGGCGTTTTACTTTGTGTAAATTATTTCATCACCGCTGCTCTCAAAACGGTGAAGGAAAACATCGTGAAGAAACTAGAACTAAACATTCGAAGTCATGTGATATCTACCAATCTGCACTGGGCCCTCGTGGTGGAATACGGCCCACCGGGCCTACTCCCTCTCACCGAGAGGAGGCCTATGTCCCTATGTAAACAAATTAACGCAGTGTTCCATACATTTTGACCGCGTAGCTATTGCACTTTTCTATGAAACAACATTTTTTCAGACCAAACTTTTCTACACTAGGAGTCTAGGATCACGTGCTGAATACATGATTTCAGTTTGCGCGTCGATGTCTGCCAGCCTGTATAAATTACTTATTTATTGGCATATACCATTACAGGTTTTTTATTACGTAACACTGTACGTTAAATGCGCCTATCCTAACGTTAGGTATCTATACTAAATTGCTAATTACAAGCAATGCATCCCTTATGAATTCACTCAGAGAACCACAGCAACATATAATTTTGACAATCAAAAAGCGTTGATTCTCAGCCTAATGTGAATAAATGACAATTTTTCGTGGTGAGGAATTATCAAAGCAAACGGCGCAGTGAATTGCAATAATTAATGAACAGTAATATTACCACATTTTTCCTAGTATTATCCTGGTCGATTACTCCATTTCCAAGGTACAGGTAAACTTGTCTCCATACAAATTAATATTGGAGACAAGATTTTAATAACGTAATGGAAGCAAAAGGATAAATGTTTTTCCTTCCGATTCATAAGTGATTCCCCGACCACGCAGTTAAACAAGTAGGTAGGTATCAATAACGGAGGTTGTCTGATCAAAAGTGCAAGTGGATCCCGTGGCTAAATAATAATAGCCGCACGGGACAGCGGAGTTTGGTCCGTCCGTCCACACATTCTGACACATTTAAAACAGTGAATAGAATACTCTTTATTATGTACACCATATAAATAATAATAAATATAAAATAGAATATTATAATAATTATATTACCCGTATTATTCCACCCTGCAAAATATTGTTTACTATAGAATAAATAAGCTACCTACTCATCAAACGTGGTAGGTACCTACTTAATTGTTGCGAGATTCTAAGTAACGATTAGTTGGTAGTTTATAAATATCGGTATATTGTTGGTAGTGTCGTACCGCGTACGTAAAATCTTGTGAGAACATCATTCTAAACATATGTATATACTAGCTTCTGGTCGCGACTTCGTCCGCATGAAATTTCTTGTTCCCCCGACCCGCCCCGTCGCGCGTCGCATCGCATCGCCTGCTCGCGCTGTTACTTCGTTTTCGCTCTTTATGACTTTTTTGTTTATGCTAGGCTCCTAGTGATGTTAAGTAGCCTGTACTCTTCCTCAAGAACCTAGTGATGTTAAGTAGCCTGTACTCTTCCTCAAGAACCTAGTGATGTTAAGTAGCCTGTACTCTTCCTCAAGAACCTAGTGATGTTAAGTAGCCTGTACTCTTCCTCAAGAACCTAGTAATGTTAAGTAGCCTGTACTCTTCCTCAAGAACCTAGTGATGTTAAGTAGCCTGTACTCTTCCTCAAGAATTAGGCTTTCAAATGCAAAAAGAATTGTTCAAATGCAACTGGCAGTTCCAGAGATTAGCGCGTTCAAACAAACTGTTCAGCTTTATTATAACATAAGCTTTATTATAGCTTTATTTAATAGACAGATTAAAATACACTTAGATCCTACGTATAATGTTGTTATTGCCAAGTTACACGACCAAGGTCGAAGTGCTTGCTACACTCATCGTACTTATAACGGTTACATCACTGATTACACTTGTTGTCATTTACCTATGTACAGACGCCAGCACATCAACCTAACCGAACCTTAGGCTTTAGTGATAAAGTTGAAAATCTATTAAAGAAATTTGACAGATTGTAGTAGGTTGATGTGCTGGCGTCTGTACCTATTGTATTTACATATTTCCTTCTTTATTTACTACTAGCTTCTACTCGCGACTTTGACCGCGTGATTCTTGTTTTACAATAATATATACCTATCCTATGATACGCAGCAACACTGTCTACCCGTAAAAGAAAGAATCAGTGGGATCAGTAGTTCCGAAGACTACGACTACATACAAAGTCAACTTATTTTACCTCTTTATAATATTGGATTAAACTAGCGACACGCCTAGCTGCTTCGCACGATTTTTACGGCCGAACAAAATGTGGAGATTTCTTTATATGTAACCTTAATGTTAAAGTTTAATAATAAATTGTCTAAACAATGCTGAACGCCGCATCAAAATCCGTCGCGAAGTTTAGAAAAACAGAACAGACAGACACGATAGGCGACTAATTTATAATGTGTATAGATAAACGCTAGGCGTCAACCCGACTTCAGCAAGTATCAATGCTCGTGCCTTCTCTGTATGCCTTTGCCCAGCAGTGGGACAGTGCTAGACTGGTATTATTTGATAGACTTCCTTTAGAAGGTCTGTAACCACCAGTGGACTGCTATATACACTGATCGGAATCTAAAAGACAAAGTCAAAGTTTTTTATTTGTTAAACATAGGTGTAAAAATAGGTGTTTAAAATAAAATAGGTACAGAGATCTCTATGTTTTGCCGTTAACGGCGTACAAATATCAAGTAAGTAGGTATACGAAATTAACTTTTGTTAAAATTAAATGACAATCTAACAGACTTAAACTATCCTCTATTATTATAACTATTGCATACAGATATATATAGTGGTGTATCAAACGTTCCGTCTCTGAATATCATATTCTCAAATCGCCATAATCGCAAATCATCACATTATCAAAACATCATTCGTAGCGACATTGTTAATTTCGAGTAGAACGCCGCGCCGCGCGCCGCCGCGCCGCGGCCGCCGGCCGTCGCGAATATCAACCGCCAAAACAATGAAACATTAAGTAGATCTACTTCCGTTAGTTAGATCTATAGATTTATATCAGATGGTACTTCATGGAAAGAAAAAACGTTGCCTTCCAGGATATCATGCTGCGATTTCGTGAACACTCAGGGAGCATGGAAGAAGACAGCTTGTTGCGCCGAACGTAAGTGACATGGGAGTAGGGCAGCAAGATGATTTAGTGAACGCCCGAACAGCGCTGTATGTAGATATAAGTTTACCTTGACAATGGTTGAGTCAATGAATTAATCTAATTTTAATGTTCTCTCTTACATGTTCACATTTCTGCAGAAGTTTAAAATCCAATCAGAGTGGTTCAGTAGCAATTAAAGTCTTAGGCCCCGTTCACGGCCCCGGGCGACGCGAGCTGCGTCAAGCGACCTGCGCGCGCTTCACCTGCCTCCGTCGGTCGCTGCGCAAGCTGCATCGCGGTAAGTTGCCCATGCTCTACACATTCATTTTGACACACACATCTAAGCTTTTACTTTTATTTGTTTTCTCCGCAGTTACTGTCACGAGATGCATGTCGCTCGAGCGTGCAGCTCGTGGACACGGGGCTACGTATTTCGGGCAAACCTAAGGGTAATCGCACACGAGCCACCTGCTACGCTACGGCCTCACGTGTGCGACGAAACGATACAAAACGTATGAAAAAGTACGTGAACTGCTTGTCGCTGGTGGTTCGTGTGCGCCTAGCCTAAAGTCCGAAGCACATAAGTTTCCAAGGCTTGGCTCTCTCTCTCTTGTAAAAAAAAACTGCACGACATTTTCCTTGCTTTCATTAAGTTCAGAGTCTATTTTATTTTAGTTAATAATGAAGGACCTGCGCCTTTGCTTATTACAACTATAATATCTTTAAGGTCACGTCCATCTGGGATGAGCTCTACGTGTCATTGCATTGCGCCCGACGACTCTCAGAAAATAGTTTCAGAAAACCTAAAGTCTCCTCTAGGGGCAAGAAATTAAATCACAAAAGTATCAAGGTGTGTTGGAATTTTATTATATTTACTTAAAACATGTAGTTGTGTTTAATTTTACAATTTTAGGATTATAAAAAGAACAATATAAGTCTTGTACAATTGAAAGCAATATAGTTTACTGTGGTCTTTAGAACAGGCTCTCACAATGTTCTGTAGATCTACTTTGAACTTTAGTACTTGACCGCTGCTATATGCGTCGTCGTTTCAACAGGCCAGCAGTATGTACCTACTCTTTGGAAACCATTACGACAATGGGCACCGTCGATAGCTCCTGATTGTCTGTCTTCAAGCGTTTTGTTTGTTGTTTCCTCGTCTTCATTTGTAACTTCTGCTGGGTTCAATGCGACTGTTATTTTGTCTGATTGTTGATACCCGTCCATTTTTGTTTTCGTTGAAACATCCTTAGCTTCAACGATGTCCATGCCTGCAACTTCGTGATTTTGTTCTTCAGATGTTCCACGTTTATTAACATCTTTGTTTGATGTTGGCTCCAGGTCCCCTGCACTGACCACGTCGTCTACTGGATCTTTAAAAAAGAATTCGCCTTCAGGACCAGTCTCTGTAGAACTGAAGAGGTTGTCCCCAATGATCTGCTGGAGTTCTCCTGAAGGTTCGTCCATGATGGTTTGAATGTTCCTGGCTCCTACAGAACTGAGGAGTATCAGGGTCAGCAGACTAGTCGCTTCCATTGTTAAAGGACTGTATATCAGACAACTGAATTTCTAGTCACAATAACTGATGATGGAGGGAAGCGAGCGCGGTCAGATCCCCGGTGGAACTAATGAATGCAATCCATCCACTTTGATTTATATATTGAGCCTGTTTACCTGTACACATGACGTTCACATAACATGGACGCGTTCTGACATCATAGTACGATGTTAAAACTATCCTCAGTTAGGTTTCACCATGAGTTCACTGAGTCACCCGCGAGGTATGTCTCTCTATATCGAAACGCCGGGAATACAGGAAGGTGTCGTGAGTTATTCCTGCGATTTTCAAAGAACTTTAGAGAGTGACAACCCTCTTGCGTGGGAGGAAAATGTATGTTATTATGTAATAAGGATTATAGGACGGCGCTTCATGAGCTATTATAAACACACATATTTCGATGATTTTCCTTCAATTTAAAATTAAGTGTTTGGTACGGAGATTTTATCCTTATGATTGAACCTATGTATTGTGCCATATAATACAGGAGGTGCTTTTTTCGCATTTATGTCGCGGTCGGTTAGATTCCCGGCTCAGGCTAACGGTAGAATCAATATTTAAGGTTCTTCTCCTCCGGGCTCCTTAACATTATTTTGCATAACAACAGGATAAAAAGCGAAGAGATGCTGGAAGAGATTTCTTTAGAAACAAGCATCATATTTGTATTTTTCTGTTCCTTTCTTCTTGTCTGTTTATATGCGTGTTACGTGCCCTGCCTACACCAAATCACCTGAATAGCGACATGATTAGCAATTTATGTCAATCGGTTGTTTCCACATGAAACTACAACACACCATTTTGCTGAATCAACGAATCGACGCTTCGTGTCGCCGTACGTTCACCTGCTTCCAAATCTGCTGATGCCGCATCCACACTTACGAATCGTCTTACACTTCCGTAAATGAAATCCAATCTAGACTTAGAACTTAGCATACATGCATATATATTCGAGGTAGCGGAATTGTCCGAAAAGGTTACCGCTACCCCGGAACATAAAGGGCTAAGGAAGGAACACGGATGGGTTTTAGTCAGTAAGGGTCTTCCCACATTTATCGACGCGGAATCGGCTAACGCCGGTCAAAAAAGCCTTTATGTCTACGTAATAAGGGTGTTACTAATACCATTCGCATCGACTCGGCTCGGGCGACGCGAGCTTTTTGCCTATTAGCTCGGCGATATGTCGAATAGTTTGGTGATACGCACTCGGCTTAAGCCGATTCCGCGTCGATAAATGTGGGGACACCCTAAGAGTCTGACACTCCCTTCCACTCCACCCGGAGCGGGAGGAGTCATTTGATGATTTCCCATCCACAAAAAAAAAGTATACATTTATATTGTAACTTTTACCAAATTAACCCTTTATAAAACAAATTCCGGTTTTTTTTTAAAACTCCTCCGGCTATCACCTCCGTTATTTGTGTGTGCTTATATGGTTTAATAAATCAACAAAAAGCATGATAATCTAAAACCATCCCATTCAACACACGCGTTAGTTCACACGGCCTTGATATCCAGAACATCTTCGGACAAAGGAAGTTATCAATGAGTCAACGATTGAATGGAAGTTAAGTTCAATAGGTGACTAGTGTGTCACGCACGTGGCGGACTCTAAACGCGTGCGTTTACGTTTGGATGTCCTGTTTCCGAAGGAGGTCAGCGAGCACGCGCTCGTGTGGGGAAATAGGGATACCTAAACTTTTACTAACATAACTGAAGTGTGCTACATTATCCCTGAAAAGTAAATATATAAAAGACCCACTCGTCAGTGTAATTATGTCTAAATGATTGCGTCATTTGGTGCAGTGGTGGCCTCGTGGCCACGACTTACAAGTTGTAGGGCGTAGGTAGGACCCAGACAGGCGCTTTCATCATCATCATGATCATCATTTCAGCCGAAAGACGTCCACTGCTGGACATAGGCCTCCCCCAAGCACCTCCATGTCGACCGGTTTTGTGCTTCTCGCATCCAACGAGCTCCTGACAGGCGCTTTACTTTGTGTAAATTATTTCATCACCACTGCTCTCAAAACGATGAAGGAAAACATAGTGAGGCATGTCCTAGAACCAACAATTCGAAGACGTGACATCTAGGTACCAACCCGCACTTGGCCCGCGTGGTGGATTACGGCCCGCTCCCTCTCACAGAGACGAGACCTGTGTCCCAGCAGTGGGAACATTATGGACTGATTGTTATAACGTCATTGGTCGTAGTGTCTACTTGTCTGCTGAAAAACCTTACGTTATCAACAGTTGGTTTGACAGGAGTAGGTAGTGGTACAGGTTGAATGACTCGCTGTCATTACCATGATTAGGATATAGGATTAAATTAAATTATGATTAGTATTGTTCTCAAGTAAGTGACATGTTATGTTTTCATTGAGAATAAAGTTTCTTTAAACCTAATTTCCTTAATTAAAAACTAGTCGCATACTCATCTCAGCGACAATGAATGTAAAAAATGTAAGAAAATAAAAAAAGTGGGAAGTAAGCAGGCGGGACCCATTCCAGCAGGTTGTGGAATGGGTCCCGCCTACTTCCAACTTTTATTTAATTTAAAATGTTGTTTTTAGCTTTCAGTTTTTATTTTATCTTAAGTGTTTTTACCGCAGTCGGGTTTTTTTAATAACTTTTTTATTTATTTCCAGCTTTTTTACTTTATTTACAAATAAGAAAGATTTCGCAGACGATTTTGTTCTTGCAAGGAGTTTTGGTCGTGAGGGTTATTTAAAAGCTTTTTTGGATCAAGTGCACATTATACTTAAGCGTTTTTTTACGATTTGTCACTTCGAATTACTTTTAACCATATAAGTTGTATATATGTTTGTTATCACCTTTTAAACCCCTTCATTTTGATATCCCACTCGATGGTATTAGAAGAATAAAAAAATCGAACTCCACAATATGGCACCCCAAATCCGCCATTTTACTTTTTTTATTTTAATGTAGCCAGTGACAAGGTCAAAGCATTTATTTCAAATAGGCACATATAAGGCACTTTTGGACGTCAAGAATTACAATAAATAAAATAAAATTGATTCTAGTCGCCCCTTCCAAGAGGTAGTTTTCGTATGGAGAAGAATGGGCAAGAAACTCCACCGTTACTCTTTTAAAATGTTTTACAATATTTTGCATACATTAGTTATAATAATAATATGTGAAGACGATGCACCTAAAATAAAATTACTATACCACAATAAGTAAAAGAATTAAAAATGAAACCATGAAAAATATAAATTAATTATCTAATAGTGGTGCTCACATATTTACGAACATACCATGTTTGTAAAGTAAACGTTTTTCATTTTAAAAAAATAATAATAAGCCAAGGTGTGAGTTAAAGTAATTAGAGAATCTAAATCGATGTCAATAAAGAATAAATTTTACAATTAAATTAGCAACCAGTTTGATTTTGTCTAAACTCTAGATTGTCCTATGGAGCAGGACCAGCATGTTTCCAAGCGTTCTTACCTTGGATATAATGTTCTAATTTATATGTAGTACGCTTGTTTACAAAGTGTACGTTTAATGTGAGTTTTAAATTTTCTTTTATTTAATTGCTATATATCACAAGGTATTTTATTGTAACATTTAACACAGTACCCCATAAAACATGTAGGTAGGTATGTACTGTTTGGCTATTTTGAAAAATGGTTGATGTATTCTATTTATCTTTATTTCTAGTATTATTAAAAAGATGTAGATTTTTTCTTACATACATAATATTTTCATAAATGACTGACACTCATGCTATCAAGACAAATCTAAAGACGTATAATTTATCCAAATCCGTTCATTCGTTTAGGAGCTACGAGGGAACAAAGAAACGAATATACACCCATACATACTTATATACAGGTCAAACACATAACCCTCCTTTTAGGCTTCGCCGCAGTTGGGTAATTAGGTGTTTTTGACATATTGAAACTGAGAGTAGAATGCGAACGTTCATAAAATATACTAGAACTGCTAAAGTGCTCAAAGAATGATATGAGATTTGCAAAACTTATGATTAGATACATATTATCTACATAAAAACTTTTTTACAAAAAATAAACAACCGACTTCAAAAAAAACACTAAAAAGTGAAAAAATAACTTTAATTTCGGAATTCGGCGTCGTTGGTTCCTCATTTTCGTTTCTTGACACCGACTTCCGAAATTAAAGTTATTTTTTAACCGACTTTAAAAAAGGAGGTTCTGTATTCGACCCGTATGTATGATGTATGTATGTATGTATGTATGTTTGTATGTATGTATGTATGTTTGTATGTCCGCGATTATCTCAAAAACTACTGAACCGATTTTGATAATTCTTTCATTAGTGTGATCTACATACTTTCAGGAAGGTTTTAATATATAATACATTAGGTAATTATTGTTATGTACGAAGTTATATGCATAAATGTACTGCATCTCCGGCATTTCTATGCGAATTTTGATGATTCTTCGAGTTGTGTCTTCAATTCTTCAATGCACTAGTGTTAATTGAATTTATGTGGGGTAGGTACAACTAAAAAGTGAAAAATAAAAACTTTTTTACAAAAAAACCAACCGACTTCAAAAAAAAAACACTACAAAGTGAAAAATAACTTTAATTTCGGAAGTCGGTGTCAAAAAACGAAAATGCGGAACCAAAGACACCGACTTCCGAAATTAAAGTTATTTTTCACTTTGGAATTTTTTTTTTTTGAAGTCGGTTGTTTTTTTTGTAAATAAGTTTTTATTCTCTTTGTAGTGTCTTTTTTTTTGAAGTAGGTTATTTTTTTTTTGTAAAAAGTTTTTATTTTTCACTTTTTAGTAGTACCTACCCCACAAAAATTCAATTAACACTAGTGCATTGAAGAATTGAAGACACCGACTAGAATAATCATCAAATTTCGCAAAGAAATGCCAGAGATGCAGTACCTACATTTATGCATATAACTTCGTACATAAGAATAATTACCTAATGTATTATATATTATACTAAAACCTTCCTGAAAGTATGTAGATCACATTATTGAAAGAATTATCAAAATTAGTTCATTAATTTTTGATAAAATCGCGGACATACATACATACATACGGGTCGAATACAGAACCTCCTTTTTTTAAGTCGGTTAAAAATGGGAAAACCTTTCATCTTGAAATAATTTACTTTCATGAAAGTCTTTCCATCGTCTCCATCGTTATTTCCCGGCTATACGACCATTTGATTATATTGTAGCACGGGCAGAATTTTAATTAAACTCCGTAGGACTGCACGAAGTGGCTGGAAATGGGTCACAGAGTTTTACTGAAAGAAATCGCTAGAGCACTACAGGTTCCGTTGTTAGTCTATAACTTACGCTTTACTACTTCGGGAGGCACAAGTGTTTAGTGTCCAACAGATATAAATAAACTGTTCTAGTTACTCCGGTCGGTCTCAGCGGCCTTGAAACGAGTCGGGTGAGATGCGGTGTTTCATTGAGCTGTGGGGATGCTGACTCAAGGACCTGAGACTGAGCTAATAGGCCATTGCTATCTATAATGTGTGCGCGGGGTGTTGTCCACGCGGCGTTTTTTTTTGCGTGCACTGAATTTTCTACGCACTGCTTAGCGCCGAGAGTTGAAAATTCAACGGTGTATTTTTGAACACGCTGGGGTGCGCTTTGTTGGATTCTCAACGCTTGGCTCAACACCGACAGTTCAAAATCCCACCGCGATATTTTGACGTCCGTCCGAACGTGGGTTGAAAGGTCGGGTTTTTCCGTTCTTTAGGGGTTCTTCTTCTGTACTTTCTTCATGCTCCTGCCCTTATCCCAATGTAATCGTGGTCGGTGCAACATGTATTTTCCTTCCAAACTTCTCTATTAGTCGTCATCCCGATAGTTGGTCCTTTCTAGCCATATCATCTTTCACACATTCATATTTCAACATTTTCCTCACTATATTTGCTTCATTCCTCCGCATCACATGCTCGTACTACGACAACCGATTGCCACACAACTTTTCAGTTACCGGTGCCACTTTCAGACTTCCTCTTATGTACTCGTTTATTATTGTATTAATTCACCTAACACCACACGTCCCTCTAAGCATTCTCATCTCAGCTGCATGCGTTGCCTTTCATTCATATTTCATTCTTCTTCTATACGTACATAAATAACGTACAGCGTTACATATAGGTACCTACGCGTGGAATTTTTCATACTAAGTATACCTACGGTAAGTATTCCTGTTAGGTAACCTACCAAACAGGAAAAATAAAATTGGAATTTGTTTAGTCAATAATTTGTTCTATTACAACATTTAAATAGTTTTCCTCACCGATGGGAATTTCTCCTATAAGTATCATACGTTCATTAAATAAAAATTAAATTGGGTTTTTGGAGACATCGCCAAACGGTTGGTCGACTCTTCACGTGACCAGTACGCGCAGGCCACGAGGTCAGCCCTCAGCATGCGTAGCATGACCACCATAGAAACGGGTTTTCTCGACGAAAGATTACACAAAATGTCAGATAGAACAGACAATGTCAACTGCTGAGGGCTGACCTTGTGGCCTACGCGTGCTGAGGGCTGGCCTATTTTTGGCCAAAGAATCAGCATCGCCGCACAACGTGGCAGTGCGGCGGCCTTTTGGCCACTTTTCCTGTTGATAGCGATGCAGACGAATTTTTGATGTCCTATGATTTTTTCCCCCCTTTTTAGATTATTTTTCATATTATTATTTGAAGTCTGTTAGCTTATATTATTTAAATATTACAAATTAATTTATTGGTTTGACTGTAAAGGCGGGACCGCAGACAATTAAAAGTCCCATGTAATAGGGGGCAACCTATTGCCATCAACCAGCCACAAGCCCGGGCTGCTACTGAGAAATTCCAGATGGAAAAAGCAATAACACTTTGCCTGGCTAGGGAATCGAACCCAGGACCTCATGCTCAGCAGTAGAACAAGGTTAAACATGTAATTTTATTTACCAGAAGCTGAGAATAATAATTATGTACTTAAGTCAATAAAGTATTTATTTATGGAAATGCCAATGGCCATGAATATAAATATAAGTACGTTGATTATTTGATTAAGTTTACGAGTATCTTTTAAAATATGATTCAATCAACATAACATGACGTGCTTATTTACAATCATTTTTCGTTTTAAATTATTCTGTGTTTTATATCACATGTTGTCTTAAGCTTCTTTTCATTGATTTAAATGGTTAATTTGTATAGTCGGGAAAATTAATTGTTTATGAAATTGACACACTGCCTACATCAATTTTCAGTATTTTTATTTTATCTCAAACTCAAAACATTTACTTCAATTAAACCAATTACAGGCACTTTTGAATTATCAAGGGGTCGGTCAGTCAGGAAGATGAAGCTAGTTGCGTAGTAGGTACCTATAGAGAAGAACGAGCAAAAAACTCCACGGACACTCTTTTAAATCAAAATAACATGGAAGCGCCCACGAAGCGACACGCGCTTTACTTCTGGTAACTAATTGCACAAACACGCAATCATTTACTTATGAAATTACCGATTTTTGATACTGGCTATTGTGAAGATCGATATCCTCCATTCTATTTAGAATTTCAAATTCAAATTAATTGTATAAAATACATAATTATGTAGTATGACATTTTGTTTTTCAAAATCAGTTGTTCACTTGTTTTCGAGCCGTTCGATTTTTTTTAATATCGCTGTTTCTGTAACCATGGAAAAATCGAACTTGCCGCGCTACTTTCAAAAACGAGTTCCATCGTGGCACCAACGCAGCACAGCAGCACGCAATATTAAAACAACGTGAATGGGCATGGTACTGCATGTGCACGCACGGTCCTTTTTTAGTTTGATCGCTTCCGTCACAGTAGACAGATTTATACTGTGCTTCCGTTCTGGGAATTTTAATCTTAACAATGAGTCCCATGGCCGACCGGAGACGACAGTCGATAACGATGAATTGAAAGCCATAGTGGAAGCAGATTTATCTGAAACCATGTTGGAACTTGGTGACCTCTGGGGAAGATATTTGATTTTTTGTATGTTTGTTTGTTACGCTTTCACATAAAAACGGCTGAACGGATTTGGATGAAATTTGGCGCATGGATATATCATGACCTGGATTTGGACATAGAATGAATTATTCCATTCCTTTTTATCCCGGTATTCCCACGGGATCGAGACTTATGCGGGTGAAACCGCGGGACACAGCTGGTAGTTAATAAAAGTCTGAAATCACCAACCTGTCTTGAGCAAGTATGGTGATCAAAGCGCGTGCCTTCTCTGTATGAGAAGAGGCCTTTGCACAGCAGTGGGACAGTGATAGGCTGGGTGACATAAGAGATTACTTCAAGAGCACGCTACCAAGTATTCTGTGCCCATAGGTAATAATTACACCACACCGTTCATGTGAATCACACAAGTTGCACGTATACATGGTTGTGGGATATCAATATGTCGACATAGACCTAAAATTACCTTTAAGTATATGAAATAAGTAAGCGCTTAGTAATTTGTCGTAAATATCATGTTTTATAACATAAGGCGGGGGCGTCCATTAATTACGTGAGGTGATTTTGGTGATTTTTGGACCCCCCTCCCCTCTTAGTGATAATAATTATACCGTGAGATTTGGCTCGACCCCCTCCCCCTCTAGTCTCACGTGAGATTGTTCCAGTGTAAATACGTCAATTTATGTTTCATTGAGTTAGATTTATTAAAAAAAAAAAAAAACAATTTGTTTAATAATTTTTATTTAAGACTAGTTAAGACTCAATTCAGCCTAGTTTTCTCGCCATTTTCCACTATTTCTTGCGGAAAAAAAAATTACGTGATACTTGCCAGCCCCCCCCCCCCCCCCGCTCCCCCCACGTGAGAATGGGTGCGAATCGGCTTGACCCCCTCCCTCCCCCTGAACGCCTCTGCCTCACGTAATTAATAGATGCCCCCTAACAAGAATACACGGGTAAATAAGGTGGTACCTACTCATCCAATAATACAAAACGAAAATAACTTTCCTGTAAAAAAATAACGATATTCATCATCATCTTCACTTCCCCGCACGGTTAGGCAGATGTGTACATATTATAGTACACCCACATTTCGCCAGTTAGGTATGTTTTTCAGGGGCGAGCCCATTGCCATCTACCGGGCACAATTGCAGACTCCGGGCTGAGAATGAGAAATTCCAGATAGAAAAACCCAATAACGTTTTGCCCGACCCGGGAATCGAAGCCATGTAATAAGGGGTGAGCGTACTGCCATCAACCGAGCACAAATCCAGACTTCAGGTTGCTCAAAACCTCATAACACATTGCCTGACCTGGGAACTGAACCCAGTACCTACCTCATGCTCAACAGTAGCGCTTGCGACTACTAGACCGATGAGGCCGGTAAATAGAATTATGTATGTAGGAAAATTGATAGGATTATAACCTCGATGAATATTATACAATATAATATGCGTAGGAGTAGCTTACAGCCACGTGTATGACTGGTAGGGAAATAACACCGCTCTTCTCTCTTATAAGACTCTTCTAAGACCGTAGCTTTAGTGGCGCCTCTAAGTGCGGCAGGTACCTACTTCTTTTTAATGAAAGTACAAAAGCTTAAGTTGAGTAATTAATGAAGACAATGACACTTCACACTTGAACTTTTTGTGCTACCAATATTAAACTTTTTGCTGTCATTACAATGGAATTCCCATTCAGTTGCCAGTCGGATAATGACCATTTTTACTTGACACTAGCCCTCGTGTCCGCGGGCGATTTTTTATCGCGCACTGAAGTTTGAACGCACTGCTCAGCGCCGAGAGTTGAAAATCCAACAGTGTACTTTTTGACGTGCTGGGATGCGCTCTGTTGGATTTTCAAAGCTCGGCTGAACACCGACAGTTTAAAATCCAGTGCGCGATAAAAATAGCCGTGTTGAAAAAAAAGCAACAATATTTCAAATTCAATACGTTTTCATTTAGTTCAATACTCTGCCGTGCCAGCGTACACTCCGCCACGTGCCAGCGTACACTGGGCTCGCTCTTCGTGTGTTTCTACACCATCAGTCACGTTTTCTCGAACAGAATTCTAAGTACCTTATTATAGGTACCAACAGTTTTTGCGCTGTGCGAATTGAATTAGCACAAAAAAGTAAGTGGTTGAGTATATAGACTGACTTTAGAATATTGTCATAGACTACCTTCTGCCCGCGACTTCGTCCGCGTGAAAGGACAGTGGGCAAATGTGTGTGGGCACCGTACCCAAAAAAATTAACTGTAAGTAGCATTATGACCAAGTCCATCTTTTATGCCCTGATAAGCTAAATATTTCCTTTTATTAAATCAATTTAACTTCCTCACATATCTTTTTTCTCCAAGTGAATTCAGACATTCTGTGTTAGGATTAATTAAACTACTCCATGAAGGCAACAAAGATCAACATAATGCTACAATTAACTTTGTGTCTGGTTACGCTCTTACCTTTCTACTTTCTAGTTTTAATCTAAAATATAGCAACTCTGCAATACTGTAGCTTATCCCATTAGTGAAAAAATATTCGGAATCGGACCAGTAGTTCCGAAGATTACCCCCCAAGTACATACAAACTTACAAAATTTACCTCTTTATATTGTTATTATAGTATGTGTTCAACCTTGGCTCATTTGGTAAAACTGCCAAAACTAATTCCGTCATAATAATTAACAAAATAATTTTGATCTAATGTAATGAAGTTAACGATCGCTCTAGTACGCTCTAATGGTGCTAATTAATATTTTAATCACGTTGTACAGCGTCATGTGAAGACACGTGTAATGTGTCACCCTGTATAATTACATAGCTCTAAGCATCTGAGCAGTATTTTAAAGAGGTATCGTGTTACCCAGTAACTGGGTTATGTGCGTCAGACAGGCAGTCGCTCCGTGTAAAATACTGGTATTCAGCTGCAGCCGGTTTGACTGGAAGATGATTTTGAAGTATTTTGTCTGAATGTACTAAATACATAGTAATACACACATTTATTAGCTTACGACTGAAGACACTATGTGGTTTCCTACTTACACACAGAAAGTAGGTGTTTTGTACCTCTAATTTTCATGCATATACTGCCTATAATGTTCCCACTGCTGGGACACAGGCCTCCTCTCGGTGAGGAGTGGGCCATTATCCACCACCACCACGCGGACCCAGTGCGGGTTGGTAGATTATGTCACAAGTCTTCTAGGACATGGTTTTCTCACCATGTTTTCCTACATCGTTTTGAAAGCAGTTGGGATGAAATAACACACAAAGTAAAGAACCTGTTTGGGTTCAAACCTACGACCTTCAAGTCGTAAGTGGGGGCCGTTACCACAGGGCTACCACTGCTCTTAGTGTTTACTATACTAATAATAGACCGAATTCGGCCTTGGCAGCCAATCTCGATGGAGACTAGCCATATATGCCGGAAATATTATAGTGCAAGTGTGCGCACACGCAGGTGAAGGTATTTACTATGTAAGCCTTTGGGTTTTTTGCTTTTTTATGGAAAATCTAAAGATAATTGTCATGTCTAAATAAGTTTTTCTCCATAATTTGACAAGAATATCACAAGATTTTCCTTAAAATTTTAGTGAATAAAACGCCATTGGTATTTATTACGTAATTTTATTACTTTATCCTTAAAATTACAATAATTAAAGCTTGACACATTCCGACATTCGTTTTTCCGACTACTTACATTCACATTCAAAAGAAGGTTTTATTTACTCTAAGCTACCTAAGTCACAAGCTTACTTACACGAGGTGTAACAGAATAAACGCAAGTCCTGCAAGTAGTTTGTTTATAACTGACTACAGCATCGACTACAGTAACTATGTACTAACTATCTATATTAAAAGAGGTAGGAACCTTTGTATATTTACATAATTTAAAAAGCTAACAATCTTAAAATAATAATATGTACAAGTATATAAAAAGGGAGGGAAAATAATCAAAGGGCATCAAAAAATTCGTCCGCATCACTGTCAAAGAGGTAGGTAAGTATATTATTCAAAAATTATGTATTTTGCCATACTGACCGCTGATCGAGCCAAAGAAAATTAAATTTTATTTCAAGGAAATAAGACTCAGCACGAATAAAAGGGTCAGCACGATTTTCTTAATAAAAATACTTAGCTTTATAAAAAATTGTTTTGATCGTTGATTAGGGTGTATGAGGTCTTGCGTTAATTATGTTACATATTGTTTACAAACAAGAACTATTGCTTCAGATTCAAGAAATACACTTGACAGGCAGCAAAAAAAACATTGATATGCAGACATGATATTAAAAAGTACATACTTAATTGTTATTTTTGCGATTGTAATGACTTGCATAAGAGAATCAAAAAAACATTGGATGCAATAGGTAGATACATTTAAAAAACCCCCTTGTCCTCTCTGACGTAGTTTAAACAATACTTAAACAGAACACAGCACCACGCCTGTACTTCCCGCAGGGTTAGGCAGGGGTGTGCCTATAGTAGACCCACATGTCACCAGTTATGTTTAGATCCCATGTAATAGGGGGGCGCTATTGCCACCAACCGGGAACAAGTCCACACTTCAGGCTGCTACTGAGAAATTCCAGATGGAAAAGTCCAAAAACACTTTGCCCGACCCGGGAATCGAACCCAAGACAAAAAAGAAAAAAATACTTCAAGGTAAAAATAATAATTAATTGCCATAAATACCACAATACTTATAATTAACTGCTTGCATGCTGTCTTACGTCGACTGTAGGTACGCACGGCTACACATCAAGCTATACATTACATAACCAGTATAAGCAGACTTCTGATTGTACGAAAAACCTATACAATGCGAGCTCAGCTAAAACTGGAAATGTATAGCTTGATGTGTCGTCGTGTGTACAATCAATTGCTCGTCAGTGTAACAACTTCTCATTAATAACGCCTGTATGTCGTTGTAGTAAGAGAGAGAGGTTTTCGTATTAATATTTTATTTATTTAATCTTTTCGCACACAGAAAGGTACCAAGGCGGATTTTTTTTTTCGTGTTTACGCTACGCTTGAAATAAAAACTTATCTACAAGTTGTACAGAGCAGCGCGCGTCAGTACATGCGCTGGTCTGTACTACTTGTAGATAAGTTTGGAACAAGCCAGCGTTCTATAAAAACTCGCATCTTTGTTTAATAGTTATTTTTTATTATTATGTTGTTACAGGGGTGTTATCCCTTATAAGCCCTTTGAATAAACAAAATGCATATACAAAAGAGGTTTTTCATGGCGTCAGTCCTTGAATCATATCTTACAGGGCCGCTGTTATTTATTCAACTAATGCAATAATAGTGTCCTACTACTTATGTGAGAATGTAGAGAAAGTCAGAGGTACACGTACCTACTTCCCAAATAAAAGTTGGTGGGTAGTCATGTGGAATAAATATGTACCTTGAACTTTGTGGAACTTGAATAGTGTCACGAGGATCATTACAATAGCTGAACTGATTTCGATCGGAGTCCTTAAACATTACAATGCTTAAATTTTTTAGAAGGTACTCATTTTGTAGGCCAGGCTCCCCTCGGGACCCATCGGGTCTTCGCAAAAAGTTGTCAGACTTGCAACGTTCTGAACCCGTTTCCGTTCTATTTGTTGAGTAGGTAGACACCTCAATCAATAATATTTCTCTGTAAGTACTAACATTATGCTTAGCTCCTTTGAAAATTCCCGTAAATATCAGCGTTCAAGGCTCCTTGAGAATTGTAGTAAAAACACTTCAATGATTCAACTTTTACATGTTTAGGAACTATATTAATCACAGCTTAACAATAGCAAACCAAGTATTTTTTTTATACTTAAAGAAACAATCTCATTTTGTACCTACTTCCACGACTTTTATTTAATATCCTACTTACTAGTTTATTTGTAAACACAACCATGTCACCAACACCGCAATGCTTTAAAAAAGTATCTTTCGGTACAATGACCTCACACAATTGTTATTCCGATCACTTTCATAATACTGCGACATCGTTTTTTACTCGGACATAATATCTTCACGCTCGCTACCTACAAGGATGAACAGAACCAGTAACGACACCGTTCCATCTAGTTTCTTATGTCACTATATCTGCGAGCACATTTTTATCCATCTGTGCTTCAATGTCCATCAATCTTTCTCGACGCATATATTTCCAACCTTGTACTTTCCGTCGGGACAGGCGTCTCCTGAGAAGGCAGCTCTGTCATCAAGGTCAGTCTGTATGGTGGTCGTAACCACTTGGTCTTCTCCATTGCTCCAAATCCATTTGTCGTCGTCATATGCTTTCGTTCTTTGCTCGTGAGCTCTTGGAGTCACTTCGTTGTCTTGAGTGGTCTTAGTACTGTATTTATTACTACCATCTCTAGTATTATTAGGTCGATTATTGTTATTAGCCGTTCTGTTATTTGTTTTCGCCGGACGATTAATCTTATCTGAATTTTGTTTGGCAAAAAGATTCAAAGAATTTGTGTTATTAGCAGAGTTAATGCTCCTCGTCGTGATATTAGCATTGTCTTCGCTTGAACTCTGATGGTCATTACTCCAAGTAATTTGTTGCTCGTTAATGACCAATGTGCGTTTGACGTCATCCAATTGTGTGCTAATTTGTGGCACAGAAACGTTTCCTTGAGTTTTATTTAATTCATTTGTCCGTTTCCTTTGATTTGTGACTTCTTCCTTCTCATGTTGCACAACTGGCGATCTATTTTTAGTATCTGTATTGTAACTATCTTGATCAGTATTTTCAAATCTATTATAAATGTTAGCAGGCTCAGCGACTCTATTCCATGGAACCAGTCTATTCCACTGATACGGATTCTGATAACTATACGGCATATCTACTCTTCGACCGTCACCATTACTGTTAACCACTGGACCCTGATACACATCACTGATCACTTCACCATCGTACCGTTTTGCATACTCGTACACTTGCACTGGGCGATATCCATTGATGTTTTCATACCCGAAGACGTGATCCAAAATGGGTGAACTGGGGCGATAGTTGCCGAAACTGTCGTATGCATCGTACCTGTGCGTTGTGAACGCAGAACTTGTAGATACGAGGGAGATAAGTAACACGAGCAACATTGTCACTGGTTTTAATATCGGAGATGTTGTAATTTAAGTCGAGGTCCGAGGCCCGGTATTTGCGGTTATTGTGACGTGCGTACGCGCCGCGTCTTCACGATAAACTGCAAGACATGACGCACTGAACGTTTCTGTCTTCAAGTTGGTTCGTCTGTCTGAAGTAGGGATGGGAAATGACGAAAAAATAAATTAGGATAGTTAAGTGTTGAATAATGTTAATAGAATTTAAATTTTGAAGATATGACATCTATAATTCAAATAAAGTATAATTAATTAAATATCTCCAGTTAAAACAAAACTAACACAATATTATCCTCAATTATCTAAAGAAAAAATGTTAAATTAATGATGTATGCTTAATTATCTTTTTATGAAAACATGAATGCGAAATAAGTAGGTACCACTTAAAACCTCAGCATAATTTAATTATGTGCCACTTAACCTATGAAGCATGCTTTTAAACAAAGGGACCGATCTGACACAAATCATGAAAAATCGAACGATACTTTTACTGATTCACAATAGATTTTGATCGATAAACGTATCGTGGTGAGGGGTCAGCCCTAATGTTGACTTGATGATTCGAAGGAAGTAAATAAGAGTAATCTCACACAATCAGCGTCTGACCCGTAACAGACTACATTAAAATTATAACTAATGTAGTCTGTTAATTATTGAACAGTCATAGAAATTGTGTAAACATAGCATGTTTATTGTTTGCTTAGGTTGATCAATCATTTGTTTAACCCAAGTTTTCCAAGAATGGAATGCTAATTGGATTTTGTGATGTTCTAAGCGGCAATTTGACTAGAAACACTGAACGCATGTGTAGCATAAGCAAAATCAGTCTATAAAGTTCCCACTGCTGGGACATAGGCCTCCTCTCTGTGGAGGGAGTGGGCCGTAATCCACCACACGGGCCCAGTGCGGGTTGGTAGATGTCACGTCTTTGACTTTTTAATTCTAAGACATGCCGGTTTTCTCACGATGTTGTCCTTCACCTTCTTGAAAGCAGTGGTGATGAAATAATCTATTCAAAGTAAAGCGCCTGTCTGGGTTCGAACCTACGACCGAACGAACAACTCGTAAGTCGCGGCCATTACCACTGGGCCGCCACTGCTCTCCAAATTTCAATTGACGAGTAATAAATCTACATCCACACTATAATATTATAAATGCGAAAGTAACTATGTATGTCTGTCTGTAACCTCGGATTTCGATGTTTGGCACGCAAGGCGAGCATGACCTGGGTTAGGAGATAGGATACTTTTACCCCGGTTGCACGTTCCCGTCGGATAATTGTCGAGCTACACGCGGCGACGTCGCTTGCACAAACGAGTGACTATATAAAGGTATAAGGTGCCTACTTCATTATTTAATACTAGCTTCTGCCGTGTCGGGACTGATACCACGGCCGCACGGGAACGTGCTAAATACAGGGACAAAAAAGCTATCTGGCCATGGAAGTCCCGTCAAAATCTCTCTAGCCGTTTCAGAGATTAGCCGGAACAAACAAACAAACAAAAAGGACGATGCGTCAAAACGTCCCCCCTTAGTAAGGTGATAAATTTTTACTATGGCATGGCGACATCTCTCAAAAGTGCGGGATATCCCGAGAAAAATCATGTTTTAATGTTAAGTACTGTTTTTTGGCACAAAATAACAGTTTGTAAACCATATTCTTTGATTTTCAAAGTATTATAATTATAATATTTGTTATTTACAATGTATTAAAAAAATATGTAAAATCTTATTGATACTTTGAGGTCAAATAAAAATACGTAGTACCAGTGATAAGTTTATTTATCGGCAATGACTCTCTTTAACCTTTTGAACGCCATTGTCACATATTATATGTGACAAACGAAATCTTACCCTGAACGCCACGTCACAAATAGGTATCAAAATACACGTCCCACGGGTCGCACCATATTATGAAATAAACAATTTAATCATTTGTGTGTTTTTATTTATATAATTTAAAAGTTTAAGCTTCCGTCTACATATATTGTATTGCATGAAACTAATGGAAATAAACCACCAATATCGAGAAATTTTTTGTTTTAAGTGTGTGTGTGTGTTGTTTTGTTAAAGTGGCCTGGCGTCAGGGGTACGGCGATACGTTTTTACTCTGGCGTTCAAAAGGTTAATACAATCAGTAAAAAATATAGTAAAGGTCGGCTGCAGGTGGCGTCGTGGTATGTACAGTCCATTGCGTAAGTGCTCCGCACAATATGATTTCGCAAGCTTGATATGATAGCTTCCTAAAGCAAAAAGGAAAACAACGTTTTCGGATAAGCGAGGAAATTCTTCAAAATGAGGAATATTTGCTTCCATTGGTAAGTACAAAAGCCACTCTTAGTCTATTCAAGTTATTCATTTGTACATAATCATTCAATACTTCAATAGAGATTAGGCGTGTTCATTTGAGAGTGGACTATGTTGACATTCTCAGGAGCGTGCACATTGTCTATAGCGACACGGTAAAATGCATTTATTATGGCCGCACCAATTTTAAAATCGGTGAACATATTAGGTAACGTTTTATTGAAATATTTCTGTCTCAACAACTTAAATCTGTTTTTGAATTTGCCATTCACCGCTAATTTTGTAAAACATGAAATATTTATTTCTCTTGACTGTACCTATTTACCTGTCAAAAAGAATAACCTAGGATAAGACAAAGTTTAAAACAGTAGACGAACTAGCAAGGGGTCGAGGATAATATCAGACCGGAATAAATCATACTATTATGTGATAGTTCGTTGTGTATGTAGTTACACACAAAAACATAAAGCCTCTTCTGTCATCTTTGGTTATAATAAAAAAAAATATCTATGGTTAGGTGACTTGTTAATGAGATATCCCTTATGCTTACAATCTCCTGTTATATTATTTTAGTAATAGCTGTTCGTTTGGAATAATCTGTAAGAATGCATCAGTCAGTGTATCAGTGTTGTCCGTTAGGTAGTAATATGCAGGAACGCAGGCTTTCATTAATTCACTAAACACTAAAAAACTTCGCAAGCAATGGGAAAGTACTATTACTACTGAAGGCTGCGGGTGTCGACCTCAGGACCAGCTGCTTCTCACACGGACAACTGTACGTCGCTTGCGCCCGCGTCGCCAGTCCTAACTCTCTGTACATTTTGGCAGCTGAGACCGAAAATACAAACGCAGTATACTGGAAAGTTACGACTTCCACGTGAAGAAAGCCGTGGGCAGAAGCTAGTTAATAAATAAATTTGAAATTCTATAATTGGTTTTAAACCGTTTTAATTAAATAAATAAATGTAGCGTTCTCGACATCGCTCTTCGAACTAATACCTGAAATAGTAGTATTTCCGGCATCGGCACCTACAGAACAGTATGTCAACAATAAATTAAAACAAAAAAGGCAATTTTTGTTAGATATTGTATATTTCTGAAACTAATTATAGGAACTATTATTTAAAAGAAAATTACAGATAACGAAGTACATCACCTAAGGACCTAAAACAGGTCCCAGCGGCATTCGATACACAGATTACGATTGGGTTATTAATTCGTAAGCCAGAAGTATCGATGACAGCGTGACGTATCTCACATAAACCAAGAACAGAACATTAGGTCATAGGTGACACACACCCACAGAATGTTGGTCAGATAGCTCAAAATGCTATAGCTTTAGGGAAACCAAAATCTATAGTGCGATTTCCTCTTATTGGTATACGTGCGATACGACACGCCGTAACGCATACTATGACTTAGTTTACAAATTAACAGCTCAACACATAATCATCATTTTCATTTCAGCCGAAAGACGTCCACTGCTGGACATAGGCCTCCAAATTTGCTTTAGGGAAACCCAACACATAATCAATCAATCATAATTAATAATTAATCAATGCATCGAATGCCGCTGGGAGCTATTCTGGGTCCTTATTGGCGAAGGCTAATTAAGCTTCCTACGCAAGTATTTTATTCGAATTGCGTCATCATCTAGACTATATAGGTATAAGTACCTACATCCCTTTACCGGTTCAAGGGTTATCAGTTTTCTCATACGTAACCTATTTAGTTCCTCATAGATCTATGGCGTACATGCATTCCTGTAACCTTATTCACCGTTACTTCCCCGTGGTCAATAAACAATGTACCTGTAGGATAATAATAAATGTTAAATCTGGCTCCAAACTAAAAGCAATTTGCTAAGCTTTGTTGTAATGAGCCCATTCCCCTCTTTTCTACTCCCCGCCCGTGACCGCTCGCGGCCGGATATGTATAAAGAAAAAACTTTTTTACAAAAACAACACCCGACTTCAAAAGAAAATACTACAAAGTGATAAATAAGTTTAATTTCGGAAGTCGGTGTCGTTGGTTCCGCATTTTAATTGCCAGACACCGACTTCCGAAATTAAAGTAATTTATCACTTTTTAGTGTTTTTTTTTTGAAGTCGGTTGTTTACTTTGTTAAAAAGTTTTTTTTTTTTTTTTTCACTTTTTAGTTGAACCTACCCCACACAAATTCAATTAACACTAGTGCATTGAAGTATTGAAGACAACGACTAGAAGAATCATCAAAATTCGCATAGAAATGCCGGAGATGCTGTAATAATAATTACCTAATGTATTATATACTAAAACCTTCCTGAAAGTATGTAGATCACATTAATGAAAGAATTATCAAAATTGGTTCGTTAGTTTTGAGAAAATCGCGGACATACAAACATACATACATACATACGGGTCGAATACAGAATCTCCTTTTTTGAAGTTGGTTAATAAATAATAACTTTGATTGCGGGAGTCGCTGGCAAAAAACGAAAATGCGGAACCAACGACACCGACTAACGAAATTAAAGAATTCAAGTTATTTTTCACTTTGTAGTGTTTTTTTTTGGAAGTCGGTTGTTTTTTTTTTTTTTTTTGTAAAACCTTTTTCTAAGGATCAGGCATTCAGGCCAGAAGTACTCAAAACTTGTATGTTCTACACACGCAGTTCGTTGTTAGCTGCATTCCACAACACGCGTCTTATCGTTACGTGCGTCAACGGAAACTAGTTCCAGAGAATACCACAAACGATAATGAGGATGCACGCGGAAATGCTAGCCATTAGCACCTAGTGCATCTGCATCCTTATATACCGAAATACTTGATAGGCCTTGCGTCAGCCGTGCAGTACTCGCAACTGGCGTCTAGGACCAGCGCCGTAATTACGTAACCATAGAAATGTAAACTCGTCAAAATAGGGAATACTAGACTACTCCCTATTTTGACGAACTTTATACGAACATACATAAATGTAGGGAACAGCTGATTTTTTTTTTTCGCGATTTCAAGTTTGTTTCAAGTCCTATAGTAAAAGTTGTTCATAATGAGGAGTACAATGACCTCTTAAGAGGTTGTTTGTCTTTTTCCAATAACCCTGTACAAATATAAGTATATTACTATATTTGTCTTTAAAATCATGAAAAACAAGAAATCGTAAAATATTTCTTGATTTTTAATTTTGTTTTCAAATATAGCAGCAACTATTTTCGCAGTAAATAAATTGCTCCTTTACCACTACCTAAGTATGTCACTAAGTGACTAGACAAGTAACGTAATAAAAATCACAAAGCGATACTTTAAACCCGGTTGGAAGAAGATGGCGTTTAAAGCCGGTTGGAAGACCCTTGAGAAGATGTAAACTAATGCTTAAATTATTATTTTTTTAGCTAGGTACATTTTATGGATTTATAATATAATAGATATTTTCTGGTCATATCGTGTTTTATTTATTTTATTTTCAAGACCCTAATTTTTTATAGTAGGTACAGTTCCCTATTACCTGGGACTGCAACATAGGTAACTGGCGAAATGTAGGCATCTCTGCCTATCCCTCCGCTGAATACAAGCGTGATGCCATGTGAGGTAACATTCCTCGTACTAATAAAAGCCTCAAATTCCCACACCCCTGAGATGCTTCTAACCATAAACAGAGGGATTAATAAACAAAGCATGCCCGGTGACCGGAAAGCACGGTAAACACGCCACATATGTAGCAGTGAGTGAATGATTGATGACAGCCCGGCCACGTGCGCCTCACGTGAACACGCGACAACCACTTACACTAGTTCTGAGGTTCGGACCTGCTTTGTGATGTGGAAAAGGATTACATTTTTAGGCGGAAAATTATTAAATTATAATCGTTTAGGTTTTGAGCCCCTTAAGTTGTGGTGAGAGCAGTGGCGGTATCGGCCCCGACTTATCTACGAGTTGTAGGTTGTGAGTTCGAACCCATCACCACTGCTCTCAAAACTTACTAAAAACTAAAAGGTTTACTTGAGAAATCGTTTTTAATTTTTGCTAAGGCCTGAATTCCTCTATGCTGACGTCGCGCGTCGGTCGCGTACCGTCGGTCGGTCACGCGTACCAAGACGCTGACGAGAAGTGTAGCACCGAACCGACGGTCAGCGAGCGCGACTCCATATAAATCGGTACGCGCCCGACGTCGGCGTAACAGTATTTCCAGAGACTCATAAATTGTATATTATTCCAATTAGAAATACTACAACATTATACGTTATACGAATTTTATTAACTTACTTTATTTAGAAATTTTAGAGGAGGAAAATTAACGTTAGTGAGAATCGGGGTTATTTTTAACCGACTTAAAAAAAGGAGGTTCTATATACAACCCGTATGTATGTATGTTTGTATGTCCGCGATTTTCTCAAAAACTAATGAAACAAGCTTATTGTTTCTTTCAGTAACGTGATCTACATACTGTCAGAAAGGTTTGAGTATAAGTATAATACATTAGGTAATTAATCTTAGGTATGTGTGAAGTTATAACATGTATAAATGTACTGCATCTCTGGCATTACGTTGTCTTCAATTCTTCAATGCACCTTGGCTTGGCACCACTTGGCTGCAATTGTATATATTCTATGTATTGTTTTAATGGATAAGGTACTTATGCCTCAGAGATGGTCCCATATAAATTTCATTAACTTTGCTTGGATAGTTTTTGAGTTAGCTTCAATAATACGATTTTTTCCACTTAGTTTATATTGATGATGTTATAATAACTTCCTGTCACTGATATTTACATAGCAAGTAGTGTTATACGAATTTGTGTGGATTAACTACAACTAAATAGTGAAAAATAAAATCTTTTTTAAAAAAGAAACAACCAAAAACAATATTGAGGTATACAGGCCTCAACCACAGTATAAATTAAATATGAACAGTATGGAAACTAGGCCTATTTGTTGAAATAAATACCTACGACTCATTGGAGCGTTAGGGTTGTCACTCTTAATGTCTGTAAAATTGATGTGTTTTATTGTAACGAAGTTTTTAACGTGGTGTGCGGTTAGAAGTTGACTGATTTTATCTTTCCCTCCTTCTGGTCAAAACGTAAATCCAAGATGGCGGCTGCGAAAAAATTCAAAATTTTCGTCGTGAATATCTTTTTCATAGTTTTCGAGGGTGCTAAAGCCGATAGTGAAGTCAAAATGCGCGTCGCTCGACCGATGCCTAGTTTAACCCTGCACCTTACCGTTTCTACTCGAGAATGGGTGTAATAGTAATTAAAAAAAAAACAATATTTTTAAAAAATATCTTTTTTCTTCGTAATTATGTTAAATCACATTTTTCGATACTTTAAAACTACTTGGGAAGTAGTGCTACAGTAAAAAGAAAATAATATTATATGGCGACTTCATAAATGTATTAAACAAAAACAAAGTGGAAGACAACAGGAATAAAAAAATGCTGCATGCGTAAACAGCAATTATTATGGAAGTATCGTAAGAATCGAAATATCATAAGAAAACCAATTTTAAAAATTTTGCGAGTAGATTACAACGTGTTATAAAACTGACAAAAAAGTCTCAGAATAATTACTTTATCCATACAGCTCAAAACAAATGTAGGGCTACTTGGAACATTATTAGTAAAACAATGTGTAATGTGCCAAAAAGCGATCAATCAAATTAATATAGATGGTAAACATTGTGGTGATGATCCGCAGACCATTGCGGACTTTTTTAATATTTTTTTTATAGACTAAATAAAACGCAATAAAAGTTGTACTAATAAAACAGAGACCACGGACCGTCCAACTTTTTGAAAATGCGTCGAGCGTATTGGATGAAATTTTTCGTTCTTGTTTTAAAAGAGAACAAAAGAGAACACTGTAAAATTTACATGTAGCAGGCGAAAGTATTTTTCAGTAAATAATTTATAATTACGAATAATAGAGATATATTTTTTTAAATATTGTTTTCTTTAATAACTATTACACCCATTCTCGAATTGAAACGGTAAGATGCAGGGTTAAACTAGGCATCGGTCGAGCGACGCGCATTTTGACTTCACTATCGGCTTTAGCACCCTCGAAAACTATGAAAACGACACCCATGACATATAAATGGAAAAATTTCACAGCCGCCATCTTGAATTTAGATTTTGACCTTACTATAGGCTTTAGCACCCTCGAAAACTATGAAAACGACACCCATGACAAATAAATAGAAAAATTTCACAGCCGCCATCTTAGATTTAGATTTTAACCTCACTATCAGTTTTAGCACCCACGAAAACTATGAAAATGACACCCATGACAAATAAATGGAAAAATTTCACAGCCGCCATCTTGGATTTAGATTTTGACCTCACTATCGGCTTCAGTACCCTCGAAAACTATGAAAACGATACTCATGACAAATAAATGGAAAAAATTCACAGCCGCCATCTTGGATTTAAATTTTGACCTCACCATCGGCTTTAGCACCCTCGAAAACTATGAAAACGACACCCATGACAAATAAATAGAAAAATTTCACAGTTGCCATCTTGGATTTAGATTTTGACCTCACTAACGATTTTGGCAACTACCTACGACACCCATGACGAAAAAAATGTTAGCAGCCGCCATCATTCATTCATAGTCATTGTATTGATTTACAAATAAATTCACGTCGGTGCATGATCGCACGAGCCATTATTCGATATGGATTATAACAATAAATCATACTTACCTTTCAAGATCAGCAGGGAGTTTAAAAAAGGAAAGCTCCGGTTTTGAAGAAGTCGAGTTCAAACAGTTTTTATTAAAAATATGGACGATCCGTGGCGCAAGAAATAAATTAAATACAAGATTATTCGTTCCAACACGGCACCCGTGACTGAGAGTACCCCGACCATCGCTTAGGAGTACCGTAGATGCGCGCGTCTGTGTGAGTGTGCCGTTGCGACCGTTTGTACGTAGTTTCCGTACTGTTCGTATCTGTCTACTGTGCCTCAACAGACCAGACAAGAGTTGAGACGATGAATCTACCTATGTACCTATGCTGGTGTCCGCAACTCTACGACACCAGCATAGGTACAGTCAGCATCAAAAGTCGATTACCACTATCATTTTTACATGTTATTAAATTGACAACAACTTTTTTCAATAAACTGATTTTTAGCTTTTCACATAATAGACGAGAGTATATATTCTAAAAAAAATTCTTCTGCTGCAATTTTGAACAAATATTTTGCTCAATAACTAAGATTAAAAAAATTGAAGTGTTAATCAACTTTTGATGCTGACCGTACATAGGTAGATTCATCGTCTATTAAGCCATTCGACTAATAAGCCTTTTCTTTTGGGTGGGAAATTATCAAATAACTTCTCCCGCTCTGGGCAGAGGGAGAGGGCGTGTCAGACTTTTACTGACTAAAACCCACTCGTGTTCCTTCAGTTGCCTGTGCCAGGGGCCACGGTATCTCTTTCGAACAACCCGCGACCCCGGCAGGCATCGGCCCTAGCGGACCCCTTCAGTTAGTGCTGACATTTCTTTGAAGTGCGCGTGGAACACAACGCGCCGTCGACCCGGGCCTGGTCCTTACCGGACAGCGAGCTGCCCATGGCTCGCCGTCCGCAAGCCCGCGCCTACGGTTGCCGGGAATTGGCTATCGATTCCCGACGCCTGGGGCGTCTCCTACGGTGACTCGGGGTGCGAGGGCGCAAAGATTGCCTCTCCCTCACGCGCTCCGCCTCCTCCTTCGCGAGCTTTGAGGCAACGGCTTCCCATGCACTCTCGCTCCGTACCATGGCCTGGACCAGGGCCGGACGCGAGAGATCGCCGCCGCCGATCGCCGCCGTGAGGAGGGCGGTGCTCTGCCCAAGCTGGGCAGGCCTCCACCGTATGCTCTACCGTGTCCTCAGGGCGATCCACACAATGGTGACCCCCTAGCGTTTCCTCCCGCCTTATGCGGAACAGGAATCTCCCGAAGCAGCCATGTCCGGTGAGGACTTGCGTTAGGCGGAAGGTGAGGACGCCGTGCCGCCTCTCCAACCACTTCTCAAAGAGGGGATTTATCGCCGCAATTGTGGCGTGCCAATCGACTAATAGGTACGAATTTAGGATTTCCAAAGCAATAGCTTTTGTAATGTACATATTATTGGAAATAATATCACTTACAATTGCTATTAATAATTGTGCGCAGGTGTGTTTAGTAATAACAACAAATATATTGTTATGTCCTTATTATATTGAGTTACTTACGTTCTACTGTTGTCTAGGAGGAAAACAATCATTGTTATCGAAAATTAAAAGTAGTTTGTGAATACACATTAAATTGTGACATTATCCGGTTCTGAAAATATACAGCTCGTTGCAGAAATAATGCAAGTCATTAGACACCCCCATTACACTATTGAGTTGAGTATAAAGCACATACATAATCAGCCTATGATGTTTCCACTGCTGGGCCACAGGCCTCCTCTCTGTGAGAGGAAGTGAGCTGTAATCCACCAAGCGGGTCCAGTGCGGGTTGGTCAAATACATTAATATTATTGTATTTTTTACTACTGTAAGATGTATGAACGTAAACGGAGTAAAAGGAGTACTTAGGGGTTGATTAATCCCAAAACCGGGTATGGGGGTAAAATCGGGTCAGTGCAGTTTAGTCTCTTACATGTTTCAAATTGAAGCATGTTTCAATAGAAATTCTGATATAGTTTGACAACAATATAAAAATTTAATGACATCAGTCACTCAGTGCACGGTCGACGAAAATAAATAAGAAAAAGGTTTTTATGATGAATGTTAAAGTATTTCATTATAGCCTATTAAATTTGATTTATATTCTTTCAAACTTGTGTTTCATGAAAATATTGTCTTAGCGTCTCGATTTTACCCCACATTCGAATACGCACTCGTAACAGGTGGCGTGCTTACCGTCGCGCGTCGTCGTGGGAAAAAGGTGCGAGTTTAATAGGATGAGGAGATATAAATAAATCTCCTTGCAGTAACAGATTTATGCTACTTTTTTTTTACTATATGTGTAGTGTGTACAGTCACCAAAGGATATAAGTTGTAACCAGGGTCGTTGGATATATGTAGTTGAAGTTTAGTAAGAAACCGGTGGATGATTTTGAATAAAATTTATTTAATGAATAGAAAACAAACAGTTCATCTATCAAATTAAATTTCATTCGAAAACATCCATCGGTTTCTTACTAATCTTCAACTATTTCCGACGTCCCTGGTTACTTATTTATTTACACAGTGCAGAATTCTGGATCGTTCAAGAGCAATAATCACATGTCATAAAGCACGTTCAATTATTGCCATTCAAGAATTACATGCAAGTATTTACACGCGTGCGATTTCCATAAAATGGCATACAATAGTTGAATGCAAGTTTTGCCATTCAATAATTGCCGGGACTCTGTTAATCTAATTTTTTTTCATTATGTAAAAGTAGGTGACAGAGTAAGCAGAAAAGTGTACGGCGATGAGACCGTATACTTACTTTGAATAAATGAATTTAAATTTTTGAGTGCTTAACGTTTTACAGCCACGACCGAAAATATCAATATTTTTCGGCCGAAAACAACAGTAGATATTTCGGGCGCAAATTGCCGAAAACCGAAAACGAAGTTCGGTCGGACTCTACATATTAATAAATTTTATCTATATATATCTGTCATATTGTACCTTTTCGCCTCACCAATCGAAACCGAAGAAGAAACCGTAGCTCCGTGAACTGAACAAAGCTAAGTCTGCTTGCGGCCTGCACTTTATACAATCACATTACAGGATAACCAGCCTTCGTTAAAACATGCAAAAACACTGTACTTAACATACAAACACAAAGAAAAACCAATTTAAATAGCAATGGGTATAACCTAACAAGTAAGTGCTAGCATATACCGAAATGTCTGCACGACTTGGCAGGCAGCCGCCGGCAATTGTATGTCATTTTATGAAATAAGTAGACTTGGGAGTTGGGGATAGGGCTCCCACCTATCCGGATTGGTCCGGACAAGTCCGGCTTTTTTGCCCCCCGTCCGGACTTTGTCCGGCTTTGTGATTGGTCCGGACTTTACGACCTAGGGGGATTGTTTTTTTTAAATAAAATAAATGGTAATTAATATTAACTGAAAGAAGAAACGAATGTTTCTTTTTTTAGGGTTCTGTACCCAAAGGGTAAAAACGGGACCCTATTACTAAGACGCCACTGTCCGTCTGTCTGTCTGTCTGTCTGTCGGTCACCAGGCTGTATCTCATGAACCGTGATAGCTAGACAGTTGAAATTTTCACAGATGATGTATTTCTGTTGCCGCTATAACAACAAATAAAAACAGTATAAAATAAATATTTAAGGGGGGCTCCCATACAACACATGTGATTTTTTTGCCGTTATTTGCTCAATATTAATAACGGCAACAAGTAGACGCATGAAATATTCACAGAATATTTATAGTTGTATATTCACTTTAGAAATAAATTGTACGGTTGCAATTGTACGGTTTTCAGTTAGAATTTTCCAAATTTCGAAATGGTTACCCTACTTGGGACCCTGATGCTCAGCGATAACATCTGCCAACAAATGAGGTACCTGGCTCGTCACCACGCAGGACGTGACTTAGGTATCATTGCGCTGCATCCGTCACAGATAAGGTAGGAAAGTCTGATTGTCTGCTTACATCAATGATAAGATCCTGGAAACCGTCTTTTGTTTTCCCGTGAGTCACGTTTGCCACTAAGAACTTATGTGTTTTGTTTCACAAACGTTTCAGGAATCACTTATCCGCCACAGCAGCCAGGCTCAAATAGGAGTGGGCCGGACACGTTTGCCGCATGTCGGATGGATTGTGGACTAAGACCACCACAACATGGCTTCCTGATAACGTCCAACGGTATCGCGGAAGACCTAGGCGTAGATGGTGAGAAGAACTCGACGCATAGCGGAGGAATTGGTCCATATTGGTTCAGGATCGAGTTACGTGGAAAACGGAAAGGGAGGCCTTCACCCTACCGTGGGACAATACAGGCTCATTCAATGAAGCAATCAACTCGATCTGTCGCAGTCCGCTGTAGTTAGTAAATATGTAAGTTGTAATCTGTGGAAAATGTAGTGGGTAGTATATTTGTTAAGTTATTTCTTTTGTTTTTTGTTTCTTTTCCTCTACAAATTAAAAATAAATTAGGCCTCTCCCAGGCTGCTCCACGACAACCTATCCTCTGCCTTCCGCATCGTCTGTCCCAGCCACCTTTTTAAGGTGGTCCGTCCATCGAGCTGGGGGCGTCCCACACTACGTTTGCCGATACGCGGTCGTCACTCCAGGACTCGTCTGCTCCACCGGCCACGGGTCCTCAGACAAACATGGCCAGCCCGCTGCCACTTCAGCTTGGTCACTCTGCAAGCTATATCGGTAATTGCGGTTGTTTTCCGACAATTTTTTTTATTTATTACTTATTTAAAAACGTTTTATACCACGTTAAAAAATACGACCGGAAAAGTGCTAATTCTCAGCCTAGTTTGAATAAATGACTTTTGATTTTGCAGGTGCGGAAGTCGATTGTTATCTATAAATTCAAGTTATTGTACAAGAAAATATTTTAAGGTACTTTTCCGTCAGTTTAAAACTTTATGCTTATTATTAAAATCTGTATCTGCAGAATTATTTTTTTTGCTAAGTTCTGCAGCAAGCACACTACGAGCACCAACACGCCTGTCACGCGTCACGTAAGGTGATCATGAAAATTTCTTATTTGATTTTTGAGGTTGAGGTACCTACAGATTTGTAAACAGTCAAGGACTTGGAACTTGTAGGCTGATACAACGATTCCCTGCTTTTCTGATTCTGTCCAAAACCCAACATGTTGAGCAAACGCTTTTTGACAAACATTACACAGTTTTCATTTTCAGGGTATTCTATCTATCTATTCAACCTGTTCTAACTATATTTGGAGTACCTACACACGTTTCGTCTATAATTTAATTCCTATTTGCGCAAGAAAATTAAACATCAGTCATCTAAATGGACAGATTTCTCCCGTACTATTTGCGCACCCAATTAATTTAAAACAGAAATAAACTCATAAATGTCAGATTCTACAATCTTAATCACTCAGTTTGCGGCCAAATGATACAATTTGTCCTCAACGTGCGTCGGCGAACCGCCATATAATGCAACAAATTAACTTTATATAAATCTAAGACGCAGCTGGAACAAACAGTCAGCCAGCGACCGTGACCGCGCGCGCTACTAACTCGTGACAACAGTTCATAAATAAACCTGTATTTTTCAAAATGGAAGCTTTAATAATCTTCATCACAACACTCGCGGCAGTCTCATCAATGTACATACCGAACACAACCTATGTGGTACCTACGGAACTCCTGGAACAAATCTTTGGAAGCAGCCCGCCGCCGCCGAACCAGACAAAACCTACAGCAGTCAATACTCCCGCTGTAGCCCCGAACGAAAGCGGCTTCATTGAGAAACACACCAGACCACATCAGAAGAAAACCAGCAATGTGATATACGAAATTGAGACTCCCAAGACAGTGGAACTTAATATCAACATCAAGGTCAACGATTGTGACAAGAACGGAGGTTCCATCAATAAGACGACAGGCGATGGAACCAAAAACGTGAAACAGAATCCGGAGAAGGGCGACCCGGGGATCCATTCTCAATTTGTCGAAGACCTCAGTTCAACTGACGACAGAGTGGCTCTTCAAGTGGACAATTGTCCCTCAGACAAGGTGAGGGTCGGAAAACTGTGCGAGACACCAGATGACGAAACATAATGACGTCGGTGTGGCTAGAGAGTGCGGCAAAAGAGGAAAACTGGACAGTGTTGTGAAAGCAATCATTATTGCGTCAGAGATTGAACTTTATAACATCTCGTTTCTTCTTAGGGTTCCGTACCACAAAAGGAAAAACGAAACCCTCACGGTCACAGCCAATTTGCTTCGAATCTACTGGACTGATTAAGTTGAAATTTGGTACACATATGAATCTCTGTGACCCAAGCACGAATGTGTAACGTAAATAAATGAATTTCGAATATGGACGTGACTTTTGGGGGGCAAACTAGAAAATTAAAAACAACATTTTTGCAAACTGTACTGTGTGACATAACAAAGAAAGGGCTTGTTGTGAGGGTCTCAAATACATTTTTATTTAAAATTTAAAATAAAATAAAGTTTTTAAGTTATTTAAGAAAAAATATAAGAAAATTTATCATTCCCCCTTATCTCCGAAACTACTGAGCCTAAAATTAAAAAAAAATACAATAATTTTTTTTTTTTTTATATTTTTACAGATTACAGGGATACTTTAAAAAGTCTATGGTCTTAAAATAATATGGTAAATCTTTAAGTGCTGTGCGTACAAACTTACAATTGCAGTTGGAATGTATGGGAGAACATGTTTTTCAACTACAATTTCAAGTTTGTTCTTGGGATCCGTCTTGGCAACGAACTTTGCATGAAATATTTTTGACGGGTAACATATTCATCGTACGGAACCCTTTCCACGCCAGTTCAACTCGCAGTTATCCGGTTTTTTTGTATCAGAATTGACTCGTACCCGGTCTTTTGTAAGCTAGTTATTAGGTTATTTTGTATTTCACGAAGCCTTCAGATGTAAAGGCAAAGACGAGGCGTTGAATTAGAAGCGAAATTAAATTGAATCGGAGTTCATGTAAAATTCCGAGGCTAATCAGTTGTTCATTACCAAATAATGTGCCTGTCTGTCAAAATGACAAATTTCTTTTTCATCTTTGACAAATTAGAGGTTCTCCTCCCTCGCCCATCAAGGGATCGTTTGAACTTGGTAGAGTAAGTGGTCGAGTACTGGCATGATAAAATGATATTTTGACTATTAATAATAAGTTTAAGTTTTGCCTTAGTGACGTGAGTAGTTTTAATAAACACTACAAATGTATTCCGCCTCCTATTATTAATATTTTTATGTATTATAAGAGTGAAATCTGATTCCCAACTGTTCTGTTCTACTCTACCATCCCGAAGCAGTGGGCTAGAGAATGTATAGTATAGTATGGTAACTCTGTAAGTAAGTGATCGTATAAGGGTTCCGTTTTTCCTTTTGAGGTACGGAACCCTAAGATGGTTGTAGCTTGTTTATATAAACAACTTTATTGGCGTGCACAGTTGTTTAGGTATTTGTAACTATTTATAGTTGTTATTGTGTAAAGATTATGCCAAGTATTGTAGACAAATGTTAATAAGTAAGTTACTGTGGTGTACACACTTCTAGGTAGATAATAGGTATTTATATTACCAGTCCTGGAATTTTTACTGGAAATATATTAATCTAAGTGTTTTCTGGGAATATATGTAATACATATCTAAGTGTGAATTTCTCCAAAAAATGTGAATACTTGCAAGTAAAAACTAATTTATAAGTCGTATAAGTCGTAAAAATGAATATGTATGTATTTTGATGCCATGATCCGTAGGTTCCTACTATGAGAGCTACGCATGTTCGCTTGCACTCTGTATGCTTAAGTAATATTATTTTCACATAGTAAATAACTTAAAAAAACACATTTGTAGGCCGCGCCGCTCTTGCATCTTATGTCGACGGAGCCCCGCTACGCGGGGTCCCTACTTCTGTGTAAAGGGTTTAAAGTAACCTAACCTAACACCGGGGTGCCCTTCGCTCTCTCTTGCATCCTGCAACCATGCCTGCCTGCAAGTTCGATATTTTAACTAGTAGGTACTTTTAACGTAAATATAATGAACTAAAGTGTATTGAATGTTGAAATTTTGAACTTAAGTATAATGATTATCGATGTTTTTAATCATTAGATATTTTTATAACTCGGCATTTCAATGTTAGACATTTTATGCTTAGGTATAACAATTTTCGATATTATGATATACTTAACCGATATTTAAATTTTCGATGTTTTGAACGTTGACATTTTACACGTAGGTATTTTAATGTTCGACATTCAAATATGTACCTAAACGACAAAATACTTCACCTTGATTTATTTATTATTAAAAGTTTTTAAGTAAAAAAAAACAGACTTATTATTTTGGACCCTATGAAAGAAATAAGTCACAGTCTTTCCATGTAAAATACTGGTAAGTATTCAGCTGCATCTGGTTAGACTGGAAGCCGACCCCAACATACTTGGGAAAAGGCAGGCAGATTTAAATGAATAAATAAATAAAATAAGTCTAGTATGGAATAAGCCACGAGCAGACCTCGTATGCCCGAGGTGCACCGAGCTATATGCTGCAAACCGCTTTTGAATCACAAGTATCAATTGCATGACATCATGTACGACACACATTCCAAAATAGCATACAATTCCGCCGCCATTATAGATATTTTGCAGTTCAATGTGCAACTAGCTCCCGTGTTAGATTGAGGATCAAAAAAGGCTGCTCCTGTGTCATTATCGTCTTTGGACCCATCACTGTAAATCTATTCCAATCCGTCATAAATTTGTGCAATCGTTTCTACAGATTTCCTTAAAAGTGCTACAGAAGTATGAGAACTTTTTGATCCTGTCATATATCATTAATTTTTTTGCCATCCATGTCGACAATGAGAACATCTCTAGAATATTAGAACGATGTAAAGTTTGATTGATGAGAATATTGAAAAATCTCTACGTATTAACTGTCACTTATTGACCGACCTGGAACACTGTCAGGACCTTATAACAAAGGCGTATAACTTTAAGTTCATTACAATTAACATCAGAAGTTTGCAAAAAAATTTTGACCATTTCGTTGTAGCTTTAAAACGTTTAAACATCGAATTTGATGCTATGGTTCTCACAGAATGCTGGTTGCACGAAAACTCTATTATAGGAAATCTCGAGGGATATAATTCATATCGCACAACGAAATATATAAATAAAGCCGGAGGTGTCATAATCTATGTAAAGGAATGCCACGAAGTCGTCGTTACTGAGCCTGAGATAGATGATGCAAACTGCCTTATGGTTCGTCTTGGTGGCTCTATTAATCTTCTCGGCATTTACCGGTCCCCTTCTTTTAGTAGTTTAACAAACTTCCTATCGTCACTAGATGTGAACTTAAATCAAGTGAAGTCGAAATCGGTGCTGGTAATCACAGGAGATTTAAACATTGACATACTTACGGACAATCCAAGTGGAGACAACGCCGAGTACCAATGCTTAATGGCACAGCACGCACTGTTACCCGCAATCACAAAGCCAACCCGAGGCAACACCTGCCTAGACCATGCTTACGTAAAAAGCTGTGGCCCAGTGATTGGCATCGTCGCCAAATCTTCGTTGACTGATCACGACATTGCTATGGTTGGAATCAAAACCAAAATGGAAAATGGTAACAAAAACGTCAGAAAAGTCATTCAAAAAATCGACTATGAAAAGCTGAAATCAGATCTTGATAACGAAGACTGGTCACCTGTCACTCTTAGTCAAGATGTCAACGAAGCCCTCAAAGCCTTTGAAGATATCCTCGGTACGGCTACTTCAAGAAATACCCAAAATATTAAGAAAAGTCGTAAAAAAATTATAATGAAGCCCTGGATTACACCCGGTTTGATGCGTTGCATGCGCTTCAAAGACAAACTACACCTACAAGTCAAACAAGACCCGAAAAATGAAATGCTGAACATTTCTTACAAAAGATATAGGAACTTCCTGATCGACCTTCTTAGAAAAGTAAGGAACGACTACAACAACAGACAACTTCAAGAAAATCAGCACAACCCTAAAAAATTATGGAGCGCTATCAAAGATATAACCGAGATTCCAAAGAAGAAAAGCGCGCCCCCACAAGAACTAATGTCTTCCGCTGGATCCATCAAGGCGTCTCTGAACCACTGCAATAGTTACTTTGCGTCGGTGGGAAAAACCCTTGCCGGCCAAATACTTCAAAGTCTGTCCACGACTGAGGAAGAGTTAGCCGCAAAAATCAGATGCAATGAATCAAATAGTAACTCCATATTTCTGGCGCCAACTGACATACACGAAGTAGAAAGAATTATTCTTAATCTAAAAAACGAGAGCGCTCCCGGATTAGACGGATGCAAGGCTACACTAATCAAATACATAAGGCACTCAATCTTGGAGCCTTTTACGCACATTTGCAATCTGAGCATGTCAACAGGAGTTTTTCCGGACAAGTGGAAAACTGCATTGGTGTCTCCAATCCACAAAGCAGGGCCGAAAGGGACTCCTGACAACTACAGACCAATTTCCTTGCTCAGCATTTTCTCTAAAATACTCGAGAAACTAATCAATAAACGTATCGTGAAGTTTATCGAAGAAAACAACTTATTATCGGACCGCCAGTTTGGATTTAGACAGGGAAGATGCACGGAAAATGCTGTCGAACTCCTAACAAACATTGTTTCTGGGCACGTTGATCAGGGCCGTCGATGCCTCGGCGTATTCATAGATCTTGCAAAGGCATTCGACACAGTCTCGAGTCAGATATTATTTAAGAAACTGGAGTCGTTTGGTATCAGAGGAGTGGCCTTAAACTGGTTCCGCAGCTACCTAACCGATCGCCGGCAGTGTGTTAGAGTCGAAAATCAGATGAGCGACGAATTAGGTATATCTTTTGGTGTTCCGCAGGGTAGTTTACTGGGCCCGACTTTATTCACAATTTACATGGATGACATTTTAAAAAACGAAATTCCTAACGCTGATTTGATTTGTTACGCTGACGATACAGTTATCATTTTCAACGGTGTCGATTGGAAAGAAGTGCATGAGAAAACCGAGTCTGGAATGAGTAAGCTGGCTAACTGGCTGGACCTAAATTTACTTACGCTCAACGTTAATAAAACTAAATATATAACATTTAGAAAAACGAACGCTACCAAACTGCCTGGATGGAGGGTAAAAATCCACAGATGTAAGTCTTACGAGCTTGCCAGTAGCTCTATTTCCACGTGTTCGTGTAACGAGATCGAAAGAGTTGATCACCTGAAATACCTTGGAGTGACACTAGATCAGCATCTCTCCTTCAAACAACACATTACGGTTATGGCTAAACGAGTTCGGAGGTTGATTTATGTCATGAAACTCCTGCGTGAGTGTGCTTCCGTCGACATTCGCAAATTAGTTTACCTTGCTCTCGGCCAGTCTCTACTCCAGTACTGTGTAACAGTATGGGGTGGGGCTGCCAAAACATATATGCTAGAGCTGGAAAGGGCTCAACGCGCTATTTTAAAAGTTATGCTTCGTAAACCTTACCGCTATTCAACTGACAGACTATATAAAGAGGCAGCACTTCTTGGGGTACGGAAACTGTATATTTCAACAGTCATTTCGAAAGGTCACATAAAATGTTTAAAGAGAACTGATTTAAAAACCCTGCAAAGTAAGAGAAAATTCAGAACCCCGAACCCTAGAGTAAACTCTGCATTCGCCCAAAGACTTCCATCATTCCTACACACTCACATCTACAATAAGGTAAACTCTATTCTGAAGATCCATAGCTCCTCTTACACCCGAATGAAACACGCAGTCAAAATTTGGCTCTTGGAACAATCATACACTTCTACTGAAAAAATCCTAAGTATAACCAAATAAACTCAACTCACACTGCACCAACACATAGACCCGTATACACCCTTACACTTACTTACACTTACACATACACACACACACACACCCTCACCCCCTCTACACTCACACACACTCACACACACAGACGCACACTACAGAACAGCAGCACAAACGGAAATTTAAACCAAGTTTTACTTTTATATAATTTACATTTTATTATAAGATTTTTATTGTTTTTAGTTTTTCACTTAATTAGTTATTTTGTTTCTATTTTCAGTTTCGTAGTCTAGATAAGGCTAACTAGGTCAACTGTAGCCAATTTTAACTTCTAAATTATTTTATTTAAAAAATTATCATAATGTTATACCTATTCAATGGTGTATAAAAGGAAATTGTACCAACTGTTATTTTATCATCATTTGTTGATCTCAGCGTTCCCTTAATAATTAGTAAGTTTATTTATGTGTACATTTAGACTTATAGTCCCGATGTGGCTACTTAATTTTTATTTTTATTTCATTTGTTGATCTTAGTTTTCCCTTAATTATTAAAATCTTGTACCATTGTAATGGTGCCCAAGACACAGGCTGTGCCTAGTTTGGGACCAACAATACCTCGATATTGTAATTTTAAAATATGGAATAAACGATTTTACTTTACTTTTACTTTTACGATTGGAAATCTCACTGTATGGATACGATACTAATTATCGTATAACGGTTTTTTCTTATTGCGCCAGTATAATTATGACTCCTGCTCGCATATCAATGTCAAAGTCAAAGCATTTATTTCAAATAGACACATAAAAGGCACTTTTGAACGTAAAAAATTACCTTAAAATAGAATTGATTCTAGTCGCCCATTCCAAAAGGTAGTTTTCGTATGGAGAAGAATGGGCAAGAAACTCCACCGTTACTCTTTTAAAATGTTTTACAATATTTTGCATGGGTACATTAATTATATAAGGTGTAAAAAAATTAACCTTAAAAACTTTAAGAGGTGCTTTAGACCAACAACTTTCACTATGGGACCAATTCTGAAATCACGAAAAAAAATGAGCTGTTTCATACATTTTGGCCGAGTAGGTATTGAACTTTTGTATGAAACAGCTGTTTTTTTTTTTCGTGATTTCGGAGTTGGTCCCATAGTGAAAGTTGTTCAGTTCGATGGTCTAAAGCACCTCTTAAAGTTTTTAAGGTTAATTTTTTTACACTTTGTATAATAACATGTGAGGACGATGCATCTAAAATAAAATTACTATACCACAATAGCTAAAAGAATTAAAAACGAAACCATGACATATAAATTAATTATCTGATAGATACATGGTGCTCACATATTTACAATAATTCTGATATCATTGAAATGGTATCACCGTCAAGGAACCACTGTACTTCCACACCCGGCGCATTTTGATAGTATTTTTTTTTTTGGGAGGATAGACTCTTTTTAGTGTAATTTGAAAACCGCTTCCATAGTGGCCGAGAAAAAATTCCCAGTTTTTTTTTTTGGAAACCTGCGATTTTTATACTAGCTTTTTTTTATTGATAGAAATACCTACCCTTTTTAGTATAAATTTGAAAACCGCAAAGTTCGCAAAACCATAGAGGTCGAGAAAAAAAAAATATTTTATTTTTTTAAATCTTCTAACTACGGAGCCCCGGTTCGCGGGGCCCCTACTGTCTACAAGGTTTAAAGTAACTTAACGATGACGACGTCGACGACGACGAGGATGACGGGGGCTCGAGTGAGCGATACTATTCTATTCTATTCGATTATGTTTCGTTACCCAGTTAAAAATTAATTAAGATAAAAAAAAACTTACAGTATTCATAATAAAAACCACTAAAATCCGCTGTCACTTTGTCTGAATGTAAAACGGAACGACCTTGAAGTGAAATTTATACATTCTATGGTAAAATAACAACATACATATGTATAAGCTATGGTAGCATGCGACCACGTGAAGGTATAATACTTTCTTGTTTCATCCTTTTCAGTAGTCGGGCTTATAATAATAAAGGGTTTATTTTTGGAGCCGTTGGGAATAAAATTTTGGAGCCGTTGGGAATAAGCCCTTTAGTTTTTAAACCTATTTTTTATTTAATTCTTTTGGGGCTTGTTTCGGTAATATTTATATTTTTGAAATATGCTCATTAAGCCCATTCATTTGATACCCAACACGGCATGAAAAATTTTTTTTTTAGATCATGACTTTTTTGCCGCTGGAGGACGCCATATTCATTTTAATGTGATGTCACATAGCCTTTAACCTCATTTGTAAAATTATGACAAGTAGTTTAGAAGTTATGAGGGAACAGATGAACATACCTACATACATACATAATTACCGGTCAAAATCATAACCCTCCTTATAGCTTCGCCGCAGTCGGGTTAAAACAGAGATAAACTCATAATTGTCAGATTCTACAATCTTAATCAGTCAGTTTGCGGCCAAATGATACAGTTTGTCCTCAACGTGCGTCGGCGAACCGCCATATAATGCAACAAATTAACTTTATATAAATCTAAGACGCAGCTGGAACAAACAGTCAGCCAGCGACCGTGAAAGCGCGCGCTACTAACTCGTGACAACAAACAGTTCATAAACAAACCGGTATTTTTCAAAATGGAAGCTTTACTAATCTTCATCACAACACTCGCGGCAGTCTCATCAATGTACATACCGAACACAACCTATGTGGTACCTACGGAACTCCTGGAACAAATCTTTGGAAGCAGCCCGCCGCCGCCGAACCAGACGAAACCTACAGCCGTCGATACTCCCGCTGTAGCCCCGAACGAAAGCCACCCGGAGATCCAGTCTCGATTTGTCGAAGACCTCACTTCAACTGATGACAGAGCGGTTATTAAAGCGGATGAATGTTCCTCAGAACAGGTGAGGATGGGAAGCAAGTGTGTGATACCAGATGAAGATAAAAAATGACATCGGTGCGGCTAGAGGAGAGTGTGTCAAAAAAGGCGAAACTGGACAGTGTTGTGCCATGTAGTGGTCATTACTGCGTCAGAGATTGATCTTCATAGAATCTTGTTTCTTTTTTGTATCAGAATTGACTCATAGCCGGTCATTTGTAAGCTAGTTATTACGTTATTTTGTATTTCACGAAGCCTTCAGCTGTAAAGGCACAGACGAGGCGTTGAGATAGAAGCGAAATTAAATTGAGACAGAGTTCATGTAAAATTCCGAGACTAATCAGTTGTTCATTACCAAACAATGTGCCTATCAGTCAAAATGAATCCATCTTTGACAAATTAGAGGTTCTCCTCTCTCGCCCATCAAGGGATCGTTTGAACTTGGTAGAGTAAGTGGTCGAGTACTGGCATGATAAAATGATATTTTGACTATTAACAATAAGTTTAAGTTTTGCCTTAGTGACGTGAGTAGTTTTAATAAACACTACAAATGTATTCCGCCTCCTATTATTAATATTTTTATGTATTATAAGAGTGAAATCTGATTCCCAACTGTTCTGTTCTACTCTACCATCCCGAAGCAGTGGGCTAGAGAATGTATAGTATAGTATGGTAACTCTGTAAGTGATCTTATAAGGGTTCCGTTTTTCCTTTTGAGGTACGGAGCCCTAAGATGGTTGTAGCTTGTTTATATAAACAACTTTATTGGCATGCACAGTTGTTTCGGTATTTGTAACTATATAGTGGTTATTAAGTAATTTCTAAGTCGTAACTATGAATTAAAAAATTATGTTCTGTAGGTTCCTACTATGAGAGCTACGCAAACGACAAAATTCTTCACCTTAATAGTATTATTAAAAGTTTTTAAGTAAATAATAAACAGACTTATTATTTTGCACCCTATGAAAGAAATTACACACACATACCTGTAAAAAGTTTAGTACTAAAAGATTTGGATCCTATAACTGGCAGGCTGTAATTTTCTGGCTGAGGATATCCTATTTCTTGATTTTTCCCATAATAACCTTTTACGACACATCACAAACTAAACTATATAGTTTAGTTTGTGATATGCTTTTCCTATGCTGTGTGTGTGTTTCTTTCTAAAAATTGTTTCATATAACTTACTGAATAAAGATCGTTTGCCCATATCTCTTTCTGCCCCAAATTCACACACAAAAAGAAACACAACAAATAAAAAAGTAAAATGAAAATAAAAACAAAGTTCCTGTACGAGCAACGAGGCCCGAGGCCAAAAGGATTTGATATGTACACAAAAATAAAATTGAAGTTTATGTTTGTAATGTCATAATAACAGCTTTTTACTTTTAAATATACAAAAAAAATATATATTTTGTATGTCTGTCTGTCTGTTCCGGCTAATCTTCGAAACGGCTAGACCGATTTTAATAATAATAATAATAATATCGTTTATTTGCATGAAATATGGTGCTTACAGATCTCATAATACAATAAATAGTACTTCATATTCCGCCTACTAAATTCAGCATGCAAATTTAGGTTGTTCCATAGATTTAATTAATTAAATAATAAATTTTACGTCAAATTTATTATTTATAATAAATTTGACGGGACTTTCACTGGTAGGTAGCTGACGTTATAAGGAGTAACTTAGAGTTTCTGATTTATGCATTCGCGTAACACCACACATCCCTCTTAGCGGTCTGATCTCAGCTGAGCTGAATGTTTTATAGGTAAGTAATTACCTATGTTGACATAGTGACATTTATAATTAATAGATGTGTGACAATGTACAGTGTCTGATGCATTTCATTTGCAGCTGTAATCTCTGATGCACCAACACATTTTTCTCATTTACGCAGATGAAGCAAGAATACACAACGTGAAGCACCTACGTAGACCCCCAGGTACCTACCCTCTAAGATCACAAGCGTGATAGCGACTCAGTCAGCAGTCCCGATGCATTATGCATAAAGTTCTTTGCTCCGTGAGAAAAGTGTTCGAAAATACGCTGAAGTCAGTTTTCACCTCCGAGCTCCGTGTTCCTGCGGCTATTCTCCGTAATAATGGTAGACAGTGCATTTCTATTCTGTCGCGTTCTTTCATTTTCATTTAGATGGAGATCTTGTGGAAAAAGTTTGGCAAACTGGGAGAAAAGGTCAAACTTGCGGAATTAGGTCTTATCACTGTGCGACTCAAAGAAAGTAATATTTATATGGTTTAACTTAAGGCACCTTATGTTCTGACTAGCTGTTGTGATGACATGTTTGACGTTATTGTACTTTGTTTGTACATCTTCTGAATTTTTAGAGTCGAGTATGCAGAAACTATTTTTGATTTGTATATTTTTGTCTTTGTTCGCAATTAATGTTGTTTTATCAATCCGTTTTATTGCTTTTTTTTAATCATTTTATTTCGATAAATCTTCATATTGAAACTAACTACAACTCTAAGTGGACGATGGTCTGAACTAAATTTGAGACCGTTAAGTACTTCAACATTCTGTATTATTTGCTTGTTTGAGGAGAGACAAGAATCAATCTAATTTTTCGTGTGACCGTCTGGAGAAAACCAGGTCCAACGACGTTGAGGCTTTTTGGGGAAAAAGCTGTTACTTACACTTAAGTTCTGCCCAAAAGCAAATTCTAGAAGGCGTTGACCGCGTTCATTCCTATCACCCAGACCGTATGGTCCTATTACAATGTAATAAAAATAAAGCTATAACAATATAATAAACATAAATTTAAACAAAAGCCCACAGAGGAAGCGTAAAGTATTCTGTATGGTGACACAATATATAACGCTACGACACATAATTATTCGAACCACTCGAGTGCGGGCTTACTCGACACGGCCGCTCTTTTTTCTACATACATTTTTTTTCTTTACATTCCATTAAACAGGTAATAAGAGGTAAGTATCAATTATCGTACATTTTTCCTTATCGCCAGATACATAATAAAATCTTTAATAGCCCTTGATGTAAAGCCGGTACTTACTCTAGTTATGTGCATAACTCGTTACATAAGCTGCTCACGCGTTTTTTGCTTTGGTTAAGTTAATGACTTACAAGATCACGTTCAGATTGTTTCAATGTCTTAGTTATAAACGAAGAAGTATGTACCGACTGCCTCGCTGGTCTAGTCCTGGTTCCAAATCCAAGGTCGGGCAGTCTTATTGGGCTTTTCTATCTAGAGAATCTTATTGGATTATCCTAGTTTTAAACTAGAATCCTGAGTGCAGCGAGGGATTCAAGCTCGCCCGAGACGCAGATACCTTTATCCCCACGGAGAATAGGTACCTACTCTACTTTTCGCATCTACTGCGAAGTAATAACAACCAATTCGATTATCGAATTAGTAGTTTAGGAAACTGTTAAATGACCGGGCAATAACTAACGCAATTTCATCAGAAACACAATAAATAAAACCCAAATCCAACATACTAACGCGGGGGCACGCGCCACAGCAACCGATCGTTTCATTCGTCGACGGCATAGATATATGAGACGGCGACTAAAACTATGAAGGGAGAAATCTTTGGTCAACCTGTACATTAATAGAAAAAAAAGTATACAATTTTCTCAGTTGAAGTTCCTAATTCAAGTCACATTAATGACCAGCGGGTCATAATAGAATTCAATACAATATTAAGGCCCGGCTAGAGCTGCTTAAATGACTTGTTTTAGGTTATGTTTGCAAGGCATATAATTTGACGCTAGCGAGCAGGTGGTGTGAAAATTATCATAATAATATCTGACAATCTTGCCAAAAAGTTTTTTTTTTTTTAAAAAGCAAATCAATATTTACTATAAAATACAAAGTTAAAAACCAATTAAATATAACTTATTAGCAATTACTTATTTAAATCTAAAATTATAGCAAAAATAAATCAAATTCATAATATAATCAAAGCAAAGGATCTCGCGATTCAAAAAAAAAATGGAAGCAGCCGCGACGTTCACAGAAAAAAATGTATAACCCACTTAAATTATTCAAAAAACGTGTTGGAGTTTGTTCAATAATTTGGAAGGTTTCCCTCCTTTTTTCCGCACCATTTAACTAAGATTGTGGAATATCCTAGTAATTTTGGATGTTTTTGTTGTGAACAGAATATCATCTTGTATGTACGAGTATGCAGCTTACTACCGGGAAAAAGTATCCTATGTGTTAATCCAAGTTATAAACTATACTATATGTATGCCAAAATTCCTTCAGCCGTTCTAGCGTGAAAGCGTCTATATAACAAACAAACATACAAAAAATCAAATATTTTCTCTTTATAATTATAATATTAGTTTAGACAAACAAAGGCCTACCTATGTTTGTTATTCAACTGTTTATTATTTTAACCAAAAGTAAGTAAATAGAATATGAATAAATTAGCATGTATAGTGGAGATATGTATTGATATAACCTTCCGTTGTTATATAATGTTGACATATGTACACCCTCTTTTTATTTTTATTATGAACTAGCGAGCCGCCCTTGCTCCGCACGGTTTTTACAACTTGATCTTCTTGGGCGCGTACTTTATAACTGAAGGTCGTGTCCCTAAAAGACCTTCCTGGCTTCATGAATTATATTCTTCCACTTCGTTCGGTTCTCTGCTTCTCTCGGGGCGGTCTTGACAGGGAGTCCAGCGGTAACTTGGTCCGACCAGCGCGGTTAGGTGACCGGCCGCGAGGTCTTTTCCCATCTACCTTGCCTATCACCACCAACTTTCCAAGGTTATCCGGCTCCCGACGGGCAATGTGAGCAAAGTAACCGGGAACCCTTTAGTAACACATCGTGGAAGTCTATCTCTTATGGGTAGTTGTTCGAGAATAGATTTGTTCGTTCTCTTGGCGGTACATGGTGTGCGGTCTATAGTTGCCTCATCCTTCGCCAACACCGTGGTAATGGTGTTGGCGTAGTGACTTGATGAAAAATCCAGATTTCTTTATTATATTACTAGGTTTCGCCAGCGGCTTCGCTCGGCTTCGCGCGGCTTCGTTCGGATGTCGGAAGATATTCAATGGGAACATACTACCAAGATAACAGGTCGTGCTCTACCCGTGTGCCAATTGTCATGCAAATCCGTTCGAGCGTTTTTGTGTGATGAGTAACAAACATCCTCATTTTTATAATATTAGTAGGATGTATCTTTGTTATTGATTTATTCCGGTATCCACATATAAACCTTCTGGAATTAAATTTCTAAATGATGTTTAAAACGGCTTCAAAATCAGTTGCGTAGTTAAGAAGAACAACGCGGTCTCCTGCTCAACAAAGAGAACCTATTTAAAAGGGACGACCTGCGAGTCTGTGAGCTCCGCGCTTCCTCACTTTGTAGAGCGACTTACAAAACATTCGCCAGATTTCTCTAACGACTGCCTCGTTGGTGTAGTGAGCGCAAGCGCTGCTGAGCATGAGGTCCTGGGTTCGATTACCAGGTCCGACAATGATATTGTGTTTTTCTATTAATTCCTCAGTAGCAGCCCGGAGTCTGGATTTATGGCCGGTTGATAGCAATAGGCTCGCCCCCTATTACATGAGATTTAAACATAACTGTACTAAGAGACCCTCTACCCCTCTGCCTCCCTTTCGGGAGCACAGGCGTGATGTTATGTTATATCTCTAACCTCTCCTAGAAACCTATAGCCACCTACTAAAAACAACCTATTCTTCTATAGTTATTGTAGAGGTAATTCTTAGGAAAAACTAGCGTCATAGAAAGTGGTCAGTTAGTGGTCGGTGACGAAGACAATGACTTACTCCTCATCCTTCTTAGAATTGCTACTTTCCTTAGCAATCATATGTACGTGCCTCCGGCGATGATGCCGAGCACACAATGTGTACCTCATGACGTAGCACTTCATTCGCTGTGTCTTTGAAGACGTATGAGTCAGATCAGATATAGTCAGAGGTGAGCCAAATGAGGTAAAGTCGAGAAATAGGTGATTATGTGAATTTGTTCAAGTCATGACATGACTCGACACGATGAACGTGATATAACGGGGCTGATGATTTGCGTTGTTACGCATACACTACTCCACCTACTACTCTACTAACGTAGAACTCGAATATGCTTTATTCATCATGATTCTCCTGCCCTTCTCCCAATTGTATTTGCGGTCGGAGCAATATGTCTTTTTGTTCCATACTAGTCGTCATCTCGGTAGTTACTCCTTTCACACAGTCCATCCATCGTTTTTGTGGTCTTCCCCTACTCTTATAGCCATCGACTTTCATACTCAACATTTTCCTCACGACATTTTCCTCATTCGTCCGCTTCACATCCCTATACCACACAACCGATTTCCACCTAACTTTCCAATATGCTTTAATGTGCACTAAAATTTAAAACCGTTCCTGGCCTAAAGGGATGAAATGATAACATGGAAAATAAAAAAGTGTATCGTCAACATCCACGCGAACGCAGTCCCGCTCCCGAGCCAGAGCTAGTTACAGATAAGACTGACTGAAACTTAAGCCATAACCGTAACAACAAGATTTAGCTATTTATTCTGAGCCCCTTAACTTGCGAGTTACACCATAACTGGCGAGTTACACCATAACTGGCGAGTTACACCATAACTGGCGAGTTAGACCATTAACGACAAATGTTAATGTTTACGTCAGTTTTATGCGCCATTACTGTGGTTGCAGTACAACGACTCGCTAAAGTGTGGACGGAGTTAGTCAGCGAACGTCGTACACTCAAGTTAGAGATTTATGGATGAACATTTTCAATAAAGGGAAAGTATATTTCATACTTTACCGACAAGTTTAGTTCTTTGTTTATGACTAAATATAATTAAAAAATATACGCTGATAAATCAATATTGCCGTAAACATGCACTAGTAATGTGCATATTAATATGCACACCCGTATATCGTTTAACCGGTTGAATTCCATAATTACAGACACAATTAAAAAGCCATTGTATGTCGCGTGGATCCACGTTTAAGCATACGAAGGGTTAAAGATGAACTCTACATCGTTCTCTAACCAACTACACTTTGGAATGAGCAACTAGCTTCATCTTTCTAACAGATCGACTCCTTGACAATTCAAAAGTTTAGGTTAGGACGAATGATTGCCATAATCATCCAGTTTGGTAATCAGATTGGCGATACAACGCCTTGCTGGCAATTCTGCACATGACACTAATTACAACACTATAAGGAGAGGAGACGATAACTGTCACACAAAGTGAAGAAAATTCAGTTTTGTACAATACCAATACCTTGTACATTCACAGCACAACATGTCTCTGAAATACCATTAGATACGTAACAGCACGGCAATAACTGCAGAAATAGTTCAGAAAATAAAACTTGTGCACAAACTGGTGTTGTTCCGGAGTCGTGTCCAATAAATATTGCTCGATAGCTAACCTTAACGCCCGCTGGCACTCGCACGAACTCCGAGCACATCTGAGATGATGGCGGGACACACGGGCGACTAATCGACGGACACAGACCAAATGATAGACAGACAGACACGTTGATATGGTGGATGCATGTCGTCGAGGGTCAAGCCCGGAGTTATATACCGATTAACACTGGCAATAGATAGCGAAAGATTTGCCTCTGATATACATGAATAGCACTGATCTGAATATATAGAACGTGCTCATTCTGATAATAAAACTATGGAATACAATGGAAAAATAAACTATAAAACTAGACCTCAACTATGTTCGTCACCATAAGACGAAGTAATGGATAGAACATAGATACAAGTAAACATACGACAAGCTTTCTAAAAAGCAGGAATCAGATCAAAATGGTACATAGTAAATACAGCGATCGCTACTGACTAATAGTTGCCCAACGTTCTCAATCCGTCTGCATCGTTCCTTTGTGTATTAATTTTTCGTCGCTTGTCGTGTTACCGGAGATATCAGTTTGACGGTAACGTGTCGCGAAGAATCCTCTCAAACGCTCAAGTCTTCCAATCACTGTCGTGTTTTCTTTCTAAGAGCAGCGAAGACGAGGTAAGAGGTATCGACGTTAGCGTCTCTCAATATTGTTCTGTCATTTCTTGTTTCGGTTTACATCGGTGGTTTTGTGATGGAGAGTCGGTAGAATGATGTAGCTGTTGTATTTGAGGGAGACCTATCGCCAGAGTGGATGGTGTGGATTTATGAATTTCGCTAAGGAGACTATTAACGAGACATGAACCAAATCTAAATGATATGTCTCATTTTAAAAGGAAAACGTTTAAAATATTACAACATTAACGATGCGTCGTGAAATTGCTTCACTGATATTAAACCGTAAGAGATTTCTCAGCGGAAATGTTATCACATAAGATTCCTATATCCGACGAACTTTATATGATATATCCGAAGTTACAACTCAAAAAGACGGTCTATGTAGCTACGCCTACCATATTTGCATAAGTAAGTACGTCGTGTAATAGTGAGATTCTATAAATTCGAAATTAGAATGACAGACAGCACAAACAGCAAAAATTCACAAATACATACATATGCACTCACTAACATACGTGTACAGACACTTGCTTACAACGACAACACAACTGACACAAATCACACAACCATGCATACATTATTTATATACATATTTTAAGTTCTAAAATGTAAGTACCTAGGTATCTTTTTATACAACGTAACGTATTGTTAACGGAACAAAGGAGCCTGGATCTCACAATACAGGGAATCCTAGTACGAGATCTAGGAATTCAATGCACTTGAATGTAAACTTAGCGAAATAAATGAATAGAATCTAAAACTTAACTCTGATATCCTCACAATAGTTACCACGGACTTTTTGTCAATAAGTATTTATGTTAAATGACAACACACTGTATACACAACACAATGAATTTTGTTACCAAATAAAGTCTGCTCACACTGGGTTAAATAAATTAGTCAGTCTTCAAGATTTGTGGTGATGCTGACTGAAGCCCAACGTACAGACCTATCTTTAAAAGTATTTTCACTCGTGATCACCAAGACGAGCCAAGCGAAGCGCAAGGGCACTACCTACCTTTTCTCGAAGCGCGTCGTTGTGTTTTTGAACCCTCATAACTTGGGTTTGGATATATACCAGAAAAACCAAAATTTTCGGGATATAATGTCAATGGCGGACTTATTAAACATAAACTTATCTAGTATCAATTGCATAGCTCTTATACTTTAGATTTTATTGATATCTAAAAAACCCCGATTTCGTCACTGGCTCACTGATGATCAACAAAACTTTTAGGGTACTTCCTGAAGTCCTAGAAAGCTGAAGTTTGGTATGTAAGCTAGTATTAGTACACAAACAACAAAAACATTCTAAAACTTGGAACTTTTACCCCCGACCCCTTAAACTAGTGGATGGAAGTTTGTATGAGACTTCCGCAAATTTTGATGCTAGAGGTCTGAAAATTGATATCGGGACTCCTTGTTATAAATAATAAAATATATATTTCAGATTTTTTTGTAAATTACGCCGAAAAAAAATTAAAAAAACTTTTTTTTCATAAGCAACTTACAAGAAGAAGTGAAATCCCACAGAAAACATTTCCATGTAAAATATTGCCAAGACGAGACCATAATGGTTCGCATTGTCAAAAAGTTATCAGATCTCACGTAGAGCCAAGCTATAATAAAAATAAATGTCACTGGGCCGTTTCGCTACCATCACATGGGCGTAAGGTGAACAATTTACTCACTGTTCATTACTTTTCAGTCATACAATAGTTCTTGTATTATCGAAACGGCCAAGTCTCATATTTTGACTAAGGTGTAGAGTTTGTGAAGTTAGGGCGTGTAGAGTGAAGCTCGGTTCTAATAGTGCGAGCCGTATGGTCTCGTCTTGGCAAATTTTACATGAAAAAAGCTAAATTAAAATTATGTTAAAAAAATCCACCACGGTTAAATGTAATTGGAAAAGGATAAAATAATTTAAAAACCCCCGACTTAAAGAATTTACGTAACGAGACTAAAACAGATAAATTCATATGGCACTCGGGGGACCTCTTAGAATAGAATTTGTTCCACAGAACGGAACATTTAACTGCCGTGGGTTTAAAAAAAAAATAATTTTGCTTTTTATTTCAAACTTTTTAAAGAGCATAGGTTCATTATACACAAGCATATAATACTGCAGCGCCTCCTAGTGATTTTTCACCGTAACACCTATTTAAGAATCCTCACTAATCAACCACAAACCCATTATTGACGATGAAAACCGCATCCATATTGGACTAGTAGTTATGGTTTTGCACAAACAAATGTTTACTGCAGCGCCCCCTGGTGAGTTGTCACCGTAACACCTGTCTAAGAACATGTACCAATCGAACCAAAACCCATCGCTGAAAACCGCATCAAAATCGGACTAGTCGTTTTGGAAATAAATGGCAACATTGGTATGCACAAACAAACAAACACACATCCTCTCACCCCAAAAGCATAAACCGTCTCCGTACCGTCGCAGGAAAAAGTGTATTTGGTGGGATCTACAAGTCCCGTAAAATGAGAACAAGGCATTTGAAAACAGCGTGTTATTATAAACTTCTATATTTGATAAGCCCTGTCATAGGAAACTCATCGATACGTACTTTCGTGTATTATTTAATTTTACTCCATAATTGATTAAAGCTTTGAAGAAGGTACTTAAAGGCTTCCTCCGACTAGCAAAGACACGTTGAGGCAGGCGGAGGAACTGAAAGTACTCTGAGTTGACTTTCTTTGTAGGAAGAACCACTTCCGCTTTCTCACAAATGTATCAACTTCATTGCGAAACTTGCCCAAGTTAAAGCCTGACCGAAAATGGTTTTTTTTCAGCCGAACATGTTTTTCTTTCGGCCAAAATCGAAAACGAAATTCGGCCTGATTTGGACAGTAGGTTTTTTATTTTTGGACAGTAGGTGATGGAGGGAAAATAAATTATTGAAACCTGCCCTTTCTCAGATCACTAATATTATTAATATTGAGAGATCAACAATTAAACATTATAGATTTTAAACAAAAACACAAATATGATGACTACCTCGTTGGTGTAGTGGTCGCAACCGTTACTGCTGCGCGTAAGGTCTTGGGTTCGATTCCCAGGTCGGGCAAAGTATAATTGGGTTTTTCTATATCGAATTTCTCAGTAGCAGCCCGGAGTCTGGATTTGTGTCCGGTTGGTGGCAATAGGCGCGTCCCCTATTACATGGGACATAAACATATAAACTGGCGACATGTGGGTGTACTATAAGAACACCCCTGCCTACCCTTCGGGGAAGCAAGGTACCTGTGGTGTTATGTTAAAAAACTAAGATTGTTAAGCATTTTTAACCGACTTCAAAAAAGGAGGTTCTGTATTCGACCCGTATGTATGTATGTTTGTATGTCCGCAATTTTCTCAAAAACTAATGAACTAATTTTGATAATTCTTTCACCAATGTGATCTGCATACTTTCAGAAAGGTTTAAGTATATAATGAATTAGGTAATTATTCTTATGTACGAAGTTATATTTATATGCATAAATGTACTGCATCTCCAACATTTCTATGCGAATTTTGATGATTCGTCTAGTCGGTGTCATCAATTCTTCAACGCACTAGTGTTAATTGAATTTGTGTGGGGTAGGTACAACTAAAAAGTGAAAAATAAATACTTCTTTACAAAAAAAAACAACCGACATCAAAAAACACTACAAAGTGAAAAATAACTTTAATTTCGGAAGTCGGTGTCAAAAAACGAAACTGCAGAGCTATCGACACCGACTTCCGAAATTAAAGTTATTTTTCACTTTGTAGTCTTTTTTTTTAAATCTAAACCCACATGCCCAAACTATTCCCTTTTCAAATGACGAAATATACTTAAACGTATCCATATCAGTTACAAAAAATATAATTAAAAACCCTGATTTTTACTAACTAGTAAAAAACGTGCTTGATCCCTAGACACTTTTGATGTGTGTAAAATGAAACTAATCATTATAAGAGGAATTCGACAATACATTAATTAAAAATGAGTCAGTGAGTGTTTCTAAGTTGCAACAAGCTGGAACCTGCAGGTAATTCATTAAGTACTCAATTTCCTGTTATATTTCCTAACACTAATGGTAAGTAATTAATTAATTCGTTTCCTCAGTCCGGCCGGAGGTTTCCTCATCTGCTAAGCTGGTTATCATGTTTATGTCAGTTCGACCTAAAATACCGAGAAACATGATTTATTCCGGTCCATCTGCCTGCCTTTTCCCAACTATATATGTTGGGGTCGGCTTCCAGTCTAACCGTATGCAGCTGCGTACCAGTATTTTACATGGAGCGACTGCTTATCTGACCTCCACAACCCAAACAGAAACCAACAACTGATCAATGTAAAATGCCCCGTCACGGCACTGCAAAACACAATGTTGGTTTGCTGTTGAATTAGTGAAAATTAACACAACATGGAGTAAGTAGGAGTTAAGTGAGTGTGGTGAGTTTTTTTTATGTAGCCTGCTACACTGTCCCACTGCTCAGCAAAGGCCTCCCCCAAATCCTTCCTTTTCTAGAGCCACCTCAATCCAACACATCACGGTACGCGCTGAGGTCGCTTCGCTACGTGTTGCTGGGCCCCCCCGGCGCGCGGCGGCGGCGTCCAGCCAAGTAGTCTTACAATACAAAAAAAAAAACAGAAAAAGTATAATTATGATTATTGTGATGCCCATTGCACAGAAATAAAATACAATAAATGTATTATGATTGATAATAGCGGTATGGATACCTTAATCCAATAAACAAACTCCTTACCAAGGGAAACCCTAACTAAACGTTTATTTTTATTAAATGATAAATGATTTTATTTCTGTAAGTAGGTTTGCACAAACACTTACACGTCAATCATATTTTAAAAGAAAACTAAATGAGATCGGCGTTTCCTATCTGACTACTTTGAGAAGAAAGGCCGAAACAAACTCAGTGGTCACAGTCTCTTTTAACCCTTCGTAGTATCCACGCGAGACACAATGGCTTTTTAATTGTGTCTGTAATTACGGCATTCAACGGGTTAAAGTCCAGACACTATTTTACAGTTACACGTGTTGCTCAAATGTTTTCCTTTACAGTAATAAATTATATATATTTTTTCATATTGTAGACTATCAAAGCAATGAAGGATTCTGGTTTTAATCAATAATAATGTAACTGAAGAGCTTGTTTGTTTGTTTGTTCGTTTGACCACTCTAATCTCTGGAACTACCCGTCGGATTTGAAAAACTATTTATTTATTTTTAAACACAATATGCAACTACGAGTATCATCACAGCCTTACCTAATACAATAGTGTAGTTATTATAGTTATAATAACTTACAATTAGACTTCCAATTATATGTAAGTATACTATTATTAACTCTTCACGCTCGGACCATTAGGAGCTGAGCAAAAAGAAAAGAAGTCAGAAAGAAAACGAGGTAACAGCGCGGGCAGGCGATGCGATGCGACGGGGTGGGACGGGGGAGCAGGAAGTTTCACGCGGACGAAGTCGCGGGCAGAAATAATTTAAGAATTGTATGACTATTTTTTTTTTATTGACATGTAATTTTAATAATTATGAATGAATAAACTGAACTGAAACTAGTTACTAAATAAATGTCCCATATAACTGGCGAGATGTGAGTTTATTATAGGTACACCTCTGCCTAACACTTTGGGAGTGTAGGCGTGATGTTATATTGCTACCAAATAATTATGTTACTTTTACTTTTCTGTTGTGACGAGAGGTTTGTACGAATTTTTGCCGACTTAAGAATTTGACCCTTTACCTCAAAGTATGTGCCTTAATAATCCAATATGGCGTCTGCGAAACTATTTGTTTGAACTCGTCCCTCCGACCTTGGACTTGTGTGTACTTAAATCAATAAACTACTACCAAGGGCATCACGAGAATCAAGAAGTAAATAATTCATTTTGTAGTGAAAAAACATTTAACTCTTCGCCACAGTATTACGTTTAATTTTTGTTAAGTACATACAGTCCGAATATAAAAAGTATCAAAAAAAGTAGAAAATAAAACACTCACGAAAAAAAATTATCTCATATGTACAGTCAACAAAAGAGATAAGTATGCAGGATCGTCGGATATAGTTGAAGATTAGTAAGAAACGGATGGATGTTCTCGAATAAAATTTTATTTTATTAATAGAAAACAAACAGCTCATTTATCAAATTAAATTTCAGTCGATAACATCCATCGGTTTCTCACTAAACTTCAAATATATCCTACGATCCTGCATACTTATCTCTTTTGTTGACTCTACATACGACGGGTTTTATAAATTAGAAGGAAATATAATTGAATATTAATGAACGATTTTATAGTCACGAGTCTGTCACAGTCAGTGCGTTGTAATGAGGAGTTGTTTGAACTTTGAGCGTGTTTTGTTTTGTTTACCTTTCCACTTCCGAGTCGCTCATCGGAGAGTTATTTGTTTGTTTACGTAATATAACAGTCGATCGGAATGTCTGTTAATAAATAATCAATATAAGACTAATTGATAACATTTTATTTGAAAGTCTAAATGTTATCATCAACAATCAACTCAGCCTATCGCAGTCCACTGCTGGACATAGGCCTCTCCCAGACTGCGCCACAGCACCCTGTCCTCTGTTAATTCAATTTAATTTTTATTGCATCCATAATGTACACATACAGATGGTAAAGTATAAAAGTTTAGGTGGTGGTGGTGGTGGTGTCTACCTCATCCAGTCTGTCCCAGTCCCAGCCACCTTCTTAAGGTCGTCGGTCTATCTAGTTGGGGGGCGTCCCACACTACGCTTGCCGATACGCAGTGTCATCAACATTACATGAACATTCTCAGTTCTTCGTCAGGTGCAGATCGATCAGTAATGCTAATACAGACCGACTTGGTTTTGCCGACGTTTAAGGTCAGCCAATTGTTTTACAGCTAGATAGCAAGTTAGCAACCTTTACAAGTCCTTCCTGAGCTACACAAACGACATCATTCCAGGTTTTCGCATGAAAGACTGATTATTACGGTATCATCTGCGAGTTTGTGGCATCACGACTCCGTAATGCCACAAACCCGCAGAGCTCTCAAACTTGAACTCTCAAGAGAGCATAGGTCGTTTATGTGGAACTACGTGGGGCCTAGAACACTGCCTTGCGGTACGTTCTCAGCATGTTTGATCGCACTGTCGTGCATACTTATAAGCTTTTCCTATTCACTATTAATCTACTCTTTAACATACATAGGTACAGCCAGATTTGGAGACTATCTGTAAACCATACAAATATATTTTGTTTCGTGCGGGAATCGAACCCGCGACGCAAACCTTAACGCTCGGCCACTGCGCCATCCGAGCCGACCAATGCCTACATACCCACATTTGAAAAATAAAGTAATTATAAGATCCAAGACACAAAGTTCAAAGAGACTTTTGAACTTTGCCTCTAAGATCGGCAACTTTAGTGTTGTAGGTTTCCGAAGGCGGTGGTCGTGTGGACTAACTTAACAAGTAGTCAGTACAACACAGAGTTTACGATACAGACTCTAAGCCCACACCCTGACCCACTACGCATCGCCAATTTATAGTCAAACAAGTCAAGCCCAAGTTGCTACCAAGATAATAGAGCTGTTATAACCATGGACATCCGCCTGTTTTGAAGTGAAAACTTCTTTAGGAGCGCTAGGCATTTTTTGAGATAGGAAAAAACCATTGAATTCGCGCCACTGTTATCGTAAGCGACACCGCTTCGGATGTGTTCGGCTGTCCTCGGGTATATCCGATATGTCAGTGTCAGTGAGTGATGGCAAAGTATTCTGTTAGTGTTTTGTTTTCACTTCTGTCGGCACTCCCGGAGTGCCACTGTTTTTTGTATTACCATGATTACAAAATGATACATTAACAACTCTATCTAACTAGCCTGTACTGTCCCACTGCAGGGCAAAGGCCTCCCTCTGCCTTTTCCACACAATTCTGTCTTCTGTGAGTGCCGGCCAGTGGGATCAGACCGGAATAAATCGCCCCTACGGCAGGAGTCAAGCTCGTCCTGCCATCATCTTCGTCTCGGCCTGCCGCGATGGCGTCGTGCGTTTAGTGGGACCCAATTGGTGGTTCTATTAGCCCAATTGTCATCTGACATGCGACAAACATGTCTGGCTCAGTCCCACTTAAGTTTAATAACAACTCTATGCAATTTCAAAATACTTTTCAAAAATTTTGAGTGTCAATATATGACGATCCGCGACTGGAGAAGGTAACTCGGAAAAAACTACATACAACTGAACTGTTACAAAGCGCAGCAGTATACAACTTAAAAGCATTGCCTCTATGAGGGGTTACCCTGGGGCGCGACGTTCGTGCTCATTTGGAAATACGAAGATCACTGAATGGCATACCTTTTCTGGTTGAACTGTACGTAGGTACCAAACAGTTGCTATCTAATTTATTTGTCTGCAAATTACAAACGATCTCATTGTACTTCTCGACGGATGACAGCAGTCAGTATTGATTTGCTTCTATCAGATGGAAGTCATTAACGAAATACTACACTCATTATTTTGTAGAAAGTGTACAAGAGTAATTTATTTATTTGTTAATGGTTCGCCATATGGAACCTAAGGTACGATTCAGACCAACCGGCTCGCGGCGTGCCGCATCGGAACGGAGCCGTACGCATGCCGCGGCAGCCGAACGCATCCGTCGGAGCCGTACCGCTACCGTGGCATTCGTTCGGCTGCCGTGATAGCCGTACGCGTGCCGCGGCAGCCGACAGCGTCCGCTGAAATCCGTACGCACTCCAAGCGCCCAGAAGTGCTGCTCACATTGCGCCGCGTAGACGTAAAGTGAAATTTTATTTAAAATATGGTGGAGTGGGACATCGTTTTGCTAGCCCTTGCATTAGAGGAAGAAGAAATTTTTCACGACGCACGGCCGACCGGACCCGACGGCAGCCGATTGGATGCCGACGGCGCAGTTCGGCGCCGTTCGTAGCTGGTCGAGGCCGGTCGGCCGTCCCGACAGCCGAATGCATTCTGCGACACGTCGCGACGCGTCGCGGGATGCCGACGGAGGTAAATATGCGTAAGTTGCATGCAAATATGAACTGTAATTACTGTTGATACATTTCAATGTTCTTTACCGCATTGTAAAATGCCGCCCGGCCCGGCGCGATGCGAGCCGGTTGGTGTGAATCGTACCTAAGTATGGTGACCATTGGTCAACCTTCTCTGTGTGAGAAGAGGTCTTTCTCCTGCAGTGGGACAACAATATGCTGCTTTTATTATGGTCCAATAACACAATAGTTACATTAATTCAGATATAAATCAAAAGTTTGTCTCAATGAACGTACTAATCACAAGGGTCAGAGAAAAAATTCTAGCTCTTACAATCTCTGGTTTTGTTAGTAGTAATGACTTTAGGTACAGTTGTTCGACTTGAAAACTGCAGCCGCGCCGACTTGTGTAAACTTTCAGTTTGTAACTAATGTCGACATTTTTCAGATAAAAAGAAAGTTTCCCATTGACCGGGCAAGTTCAGACGATATTGGAATGATAAATCAATTCTAACATACTTTTAAGTATTTTGGTAACGTGTAAGAATTTCAATATTGCTAAAATTGACTAAGTATTCTGTTTTCACCGTTTTTCAATATTTACAAAGTTTTTGCTCGTAATATCAGCGAACAATTTACGATGGAAAGAAAAATCAAAGTAAAACAAACTATATTGCACCATTTAATGAAATCTTATTGATATTCAGCGAATATTATGTTGTGTTAACCAAGTGTAAAAACTTGCTGTGAATATGTGAGTGAAGTGCGTAGCGGCAGCACATAACACACACGCACACACACACACACACACACACACTTTCGACTTCGCCGTTCGGGATGGTACCGAGAGCTCCTGTGCTTACACACACATTCACAGCGCACATAATTGTACACTTGGTAACCACAAGTAAGGTGCGCGTCGCTTCGTGAGTAACATTAGAACCTTTTCGTTCACACTTGTGCGTACCTACTATCACTACTAGTAGCTATGTATCGTATTTCTCAGAAGCACTCGAGCTCGTTACATAACACTATTATATCTACTCATTGTTTCTCATAAACTCAAAGATGGCTGCCTAGATTGTACATCATGGCATAATTAATCTATACCTGCTGATATTACAAAGAGGTAACATTTGTGAGTTTGTATGTAGGGGTAATCTCCGGAACTAGGTACTGATCTGATTCAGAAAATTCTTTCACTAATGGGAAGCTCTGCAGCTTTCTATATAAAGATATCTTCCATGATGACACTCAGCAATACTTATTGTGATTGCCGAATGTCGTCATGTAAGACATATTTTATGTTCAAACCAGAAATGTCATGCGGAGTCGCGGGGAGAAGCTAGCTATTAATATAATTGGTTCATTTATTGTCCGAGGCGCACTGTTGCTGTCAATACAAGTTTGTTTCAGTTGTATGCACTCCAGATTACAAGGAATGATTTTATAAATTGGTTTGCCACGCTAATTAACTGTATTTACCCACTTGTTTCAAAATGGTACTGAAATTTGAAAACATTGTAAAAGCCAATTATTTTTAAAAGAGTAACTGTGGAGTTTCTTGCCGGCTCTTCTCCATAGGAAACGACCAATTGGAACCGTGCACCTAGCTTCTGACGTTTCATAAGTACCCATGTAGGTTTATGTAAAATAAAATATTTTGATTTTGATGACGTCAAAATGACATAACATAATCCCCAGACACGTCCGCCCTTCACCACTACCTAGTGCTTTCGCTGGGAAGAAGAAGTGGCGGAACAAACTCCCCAGCAGCACAGCTGTCTGTTCAGAGCAGTTCCCATAACACAATCATAACAAAAGTGGGCGAGGAAAAAACATTTTGTGATTTTATTTTTCATGAACCATTTCAGTTAGTTTGCACAGGAAACGATAAATAAATATCGTTTTTCACGAAACTTATATTCTGGGAAGGCAGGCTTTATTTATACACACAGATGACGGGATTTGACGACAACACGTCGAATCTCGGAAAAACAACATTGTTATATTACAGCGGATGACCGGATTTAGGGAACTTTGAGAGCGTATGTGGAAGATACTAAACAGAGCTTGTTTTCCGCAACTAACGAATTAGGTTAGAAGTTTCAAAATTATAGGCACATATTTCAGATAACAGGACAATGCCTACTGATAGTTTCTCCGACGTACTATGTAGTAGAATTAAATCATTGCAAAAAAAATATACTTATGATATAATAAGTGGTTTAAATGAAATTTCCAAAACATGACTAAGTCTAGTTTCAAAAACTGAACTGAATCTACTTGTTATTTAAAAAATTGCATCTTTACGTTTTATGTGTTTAAATGCATTCACAAGAAGCTCTAGAACCCAGACATTAGTCCCCTAATAGAACAAGTTCAGCTACCTACACTTATAACTACACTTAGAAGTCTTGGTACTCTCAGGGCAGCAGCAAAAGTCAAAGTCAAATCATTTATTTCGAGTAGGTAGGCCATTACGACGCACTTTAAAAAAAGTCGATTAACACTTCAGTTTTGTTCAGTTCACTTTACTTCAATAGTTTTATATTGTACTAGCTGGCCCGGCGAACTTTGTACCGACTCAGAATTAAATAATGTGACAAAGTTCAATAGACACGTGGCGCCATCTATTTATCATAATAGCGTTATTGTTGCTTTTCTCGGGAACGGCACGTTTTTTCGAGAAGAAAGGTACCCTATGTCCGTTTCTGTACACCTGACAATTTATATACACAGATGATCGGCTCAGTGGATTAGGCGTGAAAAGGTAACAAACAAACAAACTTACTTTCGCATTTATAATATTACTTAGTTAGGATTTCATTTTGTAGTCGTATTGAGCAAAATGTTAAATAACTCTTAGCTATTATATGAAATGCTTAAACAATAATTCCGTGTAAAGATGATAATGTAAAAGTTCATGGACTTTTGTTGGACCATTCTCTAAATTAGGAACCGAATATTCAACAAAGAGTGAACTCATGACAGTAGGTGCGCGCACGTCGAAAGTAATTGTAACTCCAGTGTCGGCACCTCCCGCCTCCCGTCACACGGTGACAAGAACAAAGCGAAGGCGGCGGGCGTCGCGTCGTCGCGTTGTGCCGAACTCCAACTAATTCAATTTTATTTCGCTCAAATAACGAGCGAGCTTTGTCTGCCCAACCTCTACGGTTAACAGGGCGACGTGTTTTATTAATGGAAAAATTCTCGTTAAATATTATTTGAATCCATTTCGTGGTGAACGGAGACTCCGTGTGATTAATTTAGTGAAAGAATGAATGTGTTCGTTCGTGTTCGTGTCGTATTAATGATAGTTTCGACGGAAATTACAAATTAAATAGAAGTTCAAAAGGAATCTTCTCTAATGAATTACTTATTGCACTAGAATCTAATATCGTCTGTTGCTGAGCATGGCTTTAGTTGACAACTGATTCAATTGGAAATGCTTTTCAAAACTGGGGCTAAATGCCAATTTATTTTATTGAAGGCCTCTAGTTTAAACCCCTAATAATATTGTAAAACACAACTTCAGAGCAGTGGTGGCCCAGTCGGAACGGTCCCGACTTACGAGTTGTAGGTCGTGGGTTTGAACCCAGGCGAGCGCGTTACTTTGTGTTATTTATTTCATCACCATTGCTCTCAAAAACAGTGAAGGAAAACATCGTGAGGAAACCGGCATGTGTCAGAACCAACAATTCGAAGACTTGTGACATCTACCGACCCGCACTGAACCCACTTGGTGGATTACGGCCCACTCCCTCTCACAGGGAACAGGCCTGTGTCCCAGCAGTGGGAACATTATAGGTTGATTATGCTACAGGCATCGTTTTGGTTCGGGACTTTTGACACATTTTTGTCTCGTGTTACATTAAATGCAACTTCCCAAGAAGAGCTGGACACTGGCTGGAACTGGTGACATGTGCTTGTACTGTAGGTACACCTCTGCTTAACCTTTAGGAGAACACAAGCGTGATGTTATGTTATTCGATTATTCCAGTAATATATTTTAATTTGAATAGCAATATTAGTATTTATATAACGAAAACAAAACAATCACTCTATGCTAGTAAGTACCTACAACAAAGAGAACTGATTGTTCTGCCCACGCTGTCGCAGTTGCCGCGCGGTACAATTGGCACAACAAGTGAGTTTATCGCAATCCACGCGGAGGATAGTCTCCAGTAGTTAGTCACTTAACTGTTGAAATTAGTCGAGTTTAATTGAAGAGCTATTCGTGTTTTTATAGAAGATTGTGCGTTAAGGAAGGGAGCGTTAGGCTTTAGGGTACGTAGGTACCTACTGACAGGTTGCTTGCTTAGTGCCTAGAGCCTAGCGAGTCACCTTGCGAGTAGTGAAGTGAAACGAACGATCTAGAATTTTCGCAAAAGGCCGCACTGCGCGCTTGGCGAACAAGCCGCACAGCCTAGACTAAAGTCGACAATCGTGCCTGTTATGACTTACGGAGCCGAAACGTGGACATTCACGATTCACCCTCAGGGTCGGTGGAGCGACGATATTCGCAGGGTGGCTGGTAGCAGCTGGATGAGAGTTGCCGAAAATCAAGCAGCAGTAGACTGCTGTAGACTGATGGTGATGATAACAATAAATCTTGATTAATTCCGGTCTGACACTTCCCCCTCCTCGACCCCCCGCTAGTTCGTCTTCTGTTTTAAACTCTGGCTTATCCACTTTATGCTAGGTTACTCTCAGCACTAACAGTAACTGATACTTTTTAACAACGCGCCTCCCGTGTCAGAGTAACAAAAGTGAAAACATTCCATCGCTCCCCCAGCTCGTTAAAAGTATCCGATGGCCGTAACATTCCTACAACCTATTATTTTGTTAATTAAAAACATTCCATACAATTGCTACAGAACTCCAATTGCTATCGATAGGTATATACATATATTGTTTATCAATCAAGCACTATAATGTCACTATATCTACATATAATATTTCATTCTGTTTCCCATCGTTGAAGACTGGGTGTCATCGAATGAAAACTATTGTCCATCGTCGTCCATTGTGGACAGAGCCATCTGCACACAATGGCAGCAGATGGCGCCCGCACCTTGTGACTTACAGAGCGAGGAGACAGAATGATGGCGGGATAAACGGGACTGTTCTTATTCTTTTTAGGTTAAAAGCGATTTGATTGATTATTGTGAATGACTCGTGAAAAGTTTAGGAAGGTAAAATGGCCTGTATTTTTTCCATGACTCAATAGGTAATCTGGTGCGATTACCTCAATAGATAAATTATTGATATTATTATTACTTAATTGGAATTTTTTCCATGACTCAATAGTCATAGAAACAATTACGGGCCATTATGCCTGGACAGAAGTGCCTCTTCTGACGCAAAGAGGGCAGAAGAGTGAATCACCAGTTCATCGTACGGAGGCACTATCTAATCTGCTATCATAATCATAGATGGCTAATATAATTGGCTTTTGGCCGCGTTTGTCGAAATTAATGGCCAGAATTTTTGTAAATTGTGAGAAAACCTACATAGATTTATAATCGTGTAGCTAATTGTAGGATTTTATGAAGTCGTCAAAACGAGACGTATTATGAGCCTTATAATACAATCATCATCATCTAAGTCTAAGTTGGGAAAAGGCTAAGCAGGTGCCTAGCCTTTTCCCAAATATGTTGGGGTCAGCTTCCAGTCTAACCGGATGCAGCTGAATACCAGTATTTGACAAGGAGCGACTACCCGTGCTATGCTCGGAGTCTCTTTGAAGGATAAAATCAGGAATGAAATTATCCGGAAAAGAACCGGGGTTACCGACATAGCTTGCAGAGTAAGCAAACTGAAGTGGCAGTGGGCTGGCCATGTCTGTCGAAGGACTGATGGCCGGTGGAGCAGTCGAGTCCTGGAGTGGAGACCGCGTACCAGCAAGCGTAGTGTGGGACGCCCCCCAGCTAGGTGGACGGACGACCTAAAGAAGGTGGCTGGGGTAGACTGGATGCGGAAGGCGGAGGACACGGTGTTGTGTCGCAGTCTGGGGGAGGCCTATGTCCAGCAGTGGACTGCGATAGGTTGAGTTGATTGATTGATTGATTGACTACCCATTTGATACACGTTGGTAAGACAGGTTGTCAGGCCTTTGGGCTTCTAACTACCCACAATGACTATCAAAGAAATACGATTTGTTAAAATTTTCTAGACGATTTTTCCATCAAATCGTTTCAGCTTTAAATTTTGACCAACCATTCGAGCGAATATAAGCGCTCTTTCCCGTCATATTGCAATCTAAGAGTAGTGGTTCCTATAGCACAGTGCACAGGTTGAATGCCTGCAGCTGAATACCACCGGCGACACAGAACGCCGCGAATGAGCTGACCGACCTTGTGCCGCTAACAGGACAGCTACCCGACGCGGCGCTCACACACTTACAGGTGACGCTAAAACATGAACTAGTTCACATTTCTTTATGATATTGCTGAGCGGAAGTAGTAGTATTTATTGTAAAAAAGAGAAGCTTCGCGGCATTGTATTTTTTTTTTCTTTATTTTTGCCACCAAGCTGCATTAGATACTTATTCAAGTAGGTACCTACTGTAAAAGTCACCTACCTGCAAAGTTTTGCAAGCTGGCAGTAAAATAACTCTGGTAGCATTTGAACATTTAAGCGAATTTAGAATAAGCTTTGTAATTATTTCGAATAGGTTTGTTGTTTCGTAAAACAGTGTTATAATAGGCGTGTTGATGTGAACAGGAATGAACGTAATAATTATATCGTAGGGACTCCTGTGTTTGTTACCTACTTTTGGAAGTGAAGTGGAGAAATTGCACGCGCAACATTGAATTTGCCTCTCTGTTGAAGGCTAAGGTCGACGGGACCGCTGGAGCGGGCAACGCAACGCAAAATCCTGCTTCATCGCCTTTGTACCTTTTTAATGAACCAACACACATTATAGGAGCGCCGCGCAGCCCTTTTTTGTATGAAAATGCGTTACGCTGCGGCTCTTTGCCTGTAAGTGTGCATACAGACGAGCGAGACACATCGACGACAAAGGCAACTGCAACTGTCGACGTGTGTCGGCGACAGCCGTGGACGCGTGTCGCTTTTGTATATGAGCACGGTTCTCAAATACACGAGCGGCTTGCGGCGACGGTTGCAGTTGCCTTGGCTGTAGGTACACTCCTAGAGAAGCTGTCAGTGGAAACATGTAGCATAACCGATTATGTACCCGTGCGAAATAAACAAACTAACTTCCCCATTCAATAACATCCGTGTAAATAAAGCAAAGCATTACAAAGCTAACCTACCACAACAAAACTAAGTTGTTTACAAAGTGCAGTTACATAAATTTGTTGACGCTACTCCGCGGTGCGGGTCAGCGGCCGTGTCGCTTGCACCGCGGCGGCGGCGGCGTGGGACGAGAACCGTTTACCTACCCTACGCTATCGCAGTAGCACGCGAAGGGTGTTATTGTGTATAGTATTCCTGCGCAGCTTCGAGCTCCTCGCGAGCTGTTTGTTGTGTATAGTATTCCTGCGCAGCTTCGAGCTCCCCGCGAGCTGTTTGTTGTGTATAGTATTCCTGCGCAGCTTCGAGCTCCTCGCGAGCTGTTTGTTGTGTATAGTATTCCTGCGCAGCTTCGAGCTCCCCGCGAGCTGTTTGTTGTGTATAGTATTCCTGCGCAGCTTCGAGCTCCTCGCGAGCTGTTTGTTGTGTATAGTATTCCTGCGCAGCTTCGAGCTCCCCGCGAGCTGTTTGTTGTGTATAGTATTCCTGCGCAGCTTCGAGCTCCTCGCGAGCTGTTTGTTGTGTATAGTATTCCTGCGCAGCTTCGAGCTCCCCGCGAGCTGTTTGTTGTGTATAGTATTCCTGCGCAGCTTCGAGCTCCCCGCGAGCTGTTTGTTGTGTATAGTATTCCTGCGCAGCTTCGAGCTCCCCGCGAGCTGTTTATTGTAAACATAATATGACATTCTACTAGTGATTCACTTAATTGTATTGTAGCTTTGGTTTTTGAGTTAATTATTTTCATTTACAGTACCTATTTATAAGCTTGACTGCTACGCAAGAGGTCTTGAGTCGGTTGTCAGGTTTTGGTTACATAGATATTATTTGAATACTAGATGCTGCCCGCGACTATTTCGACATTAATACCTTTTAATTTTCCTTCTTTTTCTAAAATAAAAGTAGGTACTTAGCCTAAGTTATTCTTTATAACATCTGAAGCCCAATTCTCGTAATTAAAACCGTTCAAAATCTAGTCGCGATCTCATCTCAGCGACAATCATTGTGAAAAAGTGGCGTAAATGTAGTATTTTTGACAGATTGAGACTGAGATCAGACTATGAACGTTCTTAAAATTACGAGAATTGCCCCTCAATTAACTGCCAATGAAAGTTCTATCAAATTTTGTCCAGCCGTTTTGGAGATTGGCCGGAACAAACAGACAGACAGATAGACAAAACATTTAAAAAATGTTTTTGTTATATGTATCGTATATACTTTCATATGCATTTAGTAAAAAGCTGTTATTTTGACATTACAAACAGACAATAAGATATTTTTTTTATTAAGATTAATTTTACCATCAATTTTAATGAGTGGATTCGTGCCTACGTGGTTATTAATTAAATAGTCTCGTCCAATTAGGTACTTGGGGATAGCCCCAGGTCATTGGACATATGTCAGCAGTGGACGTCTTTCAGCGGAAATGATGATGACATTTGTATCATGTGACCTAGGTAGGTATAACATAAGTTGCGAAATATGGATGTACTATAGACACGTGCCCATCCCCTCGGGAAATACAAACTTGTTCTCTTAAAGACGGTAGTTTGCACAATAGATTGCAGTTCTTATTACGGCGTCTAACGGTGGTAACTGCAAGCTCACTGCCCCCCAGGGTGTCGTCGGCTCGTCGCAGCTAGTTTACCATCCTCGCTGACTGGCTGATCCTTTCTGCCTGAGCTCACCTCGTATAGCCGGCGGTGATAAAAAGGAAGAACAGTCTAGTTAGATGCAACTGGAGTACCTATTGTACGGTCATTCAATACTACAGTCAGCACCCCATTGCGTAACACACTTGAGCAACCGAAAGCTGAATCATTTTAAAGGATATTGCTAATCCATTGCTTCATATGTTCGAAAAATGTGTCAACTACGTTTGCCTCAACAACGTAAATAACGCAATGAATATTGTTGAATCGATATGACTTGTCATATCGTCTATCTTCGGACTTCGTTAAAGTCTCACTCCAATTAAGTATGATATCTATGTGTTCTTCAAAGTAAAATCTCATTAACGTTCAACCTTAAGTGGAAGTCAGCGACATTCATCTTGCACTATCACAGTTAAATAGTTGTAGCCTTAAGCCTTTTAGCCGTTGAGCCCTTCAGCCAACGAGCGTCGTAAGCCACGACAACCACCCACATTTATTTAATTAAATCATCCAAGTTATATCTACTCGTGAGTCATAACTTCATAAGTTACGCGGTGATATCGCGAGAGATTCGTTCGTAACGACTTAGCGAACTTATTGTTATAAAGTTGTCAAGCAAAATGTACTGGATTAAGTTATCTGAGGTTAATGATGCTTGAGGTGAAGTTTACTCAAGTTATGAAAACGAAAGTGAGTTTAGGATTTCGGTAACGAATAAACCGATACTGATGTAGAATCAAAAAATATATCGCCGAGTATTGAAGCTTTTTCAAGTTCTCCATGATTTTTAGAAGTAGGTAGGTATACAACCAGTGTGCCCAATGTGATTCTTACAAACTTTCATCCCCTATTTAATTTAATTTAGGGAGTGAATGTTCAAAACTCCTTCCTTAGTGTAACATTTCGCTTCTAGATCCAGCGGTGTAGGCTGCACGGTACTACGTTATCTGTCACTGAATGAATTTAAGAAGATACCTACCTACTTACATTACAAATCTGTATCATGATCAAAACACTGATAATTTTAATAGCAGTAAGTTTTCAGTGGAAAGGTTTCCTACAGTTAATTTTTATTAAATCCTGTCATTGAATAGTGTGCGTCTCAGTACTTCCAAAATCATTGCCAACACAAAATATGCAACAAACACGAATTAAAGTTAAGTGACTCTTCTAATAAGACAAGAATTGAACGCTCGGGGTCTCGGACCTTAAAGTCATGCACAACACTAAACAGGGTCACATTAAATTAGCTAGCAAAACTGCGCAGACGTGATGAGTGTCGACATCTAAACGTGATGAGTGTCGACATCTAAACGTGATGAGTGTCGACATCTAAACGTGATGAGTGTCGACATCTAAACGTGATGAGTGTCGACATCTAAACGTGATGAGTGTCGACATCTAAACGTGATGAGTGTCGACATCTAAACGTGATGAGTGTCGACATCTAAACGTGATGAGTGTCGACATCTAAACGTGATGAGTGTCGACATCTAAACGTGATGAGTGTCGACATCTAAACGTGATGAGTGTCGACATCTAAACGTGATGAGTGTCGACATCTAAACGTGATGAGTGTCGACATCTAAACGTGATGAGTGTCGACATCTAAACGTGATGAGTGTCGACATCTAAACGTGATGAGTGTCGACATCTAAACGTGATGAGTGTCGACATCTAAACGTGATGAGTGTCGACATCTAAACGTGATGAGTGTCGACATCTAAACGTGATGAGTGTCGACATCTAAACGTGATGAGTGTCGACATCTAAACGTGATGAGTGTCGACATCTAAACGTGATGAGTGTCGACATCTAAACGTGATCAAATTAAACAGATTTGATGTTTTCTTTAGGGGTCAACGACCGCGGGTAGTTTTGTTACTCGAAGTTTGAGGTGAGAAACTATGTTGTATTATGTTTAGATCGATACTAATCACGTCTGTGAAGTTAACACAAAAAAAGTGAAATTTCAAGTGAAAACACTAACTGCGCTCGACGATGCCACAAAGAAAAATCATATTTTTTTTATAACGTTTAGAAATCGATACCCATCACGTCTGCGGAGTTTCGCTCTAGCTAATTTAATTTGGCCCTGCATTATAGCAAAGTAACCAATAAAGAGTCTACGAAGGACTACATAGAGGATGTCGCAGGCAGAAGCTAGTCGTTCGAGAGCGTGATACACCGCACAAGTTTATTACGTTACTGCAAGTTTCATGAAGCCACTTATGTGTAACTGACATGCCATTATGAACTTACTGCAAAACACATTATTACATTGTAGTACAAGGCTTCAAATGTCAAAGTCAGAGTGGAGGCCCAGTGGTAGCGGCCGGCGCGACTTACGAGTTGTAGGTCGCAGGTCGTTCAAAAATAATATTTTTTATAAAAAATTGTGGGAGTGTGTGATTACAAAACAATCACGATACAGCGCAACTTTATTATATGAAACTTCCTGTAATTTTCTCGCCTCAAAAATTGCATAAATAAGCTACAATACGCTTTACTTTGTATAAATTGTTTCATCACCTCTGCTCTCAAAACAGTGAAAGAAAACATCGTGAGGAAACCGGCATGTCCTAGAAACAAAAAAATCAAAAACATGTGACATCTACCAACCCGCACTGGGCCCACGTTGTGGATTACGGCCCACTCCCTCTCATCGAGAGAAGGCCTGTGTCCCAGCAGTGGGAACATTATGGGCTGATTATGATGATAATACTTCAAGATGGTCCCGGGTCCACCGCTATTCCGGGACCGCATCTTTAGGCCGAGATCTATAAACGTTACTTAGTTCGTGACATGCACTTATTGTTTGACAGTTGTGTGACAATGACAGGAGTACAGCTTGCCTAAGTACGTGCTAAGTGACGTTTATAGATCTCGACCTTTAGATAGAGTCAGTTTTATATTTACCTAAATTCATACACGTGGCCGTAAGTTACTCCTACGCATATGATATTGTTTGTTTAATACTCACGGAGTTTATAATCCTATCAATTTTCCAACATAATGTAATGTACCTGCCCCGCTGGTTGAGCTACAGCTGAGCATGAGGTCCTGGGTTCGATTCCCGGAACGGGCAAAGTGGTTTTCTATCTGGAATTTCTCAAACGCCGCCTGGACTCTGGATTAGTGCCCAGTTTTAATGACATAAGGCTCGTCCCCTATTACATGGGGATAAAACATAACTGGCGAAATGTGAATGTACTATGGGTACACCTCTGTCTAAGCCTTCGGGGCATACAAAAGTGATGTTATGTGTTATCCTTATTATTTTTGTACAAACAACATGAACCAATACATTAATGGTAAATTTAGTAACATTTGAAATAACAAAATTAAAACTTAACTAAAACTATACACAAACTAAAATATAGCGTCGAAAAATTCATCCACGTCGCTGTCGACTGGTAATGTACCCAAGAGACTGGTGGCATTACCACGTTGTATGGCACTGCTTAGCCTTTGGCCAAGGTAAAAGCCAGCCCTTGGGTCACCGGAAGTGTCAACCAGCCGTTTTGAAATTTCCTTAAAAAGACCATGAGCACTCGGACCCCAAGGCCCGAGGGTTTCAACCCCAAACGGCTCGAAAATATAATTTCCGATAAGGTTATTATATTTTCGCCGCTTGAGGTTTTCCGCAGCCGCAGCAGCAGCGCCAGCACAGCATGCCGATCCAGGAAGGTGGGATGGTGCAAGAGTATCGACACAAGTTGCGTCCCACACTAAAGGCCTACCCACCTTCCATGGAAATAAAGACCTACCGTCCGGTCTCTTGCCATCGCCGCGTGCCAAGCCATTGGGTTCTAATACAGCTGGAACGCCGACGGTAACAAGAGCTTGTCGGATGATGTCATTAATGTTCGCGTGTCGCGCTAAGCGACCCGCACTTCGGCTACAAGACAGGCCGTGGTGTCCGAGGCTGTTGACATCTTCGCCACAGTGACAGCGATGAGCTGCAAGGGCTGAAATTTTTCCGAAACAACCTCACCATAAAATTTACAACAAATTTTGGCTGCCATACGGCGGTAAGTAGTGCCCACGGCAATGGGCCGAATGCCGCCATCCCTCTTACGCAGGGCGCTTGTTGACGCCTATGCTTAGGTGTGTGTTAGGGAGACTAAATGAAATACAGTTATAGAACAAACCAATACTTATTTAGACTTTAAAAAAAAATTAAACCGACGTGTACAAGATTACAAAATTCTAGGACCCGTTACAATGTTATGCGTATGTTGACCGATCGGTGGTGCCGCGTCGGGATAAAATAGTTTTTATCCCGATATTCCTACGGGATCGAGACTTATGCGGGTGAAACCGCGGGGTGCAGCTAGTTCCTCATAAAAAACAAAATTCCCGTCATAGAAATTGATAATATCAGTAATGAAAGTCCATTTATTTTGATGATGATACTTATAAAGCTTAATGTCGACATTCGCCGAAGCTTTCTTTATTATTAAAATATGTACCTAATGTATTGGTACATATATGTACCTAATGTATTGGTACATATATGTACCTAATGTATTGGTACATATATGTATGTACTTGTACCGTACGCTCTCCGGCAAGGTGAACGAGGCCGTCATCGACGTTCTGTACGGGGCCAATGTCTGCGCCCTGCGTAAGAGGCTGAACCGATTTAGATGAAATTTGGTTCAGGGGTTTAAGCGTGAAGAGGTAACAGACAGACACACTTTAATTCGGATTTATAATATTGAGTATGGATTACATAAGCTACTGACATAGTTTCCCGGGTTGTTACAGCTTGAATAACAAGTATAACAACTGACCCTAAAGTTATACGAGTAAATAGCTTTTGAATTTGAATAAACCTTGCAGTAAGGACAATCCCTAAAACTAATAATTTAAATTACGACACTTTAATAAAGACATACATATATGTAATTTATATTGTTTCTGTATTGTACCTAATTTATTTAAACTGTTTTAGGCATTAGAGAACAAGATACATTAGATAGAGATTTCTTATAATTTCTATGGAGTATAAAACACCTGATTGGCTGATGTACGCAATTAAGAAAAAACCGGTCAAGTGCGAGTCGGACTCGCGCACCGAGGGTTCCGTACACGGTTTTCAGATTTTTTCCTTTATTTGTGCTACATGACGTTGCTTCTAGCGAGTGTTAAAATAAGCGGCATAAACGGATCATAAACGCCCGTATCTTTTGATTGCGTTGACTTAGAAGTTTGACTTGTTCACTGCTTCAAGGGATTGCAGCCCTGCGTAATTGATATTAATTTCAACTCGATGAACGCATGGGCGTTCCTGAGAAAAAGAGTCTTGGCAGACAGACGGACAACGAAGTGATCTTATAAGTGTTCCGTTTTTTCCTTTTGAGGTACGGAACCTTAAAAGCTCGTTTTGTTCAATAAATCAAACTGCTCCAACAGCAGTGTTTTATTCAACAATTTCTATATTTCTATACGTCGTCGGTCCTCGCTCACAGTCTGTCCGCACGGGGGCGCCACACGCGAGCCATGATTTCATACGCGCTATCTCGGATCGCTCACTGCAACGATAGCTTCGCTCCAGCAACCCTTTTCCATCCACTTTGACAAGTGACGTGCAATCCATCGTACTTTATGCAATCGTTTTGCCCTCCATATTACATACCTACCTATTACTTTCAATTTACTCTGCCATAATGATTCTACTTACTTATCTATGATAGAATTGTTTAGAAAACTGATTTGGAGCTCTTAAGCAGAGACTGGCAACACGTGAACACTTAGATGACTTTCGCAATTGAAGCGTATCGTGACATAAACCAATTACAACTTAGATCAAGACAAGTGAATGACAAATAAGTCACCAAAGATTGCTTCTTGTAAATAAAATATATGAGAATTATCTGATCAAGCAAGCAAGTATGAGATTAACTTGCGAATGATTCTTTTGTTTAAATGTTGAGTTTATATGATGTTAGTTGATGGCTAGAAGCTGTCGCCCACCTGATTGTTCTTATTATTTCTTCTTTTCGTCTCGACGGTACTTTGATTGTTTATTATTATATTGTTTGAGCCCCACGTGTGGCCACGTAGATTGCGGCATCAGTGGCATTCTTTAGGTCATCAAATATTAATAAACTCAAAATTCAAATGTGGTCCCTCAATGGGAACGCAAGTGTGAACGGACACTGAGGACATTCCAGCACGTGGTTAGTGGTACTTGGTCTGGGGTCTACTGTCTAGATACGTCAACGAAGATACAGGCCCGTTCGGAAGTAGTTGGTCCGTCAAAACCAGTGCCATGTACAATGTTTGTGACGCGCGTATACATACCGGGAGTAGGGTACCAACTGTCAGATCGTGTTGTCATTCATTTTTAGTTCGGAACCCAATTAGTCATATGTCCGTAAGTGATACGGACACCTGTTACTTCGACTGAAACTACACATGTCGTGCTCAGGGAGTGTACACCCTCTGACCCTGAGCTTCTGCTCAGCTGCAGCTTTGACCAATTACTTTAATTGGTCAAAGCTGCCTGAAGACACCTGCAATACCATAGGCATAGCAGATACGTTGCCATCGCAAAGCTGAAATGACGAAAATGAAGGAATTTGGTTTCATACTGTAGCCAGTATCTTATACAGTTAATAAACATGAATATTCGAACGTTAGCTCCATCTCCATAGTACGCCCAGTGCTAAAGACAACGGCTGATGAATGGAACGGCGCACTTACGGTAACTACTCACTGAGAACGACTACTACATGCTACACAAACAGGGCTTGTTTACATAACGCTCATATGTACTTTACATAGAAATCTGCTCATTCCATGCAAGTTCTCTTTTATAAAGTATCAGTGAGTTATCTGACTCACAATATTGGTCTTCCATCAGTTTTGTGGAAGTTAGTTTAAAGATTGTGACGGAATATTTTGTTATGACTGTCTGTTTGTAGACTGCTAGCTTAATCAGCTTATAACGTTCCCACTGCTGGGACACAGGCCTTCTCCCTTTGAGAGAGAGTGGGCCGTAATCCACCACGCACGCCCAGTGCGAGTTGGTAGGTAGATGTCACATGTCTTCGAATTTTTGGTTCTAGGACAAGCCAGTTTCCTCACGATGTTTTCCTTTACCGTTTTGAGAGCAGTGGTGATGAAATAATTTACACAAATTAAAGCGCCTATCGGTCCTGTAGACTATTATTGTAGCTTCATCATTCATCATTTCAGCCGAAAGACGTTCACTGCTGGACATAGGTCTCCCCCAAGCACCTCCACTTCGACAGGTTCTGTGCTTCTCGCATCCAACGGGTTGCTGCGGCCTTCACAAGGTGGACCGACGCATACTGGAAGACGTAGCGTTGGAAGTTCCAACGCTACGTCTTCCAGTACGCGGTCACTACTCCAGAACCTTTCGACCCCATCAGCCATCTCTTCTGCGAGTTACTGTAGCTTAATTATGAAATATTTGAGGTGGGTAAATTACAGGAAGCTATCAGATAATTCTGCTTTATCATTTATTGTTTTTTTAATCCTACAAAAAGCCCTAAATATTACAAAAATGAAACTCTATGAAAGTGTTAAGACGGTTCAATCATGTATAAACGGATATATTTCGGGTGTATGAAGTAGTCGAGTTTCTTGCCCATTCTTCTCCATACGAAAACTACTTTTTGGATGAAGTGACTACAATTAATTCTATTTTATTTTAATTTTTGACGTTCAAAAGTGCCTTTTATGCATGATAATATAGTAAGTCCATGCTTTTATGTGCTTATTTTCAACTTAACTACTTATGAGTTTATATTAATCGAAACTGCGATGGATAGAGTATGAATTATTAAAACAACCATAGATACGAAGTGAATAGTTTACAAACTACCTAATGAGTATATTTAATTGTGTGCGAAGTAATTCAATATCTACACACAAAATATAACTATTTTTATTGAATTAGTTTTAATAGCCACTTATGTTATTAAAATTTTCTTTTGAATATACTTTCGTGACAGCGGAGTTAGTTCTCTAAACAAAGCTCGGGATGTTCTATCGACTTGTGGATACAATACTAGGTACACAGATTTCATCTTAACGAGTTAGAGTTTGTTCGTGTTATAGGCAGGCGCCACACAAAGTAATCCATTACATCTAAATATTAACGACGGTTAATGTAACAGTAATCCCGCAGTAAACAGATGTTAATACTGGCATAGCATGCAGATCAGTGAACATTAACTAAATTAAACTGTGTTTTATTATAGTCTTTGTTCAAGTTGCGAAAACAAACCATAGCCATGGTGCCGCTGTACGCATGGCAACATCATGATGAAACCTTTTGTTACGTATGTCACATGCAAATAACCATGGATGGATGATAGCGCTAGACTCAGCACACCACTCGAAAGGGTACAGCCTCAACGTCACCTCCCCACACACGTGGCGAGACGAAAAAATGGAAATTTATTTTTATTTCGAAAACCGGGTCACAACCTCACAACCGACCGACGCAGCGCTGTGATTCGGCGTTTTTATTAAAACATTCAAGTGCCACTTACCGTACAAATCACTCCCAAGTTCTTTCCTTATTTGTGCACAAACGTTTTATTAAATGTGATTGAAACAATTCACCATAACACACGCGACGCGTCTTCCACTATTTATAAACGCGCGCTACGACCGTGCGCGCCGGCAGTTGCCGTACGACTGATGACACGGCAGTGTTTACGCCGCTTCGCGCATGCGTTTTCGACTACCCTCTAGTGTCGACGCTCGCTAAAAGTCGTATTTCGATCTATTTTCAGCCGTATGTCTATGGAATAAGGATCATTGGCAATGGGGGATGAAAAGTGTCGTAGTGTGGTCGCGTTGAGTGTCCCTTCTATCCTGTTCACTTTTTTCACGATGTTCGTTTTCAGTGTGCGTTATGTTGAGAGGCATCGCGTTTGACTCATCTGTCAGATAAGTTGAGTCATTATTTCTCACGCGATTGTTTCGGGTTACAGATTGAAAGGCCGTCGCTCAGTCAGGGTACCTACCTATAGCAACGCTTCGTACTAGAACGTTCAGTTTTGTTCGTTAAACTGTTCAATTCTAACTTGTTATCATGTTAATTAATCTCGCCATTAGGTTGTGTCCGTTCCGTACCCGTACCGTAAAATAACGATGTCATGCAGATATACAAATGGGTTTCGGATCTAATGTTTTTCCCACCGATAACAATGGATTTGTATAAATCATCCGGCAGGGGACATGACGGGTCTATGAATGTTGGGTGACAAGTAAATGAGTAGCTAGACAGATACATCCATGGAAAACAGGTGTTATCCGTAACCGAAGTCTTTATAAGCGTCCCACAGATCACTAAAATAAGTGATATGTAGGTTTGTAATTAAATGATTAAATATGTAATTTAATGATTAAATGACACACACATACACGGATGCACGCCTCTCATAGAGATAGGTAGAAACTACAGAACGCTACCTGATGTACTCCCTTTTATTTCGTTTACGTTCGTGATACAACTTTAGCAATACCTCTTCAGTAATTAATACTTATCTACCCAAGTTTGTCTAAAATAAAGCTGAGTTTACGTCAGTCATCAGCGGTAACGAACCTTAGATTTTGAAGCACTACTTATCACGAATAGAATTTTCCTGCTTAGTTAATCATGGACAGTAGTAGACTTTGTCGTTTAGAAGCCTTCGCTTACCGATCATAGTGTGATCGTGGAATGAACACGAATCACTCGATTACCGCGCGCGAGAAAGACGCCGACTCGATTATTCCGCTCCGCGAGCCGATAGTGATACAGGATCGTTGAACCCGTGCCCCGCGGGACGCAAGCTTTAATAGTGTGTTTAGACCTGCACCCTACTTGCGTAACACACTATCAATCACAATCAGAATGAAGGATAGTGCTAATCAATTGCGTCATATCGTCGAAAAATCTGTCTGCTCAACAACGTTAAAAATAACGCAATGAATGTTGTTGAACTGTCACAATGGTAGCCATTGCTACTGATGTGCTACTATGTGATACGCAATGACCCGCTGTTTGTTATTGTCTGAATGTTGAGTACCTATTATATTTACTTTTACATTTTTAACATTGATAATGATTTTTAATAACAAAATAATGAATCATAATGAGCGACGGCCGTTTCGCGTGGATGTGACGATGACGCATATGTTCCGCCAACTTGTTCTTTTTGTGATTGTGTTTTATTCTTTGCGCCATGTTTTTCCGCAAATAAATGTATTTTGCATAGGTACCGCAAGGGCTGGTCCGTGGTGGTGCGGGAAAAGAGTTCCTGGAAGCACTTGGGGGAGGCCGTTACCTAGCAGTGGGACAGTATCGGCTAAAAAACGAAAAAAAAGTATTTTCGTTTCTTTTGGAAGGGGCGACTAGAATCAATTCTATTTTAAGATAATTTTTGACGTTCAAAAGTGCCTTTAATGTGGCTATTTGAAATAAATTCCTTTGACTTTGACTTTTTTCTTATTGTTGTAGCCTAAATGGCGGGACATACCTGACCAGTCTGTCATTAAACACCTATATTCCGTACTTAGTACAATCTGGCGGGGGGCGGGGGGTGTACCTACTGTACGGGATCAAAGTCAAAGTCAAAAGTCAAAGCATTTATTTCAAATAGGCACATAAAAGGCACTTTTGAACGTCAAAAATTATCTTAAAATATTAGGTCCTTACATATGAAATTGGCGTTTTTCGTATTGGCCACTTTAATCACGAATTTCTCCTCTTTGGTAAGGAATTCCAAATTCAAATTTGTACAGCTATTTACTCATGTATTTGTGCTTCGATGACCGTCATTCATTTGTTTTTTTTCTTCTGTTTTTTCTGTTTGCGTCACTCATTTTACAAAATGGAAAATTTAAAATATCGCATTATTTACGAGTACGAGTTCCGCCGTGGCACTAGTGCTGCGGAAACGACTCGAAGGGTGAATGATGTGTATGGCGGTCATGTTGCAAAAGAAAACACAGTTCGTTTTTGGTTCCAACGTTTTCGTTCTGGAAATTTCGACCTGCAGAACAAGCCCCGTGGACGGCCTGAGACCCAAGTTGATAATGGAGAATTGAAGGCTATTGTGGAAGCGGACCCATCGCAAACCACGTCCGAGTTAGCTGCAGGCTTCGATGTTAGTGATAAAACTGTTTTAATTCACTTGAAGCAAATTGGGAAGATTAAAAAGCTTGAAAGGTGGGTACCTCACGAATTGACTGAAGCAAACCGGCAAACGCGCGTCGACTGCTGCGTTACATTACTTGAATTGGAATGTCTTAGACATCCTCCGTACTCCCCGGACCTTGCTCCAACAGATTACCATTTTTTTCGCAATTTGGATAACTTTTTGCAAGGGAAAAAATTCAACTCCGATGGGGCAGTCCAAATCGCCTTCAAAGATTTTATTGATTCCCGTCCGACTGGTTTTTTTAGTAAAGGGATCAATGAACTACCTATAAGATGGCAAAAGTGCATTGAAAACAATGGTTCATACTTTGATTAATTAAATATATTATATTAAAAAATATTCGACTTTTTGTTCCTTCCATACAAAACGCCAATTTCATATGTAAGGACCTAATAGAATTGATTCTAGTCGACCATTCCAAAAGGTAGTTTTCGTATGGAGAAGAATGGGCAAGAAACTCCACCAAATTAAATTATCAAATTAAATTAGCTAGCGAAACTCACAGACGTGCTGAGTATCGATATCTACCTAAACAAACTCACAGACGTGCTGAGTATCGATATCTACCTAAACAAACTCACAGACGTGCTGAGTATCGATATCTACCTAAACAAACTCACAGACGTGCTGAGTATCGATATCTACCTAAACAAACTCACAGACGTGCTGAGTATCGATATCTACCTAAACAAACTCACAGACGTGCTGAGTATCGATATCTACCTAAACAAACTCACAGACGTGCTGAGTATCGATATCTACCTAAACAAACTCACAGACGTGCTGAGTATCGATATCTACCTAAACAAACTCACAGACGTGCTGAGTATCGATATCTACCTAAACAAACTCACAGACGTGCTGAGTATCGATATCTACCTAAACAAACTCACAGACGTGCTGAGTATCGATATCTACCTAAACAAACTCACAGACGTGCTGAGTATCGATATCTACCTAAACAAACTCACAGACGTGCTGAGTATCGATATCTACCTAAACAAACTCACAGACGTGCTGAGTATCGATATCTACCTAAACAAACTCACAGACGTGCTGAGTATCGATATCTACCTAAACAAACTCACAGACGTGCTGAGTATCGATATCTACCTAAACAAACTCACAGACGTGCTGAGTATCGATATCTACCTAAACAAACTCACAGACGTGCTGGGTATCGATATCTACCTAAACAAACAAACAAACAAACAAATCAACAAATTAATTTAATTGGTGATTTTGTTTGTGGTATCATTGTGTAGTCACTTGAAATATCAGTTTAATCAGTCAAGCGCCGCTAATGAGACACAATTGATTTTCTATTGTTTCGTCGCCGATCGGCGAACCGCGACGCTTAACCGGTTAAAGATTCTGTTTTTGTGTGTGTAAACTTCGCAGATGTGATGGGTATCGATACCTAAATATGATAAGAGAAAAGAATACTAGATTATATCTAGTACCCATAACACAAGCTCTGCTTAGCTTGGGACTAGATGGCGTTGTGTGATAGTTGTGGAATATTATTATTATTTTTGTTTGATTTTACATATCTCGGGGCCATGGGGTCCCGGTCCTTTGGAAGGCGTACGAGGGGCCGAAGCCAACCCGCAGAGGCCCCTTAGGAAATTTTAATGAAATGTGGCACCAACCGACGATTATCCCTGTATGCACTATGCAAGTGCACCCAAGGACAAACCCCGGTTGGTGTAGGACTATTGCAGGATATGAAATAATAAAAAGTTGGACTATAGGTTTGGGTGGCTCAAGTGGACTGGTTACCAATAACTATGAAAGAACTATGACCCCTGCCTAATCAATGTTTTATATACACACGGATAAAATAGCAGGCGGTGACTTGCACACTCAATAATGGGCCCCCGGAAACGGTCGCTAGCACATAGTGACGTAGCGACAAGGGGGCAACATGTCCTGAAGTGCTTATGAGGAGTGGAGGGGTATTCCACGGCTATCAGGACAATCCCGGAAGTACGGTCAAGATCCCTACCAGCATCTTACTGAAATACTTCCTTCCTCCGAGCACGTTTGCTCTTGCGAATCTCCACTCAAGCCGGCCAACAAAGGCAAGAATGAGGTGGGAGCTCTGTTCCTCGTCATAGTTCACTCCAGCCGGCCAATAAAGGCACGCCAGAGGTGAGGAACAAGACTTCTACCGGGAGATAGGGTCCGTGGGGTCGCTACTGCCCAACAGCTCGCCACATGCTGCCCTGCTGGTTTCTGTATCTCTCTTGGTCTGGCTCCTCATCCTAGACCTGTTCCAGCAAAGTAAACTCTTCCGCTCAGGCCTAGAGTTCAGAGCGCGCAAGCTCCACCACGACGTCAACGTAGAGATACGGCGATGGGGTTATTATTATTATTATTATTAAGTACCAACACAGCGAACGTTGGCCCTCAAAAAAAAAAAAAAAAAACTTCAAATATTTTTTATTGTATTTTGTCGTGTTTATAATTATATCGATACCAATGGGTATCGATATAATTTAATTTGTCCCTGTATATATAATATCACCCCTTTCTACCCATTAGAGAAATACAGGCGGACCGTGTGGTATATGTTTATTTGTCATTCGTTTCATATACCTGCTGTACTAACGAAGTATCTTTCTCGTAGACTTTTATACAATGGGCTGCAAAGAGAGCGGTCAGTAACAAAAACCCGAATAATATCCAAAATATTGGAGCTAGAAGTATGAAATAAAGACTATTAGGTATATAAGTAATTGTATAGTGCCTAAATCAATGTTATGAAGTTTATTTTGAGTAAGGTACGTAAAAATTACCATTTTCACTAGATTTAGAAAAATGTGCTACGGTATCAAATATGCCATTTTTACACATTTTTGTATTTTGTATTGCCACCACGAGCTGTCAATACAGCTGTTATACGGTTTGGCGTGCTTTCCAAAAGATTTCTGAGCCCATGCTGAGGAATATTCTCCCATTCCTCCATCAGTGCTTCTTTCAGTTCACGAAACGTCATTGGAGGGGAATTTCGCTGGCGTACACGTCGTCCCAGTTCGTCCGAGGCATGCTCGATGGAGTTCAAGTCTGGGCTGCGTGCTGGCCACTCCATGCGACATCTTCAAGGTACTATAGTAGACGAGTGTTATCTTACATAAAGATGGCGTTCTCGCCCATGTTTACTAAAAACGGGCCAACATACTCATTTAAGATTACATTCACGTATCTTTCTGCAGTTATTTTTTTCAATTTTATTTATTTATTCAGTAGTACCTACTACTTTTTTTCACTACAATGTGCACACATTGCACATTTGCTCATTGCACATTGCATTGCTTCGGTTCTTGTGTCCGTTTGCCATTTATGTGATACGTGCAGGGACCTATTTTTATATTCCTATCGTACATATAGATATTAACTATGATTTAAAGTAAAGTTGTAAGTTTTAAGTTAAAGTGTCATTTTCTATCACCACTAGCACGGTGCGGCTTACGGAAGAAATCCCAGCCCACATACACGTGTATGAGCCTCCGCCATATGGCACTTTCTCTTCAATGCAAGCTTGGTTTTTATAACCGACCCGTTTTCTTTGCGGCCCAGTGTATAATGGACCGGTATATACTCGTAACAATGAAAAACTGTCCGCGATACCCACGCTTTACAGCCGGAGACTAATTGGACAGTAGCGCCAACATTTAAAAATAATTTAAAGCACATTATTAGTATACCATCATCTGCCTAGCCTGTTCTCAATTATGTTAGGGTATGAGGTCGGCTTCCACTCTAACCAGATGCAAGTATTTTACATAGAGCGACTGCTTATCTGACCTCCGCAACCCAGTTTCTGGGTAATACGATACCCCTTTGTCAGACTTTCGGACTTCTGACGACCCGTAACGACTGTCAAAGATCCAAGAATGTCAGCCAAATGCTTAACGTGCTTTCCCAGGCAAGGAGAGGTCTCGTTATGCAAGGGTTGGTCACCCATCCATGGACCGACGTCGGGAAGCATTGCTTAACCTTGAAGATCGACCCGTGCAGCTGTTATTATTGAACCACAAGCCCCTACAACATAAAAGTATACAAGCAATCTTTAAGTGATTTCTGTCGCGTTGTAAGTCCTCTTTCATATAATGCGACTTCAAAAAGATTTGGCCATTCTTGGCTATTTCTCGTAAACACGATATTGTCCGTCGTGTCTCCAGTGGTGCGCGACGTCCCTCTCCGCAATCGTAGCAGCATCCGGTGAGCAGCAGCTGTCGGAACTACAGGTACCTAGCTATAAGTAAGTAGGTACTTCTCGAGTGCGAGTCAATCGCATCGAGATGTATTGAGCTGCTGCGTGCCAATGGGATATACCTACCAATTGTAGCTAAACCGTTTTGTAGCCAATTTAAGAGTTAACATGATTTCAGATTCGTTTTAGTAGGTATGTGGAAGTTTAAGTTTTTTTAAGTGTTTGGCCAGACATGCAGCGCGGGCGCGGCGCGGCGAACTCAAACATATGAACTTCATTTGAGTGTCCATAGTGGGCACTCGGGCGCGGTGAGCGGCGCGGGCTGCTCGGCGCGAAGAGCGCGTGGGCAACTCACGCCATAGCTCGTTCATACAAGTGGCCGCAGTGGGTGCGCGGGCGGTCCGGGGTTCACAAACTAGTTTGAGCTTTTTCTAGTAAAAATGTCTTCTTCATCCATATTATATTTTGACAAACACTGGACACGACAACACGCAGAACGCAGCTACGCTCCACTGCGGACAAGCAGACCGCGCGCGTTTCCACACCCGCGCCGCTCCCCGCCCCGCGCTGACAGTCTGACCAAGCAAACATCATATACGTATTGAGAAAGAAATATGTACCTACTTTATTCATTGTTTATTATTATTTTTTTCACTCTTGTATGCACAAGTTTTAGCAACTCATCGTATTTTATCTTATCATTAACATTCACGTAAAACAAGGGCTACCAAAAAATAAAAATGATTAGGTAAGAACATGAATAAGAACTACAGATTGTTGATCGAAGTAAGTTGGTAGGTACCTATATAAATAAATAATTAAGTGCATTCTGCCTATTTTCCGACCAAAGCTCAAACTTCAAAGGACATACGATTCTATGTACTCACTATATATGTATTTGTCGAGTTTCCACGAAATATTGAATAACGACTAAAACTGAAATATGAATATGCAGCAAAATGTTCGCTAGACCTACTTGCAAATAAACAACATGAAAGCTCTGCAGCCGCTACGCCGCGCTACGGCGTAGACAAAACGAGTGCTACGACGCGCGGCTACGAGCTACGAGCGTGCGTCCGTGACCAATAGCTACGGACTCGTAGCGTTTGAACTATTGAACCAATTATGAATAAAGAGAAATTCAGTTTTTATTAGATTTATAATCGCTATGTACAGTCAGGAAAATGTATTGCTAAGGAAATTGATAAACTACGTTAACTTGCCGTATTATATCCATTTCATACAACTGTCAAAGAAATACAGTTGTGATTTGAATACAAGTATATAATTTTTTTGTTTGCAATAGGTTCGATTCCCGGGTCGGACAGTGTTATTGGGTTTTTCCATCTGGAATTACTCAGTAGTAGCACCACGGAGTATGGATTTGTGTCCAGTTGATGGCTCGCCCACCTGTTACATGGGACTTCAACATAACTGGCGAAATATGGGGGAACTAAGTACACCTCTGCTGCCAAACCCTTCGGAGAATACAGTTGCAACCAGCTAACGCGCAATAAACAAAGTAAGACGGTTCTCATATCACTTGGCGGTACGTGCCGGTGGCTACAGGCGCTCCGTCTCACTACACCGGTCATTGACGCGCTGCAACTTTCATGAAAGTCGGCTCAGTGCAGAGCCACAGCCAGCCGGACCCATAAAACATTTCTTGACGAATACAAACAAGCTTAGGGTCAATTCACACCGAGACGCGACGTGACGCGACGATACGTGAAGAGGCCAGTGATGTCGCGCTGCGCCGCGCGGCGTCTAGCTGCGCCGCGAGGCGCATCGTAAAATCGTTGGCAACACGACGTGGGACGTGTCCACATTCGCTATGTGCTCCCGTCCCGCCCCGCGTCCTCCCGCAGTCTACCATTTGCAAGCGCATGAGAACGACGTATATTTGTAATAATAATTAATACACGGTCAATTACCTAGGTAGATAGACAATGAATATTAACGTCCGTCATTTTTAATTAACAATTGAAAACAAACCTTTAAGCTTTTATTCATAATCCTATTTTATCTCTATTTTAGCTAAAATAGGTTTATAGAACGTTTGTCTTTATCTGTCACGTTGTCATTTCTGTGTGTAAGAAAGAGACAAACCCCATTTTAACTAAAATAGGTTTGATAAGTTTTTTGAATAAGGGGGTTAATCTTTAGTCTACCTAGATACCTACCTCTTTATTTAACATTCCTCATTAACTTACATAAGTAAAATAATAATATTTTTTCACATTTTGCATTAATTAAAAAGTACGTAGAACCAAATCAAAAAATTATGGTTGTTTAAATGTTCCCTATACTAATTCTTAATTAGGTATCTCCTAAACGTGTGGACTGATTTACATGATTCAAACGTACAAAATGGTTTTAGACCTAGACCTTTCATTTGACACCAACATCGTTAAGATATCTCGATAAACAAAAAATCACATTTTGAAGTTGCTCTCGTAATTATCCAACATGTATTGCGTACTTCTCCTTCCTCTTCTGCAAGAAGTCCGATTATAACAAGATCCCAGTCTATCATTATAATATCACTCGACCGTACTGCATCAATTCTGCACGAAGTCTGGACGGAAATAGTAGAGACAAGTCGCCACGGCAGCCTCAGCTGCGCCTCGCGGCGTCGCGCTGCGCCTCGCGGCGTCGCGCTGCACCTCGCGGCGTCGCGAGGCGCAACGCCGCTCTCGCACGCCGCGCGTACCGGCGAAGTACCGCTGCGTCGCTCTACGCCGCGAGGCGCAGCGCGACGCCGCAAGGCGCAGCGCAACGTATTCTGAACTCTCACAATGCAATGTGTACCTTTTCGTGTAGAAAATAAAGTATATTTTTGAGTCACTCTTAAGTGTGCGCGCAGCGTCGCGTCTCGGCGTGAACTGACCCTTACTTCCATATATTATTTACGGAGACGCTAGCGAGTTTTCGCTGTGCAAACTCATTGTAGAGAGCGACTGATACAACTGTATGCACTGAAACATTCAGCAAACGTAGTTTCCTACTTCTGTAGCTTCATGTGTTCATTCGTAATGCCTTGGACTTTGGAAGTTTGCGAATGAGGGTAGGGCACACAAAAAATAAAAGTCAAAATCGCTTTTTCCACTTCATACTCACTGTATGTCTTTATTATTTTTTTTGTATTTTTTATCAATTTATTTTTAAAACGTTCTTTAAATCAAATTTATATTAATATTAAATATATAATATATCTCGAGTGTATTTACATGGTATATACAGGTGTGTATGTACATGTGTATCGGCCGCAGGGCGCTATGTACAACGTTTATATGCTAACATTATGCTAGCTACCTTACATACACAGATATACAAAAAACGCTAATCTACGGCGCCGCGGCGAGTGACTCACACTGTATGAGACAACCTATTTGATAAATGCATGCTTTGTAATCACACGGAGTGCGGGCGGCGGCGGCCGGTGACGTCACACGATGTTCGCGCTGTCGCTTGTATTGTAACCAACATATTCGTCACATTTCATACATTTGCCATGTTCGGGAAGCGACTCGCACGAATCTTCGTCTCATTTAGTTCCACGTCGCCACAGCCTGGCTGCATGGCCGGTCATCCGCTGTCCGGGCCACCGCAACCGACTTACAATTTAAATGACTAACAAATGTGAGCGACTCGCCGCGACGATCATCTTACAACTACTTTCGTACATTATTTTAGTTGCACTCGTTATGTAATATAATTTTTTTAATTTTTACTTTATTTTATTTATTTAGATTTTTTAGCAAAACACGGGCATTATCGTTATAAGGTACATTATACAAGATGGCGGCCGAACTCGTTCGTCTAATAAACTAATTGCATAGATTACATCTAGATGTATCAAGTTGAAACATGTAGAGTGAACGCTGTTCTACACACGGAGTAATGTGCAAATGGAGTGCTCAGCAAGCGCAAGGAATATAAACTCACTCACGCACACCACGAGATGCTCGGAAAAAGTTAAACCACTTGGCCTACCATTTGCTCACTACTCCGTGACTCTACATTACACGTTGCCATTACGAGGCTGACAGAGCTTTGTCATACTCAACACGACAAACAACATAGTCATAGTATTACCTGGTACCTACATCGTGGTACCGGCACAAAGGCACTGCAACACAATCCAGTGGAGCACGAATGCCTGAACTGCTCGAGCAGCCCTTGATAACGACATATAGTGAGCAAGACATTTATTTGTGGGACGGCTCGAGCACTCAGGCATGTGTCAAAATTAGTCTAGTCCGAAACCTTTGCGAGATTATCATAGAACACAAGGTGTATCAAGAATAACATAATTATTTATGGAGGTAAGGAATAAAAGGATCTTTACACAACTAGGATGAGAAATCATTCTCTATCTAGCACACGTGAGTAGAATCTCAAAAAAGAGTCGCCAAATTCTAGACGAAATAATAATTTAACACTTCCGCCGGTATGACATAATATCCCTAAGACGTCATTTACATTTTGAAGTTGTTTTTGAGATTCTGCTCACTAGTTCACAGTTGAGATTGGCTTAGCAATATGTGCTTTATTCGGTAAATGCAATGCATACTGCATAATGTAAAGAGCGCCTAACGAAGCTAAGTATGCTAACTCAGAAGAACAACAAATTCAAGTATGCACATGTTAACTAGTGGAGTAACCTAGGAGCTAGCACATGCTTCGTACTGCGATACTGAGGCCCTAGTTGCCAACTTTACACTATCTCACTTTCAAGGAATTTAAATTTGAAAATCTTAAAAAATTCTTCATATATATATTTTTTTTAATTAACTAACGTTTTTGACAAGTTTAGTGTTGTGATTTAGTTTTATAACCCCCATAAACTATCCGAAACCACATCATATCTTCAATTAGTTGCCTATTGCTGCTTCCTAATCTGTTCGCAACACTGAGCAGTGCACAATTTGCGAGTAATCGTTACGCGACAGACACAGGGAGGGGGGACGGGGGAGAGGGGCGGCTCATTAATCACTGCCATGCCTGCTTTCCGTTTATTTTTAGAATTCCTTCCACGTGCACAATTGTACTGAAACAGCCCGGTCATTCTGCGAGTTCGTTGAACTTGCCCTACATTTTCCTCATTCGCACTAACTCGCCGCCTCGGCGAAATGATTTTAATTTTTTTCAGCCCTTGAACAACAAAAGTGTCCTACAACACAACTACAGCAGACGCTTTGGATCTACTAAAGTCCTCAGAAGGAAATATCCGAGAAAAAGTTATAAAAAAATCCATAAAATGTTCCCTGTTTGCATATTCTCCAATTATTCTAAAAGGCGCGCCGCCGCGACAGTGACGTATCGCGCAACTCGGCGGCTCATACGTACCACGCGCCGCATAACTAGCGCACAATAAGCTAACGATAACAAATTATTGCTAGGTAAAGCACTCAATTATACTACTTAATATTACATGCACTACTCTGTTGTTAAGACGATTGTCTTGTGAACAACTATGGAGGGCAGACAGACACCCAACCTTCAGACCACACCATAGTTATGAGAATGCTACGATGAAAATGTCTTGTGATCGACCCGAGACAGTTCATATCGATAGAGGAAAAAGCCCAACTTATTCCTAAACAAGACTGTAGCTGACATCCTAGCCTGCGGGAAGTATACACGCAGACACAACTGCAAGAGGTACGCGTAGTCGCAACAAACTTAACAGAAGAAGATAACAATCTATTAAGTAGATATGAATAGAAACATAATATTATAAAATGAGCTACAATATGAGGACGAGCGCGCGCCGCGTGGACACTGGGCACTGGGCACTGGTAACAAAGTTATGATAACGTTACTACATTAAACGAAACAAATCAACATACAATTGTCTAAACATGAAACAATGAGTTTTAAATCAACTAAAGCCTAGGAGACGACGCTGAATGGAGAACTATTGCTGTAAATTACTATTATTGTTATAAAACATCGATATTTCTATTTCAATTATTGCTGTGTTCACTATTATAACCATTATTATCTAAAGTGTTGTTACACTGATGAGAGTGCACTTAATTGTAATTACATCGGACTCATCAGTGTAAGCGAGACTTTATTCAACGGCTGTCAACTTACGATTAATTCAACGAGTTCATTATAATTATGAGGGAACCTTAGTTTAATGTATAACGCGAGCATTATTGACACAAATAATACTAACTACGAACCATTTCGCTTACTATTGCACATTTCAAGACTTCCTTTTATAGTTCGAGCTCAAATTGTCGCGAAATAATTCATCATCATACTATTTTAATCACAAAAACTTAAATATATGTAGTTCTAATTAATTAGCTAATATGTTTCTCTACAAGTCCCTGTTCATCACAGATATACGCTCTTGGAAGTACGACGCAGGCGCCGGGTAATCATACATACACATGTACTGCTCTATCAAACAAACAAGCTATGTAATAAGGCTGTAACATTGCACTTCATCGCTGTACCCTACACTTACATTAACTCACAAAGGTTTGAATTAATAATTAACTTCACATGACTCTAGTGGTTCGACTAACAAATTAAAACATCGAGCTGCCTCTACATAAACTAATATAAAATCTCACGTTTCATACGTCCTTATAAAATGTAGCCGCAGCCGTGCGCACACATACTATTCCGTACTTACTTCTAATAGTAGCGATATTCTCTGTTAAGTGTATTTTTCATATTATTATGCCGAATATTCATAGATAAGGTAAACTCTGCTAGATTCTGAATATTTTTGGATACGATAGTCGATATAATATACAACACTATGAAAGGTACGCGCACGTAAGCTACATCTATGACGGCGACGTTAACAGTACCGATAGTATTAAATATTTATAATTTAATATAATTTAGTAACACATTATACAACCACAACTTATGTACTCGATATGGCAGTAGTTCCAAACAGTTTATACAAATTCATAATTTTATCCATTAACACACAGCGCTATTACCGACGTCAATAGATTATCAACTAGTTTGTTTAATTTAGAAGGACATCACTTACATCAAGGCGCAACTTTTTTCAAATCATAAATGATTGCATATCTCAAAGAAAAAGTTAAGCTTATTTTGTGATGAAGAAAGCAAATGCAATGTGTGCTAGCAATGAAAGCCGTAGTTAACAGCTTGCATCGATCCTATATACGTTTAACTTTTGTATCACATGGCGGCGCGCGGCGACTGTTAGTCCGCTGTCAGAGAAGCTCCGCCAGACGCCGCAGTGCAGCGCGCACATTCAACACGAAGCTACGTACATACATGGCAAGCGTGACGTCACCACGTGCATTGCGTCGCGACCTGCCTCAACGTGGCGTACAAACAAATGAGTACTACTCGTTGCCATGGTGACGGCGCCAAGGAGTAGTAAACAAATGGAGTGTTTACGATGCAGTTCCGGTTTGAAACTGCCGTCGCAGTGATATACGTAATAATTGTATGTTTATCTATCGTGTGTTCGATCGCAAGTTATTCCATTCGCATGTTGACATTACATTTGTTTAATACTCCTTGATTTGTGTACTTTAGCTTGATTTACATGAAAGCAAGCCTTTTATGTATTTTTTTTTTTATACGCGCTTAGCAAATGAAGTGCCATTTAATATTCTATAGTAGTTCTTCATTATATTTATTCTTGAAGGCGCTTTTTAATTATCAGCTTTATAAGTGCCCAGTAAATGGCAAAAATGCAGAAATAAATAATAAATAGTTACAACCGCTACAATGGTGTTAGTATAAGGCAACTGTACAAGTTCATCATCTGCCTAATGTACACTATACAATAAACATTATGTACATCTGTCTATGTAGAACAGCCCTTATATGCACATAATATGTTCTGCCTCGAGTTTTGCTATATATTTTGTATTAAATACATATTATGTTTTTGTTTCATAGTAAGTTTATAAACCGAGTCCAAATTGTATAAGTAATATTAAATTATTTTTTTATTGCTTTCAGTATTTTTTTTCTTTTTCTTGGCAAGTGGAAACATTGTCATTGAGCGTGAGAATATCCCTCTCACTGAGAGGCCTGTATCCCAGCAGTGGGAACATTATAGGCTGATTATTATGTTGTGAGAACATTCCTACAGTGCTGTTGACCGTAGAGTCAGTGAAATGGCTCTGCTGATATCCCAATACAACTTTAATATTATAATGTATTGTATTTAATTACATTTCAAATTATTGTACCCAATGAGTATTTTTATTACTTTTTTCTGCAGTTTAAGAATCTTCGTTTTATTGCTTCATTCTATCTAAGAATATTTATAGATGACCATCCAATGTTGACGAATTTCCACAATTTTATTAATATTCAATTTTCCACGGTTGCTGAATTATACAGTACAAGTGCCAAAATATTCCTTTAGAGTAATGACAAACAATAATGTCATGCAAAATCAATCCATAGCTCTAAGTCTGGAGTCATTTAGGATTTTTTCTTGTATTTTTTGTGAGTAATTTTGTACTAGCAACATTACACCTAATCTAATCCTGAACAATGGGATACGTTTGTACTCTCACAGCATGCAATGCGGATCACGTGAAGTTTGCTACTCAACTAGAAAGTTGCAGACGTCCTAGTGACTTTATATACACCAACATTTAAGATACATTCATAAGATATTTGCATTTGTAAGATGTTATTGGTATGTTCCGTAAGTTGTATATTTTACTAAATGTCTCTATTTAATTTATTGCTACTCAAAAGATATTTGTTTTAAGTTCTATCACCGTCTCTTACGAATTTCCGTATATTCAGGGCGAGTCACACAGGAAACGTGCAAATCGGGACTTTAGCGGTTTTATAAGTGTTCGCCCGCGTTGAGATCATGTGTCACTAGAAAGTAGATGTACCCGGGCGTCAATATGGCATATCGAGCTATACAAAGAGACAGTCACGCAGGAATGAGTGACAAAGGCAACACTCTCCCATTCAACTTTGTAAAATAAATTATATGCCTTATTTACTGCCGACTGCCGAGTACTTTACTTTCTCGCTTCTCTATAGCCCCAGATTAGCATTTTACCTGTCTGTGTGCTAGCCGTCTCATTTCAAAGAAACTGCTACACGTTTGCTACGTCGTAGCGCTTCCGTAGCTCCGTAGCCCATGAAAATAATATTTGGTAAAGCATTGCATCGTATAACACGATGTTAATATGGCTTAGTTAACATTGTGTTTATGGATGCACGAAGTTTTCGAGATGACAACTCAGCTGATAATGGTTACGTCAAAAATATACCCACACGAGAGGGGCTTTAGTATAAAGATACTATCATTTTCCTAAAATAATTTTCTACACGGCACCAATTTGAAGTACACGTCCATACTGGAGGTGTACTTCAATTTGGTGTTGCTTACTTCATAGCCAGGCAATATTTTTGGGGAACACATATAATAAAAGTCTATTGCAGCTCAAAACACAAATGTCACAAGCTTGATTGTAAAGCTTCTAGATGTCAATATGGTAGGTGCAAGATAAAGCATACATTTATTACGTAACACACAGGCTACTTTAGGAAACGCCACAGACTATTACGTTTTATACTTACTCAACATTCGCAAATCACGTCATAAGGTGCCCAAAATTGCATGATGGTGAAACTTGAGTAAATATGCAGACTACCAACGTCGATACTTAGTCTTTTATAGACAGTTTTGCGAACATGAAATTGTAAATTTTTCACTTGTGCTCCATTGGTACATTTGCGCGTGCGATGCAGCCGCGACGTGACTCTGGTAAAACAATTTCTATGAAAACATGGAAAATTGTTCTACTAGGGTCTAGGGTCCCGTCGCGTCTATCTGCAGGAGCCTTTAGTAATATCCAAGCGTTTCCTACCACAGCGAGTGTGTGGTGCATATTGTATCACAACGCGATGTACAGCCGCGTAGCAAGTGACGTGACTTATCAAGAAGTTAATATTACTATGACATAAGAAGAGAGTGTTTTACTGTCACACGTACATCGTAGTGCAGCCAGGGAAATGTATCGTTTAGCAGACTGACACACTATAAACTTGCCTTGTTATAACTATTTCATACAACTGATACATTTTGACAATTGTGATTCCCAGTCACTTCATGTAAAATACTGGTATTGAGCTGCATCTGGTTGGACTGGAAGCCGATCTCATCACTGTTGGGAAAAGGCAGATGATGATGGGTTGTGATTTGAATATACGGACTATTTAAGGTGATAGTCATTTGGCTAAAATGATCAATCCCTGGCTGTACAATAACGTTCGTGTTCGTTCACATTTCTACTATATCCTTGCAGTGTCCTGCATTTCGTCAATCCGAGTACGAGTTCGTTACATCAGCTGCTCCAAGCACACTTAACTTACTAGTCCACTGGACTGCACTGTTCACTCACACTCAGTTCTACACTAGCTTACTACGGGTTCTGCACACAATGGCCGCGCTCACTGGGCTCCGTGACTCGTGACGGTGTAACACACTAGAGGTCGGTAGGTGGCGTACGGCGGACGGTTTGTTACTATGACTCGAGTATAGGACTGCTAGATGCTGTTCTGAATTATTAAAAAGTTTGATGAGGTTGTGTAAACAGGATTTGCGACTTATTGGAAACTCACTATTGATGCTCGTTGTTCGAGAAATGTTAATTACGTCGAGATGCTTTCGTAATGAAATTGTGTTTAACTACGTGCGGACGACTTTCCAATAAGACGCAGACGGCCTGCCTGACGTCACGGGCGGTGCTCGGTGCTAGTGCGGCGGCGCGTATCATCGCATGGCGTGCGGCGGCGGCGCGCGCCGCTTGCGGTGTCGCTCCTGCGGCGCGCGCCCGCGCGGCGGCGGCGACGTGTTGCGGCACGGCGGCGGCGGCGAGCCCGGCGGCGGGTACCGCAGCGCGGGCGGCGAGCCCAGGCGGCGCTGCTTGCCGCCCGTGCGCGGCGCGCGCTTGCTGTCGGCGGCGGCGTAGCGCTGGATGACGCCGGACGGGATGTTGTTGAAGTCGGAGTTGCTGGTGATGTGGTGGATGATGAGCGACTGGTGCGCCGACACGCGGCGCGGCGTGGGCGAGGAGCACTGCAGCGCCGACAGCGGCGGCGGCGACGTGCGGCCCGGCGGCGCGGCCGGGGCGGCCGGCGGGGCGGCGGCCCGGGAGCCGCCGTCGGACCACTCCTGCGGACGACGCATATTTGAGTATAGATCGTTGCATAACAAAGGAATTACGACTAGAAAGTTTCCGTCACGAACACGATGCGGCTCGTGGGTACTGACCGGCTCGCTGTCGGAGGGTTCGGGCGAGGGCTCGCGCGAGGAGAGAGTCGCGGTGCGGCAGTGCGGGAAGAAGTAAGACTCGAAGGTGTCGCGCACCCAGCGCCGGTACTGCAGCACGTGGTCCGTCACGCGCACGATGCGGCCCAGCACGCTGTGTCTTGCGAGGAGCGCGTTGTGCGCGCCCACGGCCTGCTGCAGGATTATGTAGCCGTAGTCGAACGCCTGCCATACAAACAACGCACATTAAATAACTCTCTTGGACACTTGACCAATCAAATTGCAAAAAAACGCGAGGTCAAGCTGTCAAATGCAGCTCGAGAAATCTTTAGGAAGGCGATCATTAATAAAAAATATATATTTTTGTTGTTTTTTAGAGATGCTGTTACAGGAAATTAATCCCATTAAGCAGAAGCATTACCAGACACAAGTCGGAGAGTTGTTCTGTAGTTACCTGTTTGACTTGTATTGCTCCGTAGCTGGAGCGTCCTATGTCGTTGCCGGCCGTGAGCGGGTCCTCGATGCACAGCAGCGACGGTCGGTGCCCGTCGTTCATCTCCTGCGAACAGATCGATAAAGTTAGCATGTCACTGCTGCTCACAAACACCTGACCACATCCGCGCAACTTTGGTGGCCGATCACTAGCAAGCTGTCGTGAACTCGTGACACTCATCATCATCATCATCATTTCAGCCGAAAGACGTCCACTGCTGGACATAGGCCTCCCCCAAGCACCTCCACTTCGACCGGTTTTGTGCTTCTTGCATCCAGAATTCCTGCGGCCTTCACGAGGTCGTCGGTCCACCTTGTTCCGGGCCTTCCAACGTCTGTCCGTCTGGCACAGCTGAATATCGCGAAAAAAAAATCAGCTGTTCCCTACATTTATGTTCGTATAACTCGTCAAAACGTAAAGAACAGCTGATTTTTTTTTCGCGATTTCAGGTTTGCTCCCATAGTAAAAGTTGTTCATAATGATGAGTACAATGACATCTTAAGAGGTTGTTGATGTTTTTCCAATAACCCTGTATACAGGGTGAATTTTTCAAGTGGGCGTGGATGGCCAAATCCGAAACTATGAGGACTAGCGAAAAGTACTCAAAGGAGTCGCGGGCTCGATTTTGATGAAAACTAAAACAGCATCATTGGGTTTTTGAAAAATAAATAATTCTAGCCAGGAATCGAACCTGTTGATTTTGAAAAAAAAACACACGCTGTATTATTACGCCATTCGATAGTGTCACTAATAAGGACCGAATTCTAGAAAGTAATGACATACGGCAAACTAAAGGAAAGAGCTCATTTTTAACAAAATACTTTTTTATTTTTCTTATGTTGCCTACCTCATCATCATCTGCCTAGACTTTTCAGGTTGACCTTCGAGCTTCTGACTACCCATAACGACAGTCAAATATCCAGGAATGACAGCCGGGACCAACGGCTTAACGTGCTTTTCAAGGCATGGAGGGGTCTCGGTATGTAAAGATGGTCACCCATCCACAGACCAACCGCGGCAAGCGTAGCTTTACCTGATGGATTGACCTGTGCGGCTGTTATTATTTAGCCGGGCCCGGGTTATGTTACCTACCTACTAAACCTTAACTGATTAATTGTTCATAATGATGACCATTGTTTTCAATACATGCTGGATTTTATGTCTCAAGGATTGTACTGCATTCAGCATTACAATATTATTGATTCCATAAGAATATTTTCCAAAGATCGTAATAGAAATTTGAATTTATAACATAATGTTGTGAAGGTGACTGCGCTGCACGTGTGTTAGTAAAAATATTGAGAGTCATTTCGAACAAGGTACTTACGAATACTTTAAAATAAGAAGAGGTTTTTCCTTATGATATGAATTTGATCCTTATTAGGGACACTATCGAATGGTGTAATAATACGGAGTGTTTTTTTTTTCAAAATCAACAGGTTCGATTCCTGGCTAGAAATATTGATTTTTCAAAAATCCAATGATGCAGTTTTAGTTTTCATCAAAATCGAACCCGCGACTCCTTTGAGTATTTTTCGCTATTCCTCATAGTTTAGAATTTGGCCTTCCACGCCCACTTGGAAAATTCATCCTGTATATACATATAGGTATTTTGCAACAGGGACTGAAAGGGATCTGAAAAATTCGAAGTGGGGCTAATAGGGCATGTGGGGTATCATTATGAAAGAGCGCAATTTGCATATTCTCAAACATTTTTTTCTTTTTTTTTGAGGCCGCATAGTTTTCGACTTTTGATGAAAAATATAAAAAAATACCTCCCCCCCTTATCTCTGAAGTTTGCATAGAGAAAAATCTTAAATTATTCTATGTGATAGAAGTTTATGTAAAGACTACAGGAAAAATAAAACGATGTCTCTAAATAGCACACTTTTTCAGAAACCCTCAACAAAAGTTTCATTAGTACCACTATCTATCAATAGATGACGCTGACCTAAAACTGCAATATGCTGCACCGCAGCCCGCAGTGTTAAAATTTTCTGCCTCGCCAATGAAAATTTAAAACATATTATTATGATGGTATAGAACCCTCGCCTCGGTGCGCGAGTCCGACTCGCTCTTAACCGGTTTTTATTTTTCTAGCTAAACATACTGATTGTACAATTATACTTTACAATTATACCTTCTGTATCTCATCCTTGGACACATAAGAGCCTCCATTCTTCACTCTGATAGCAGTCTTCACATAGTTGAACTTGCGTCCATAGAGCTCGAAGAACTCAATGAGCAGTACTCCCAGGTTGTGCGGCTGCCGGAGTCGCTCGGGCCGCGGGTGCAGCTGCAGGAAGCTGATGCACATGAGGATGAGCGAGTAGGAGGAGATGCCTCCCGTGAACACCTCGTTCAGGTCGCGCTGTAGCAGGAACTGCTTCAGCACCATAACTAGGCGCGTTAAGACTGGGTACTTTTCCTGGAATAGATGAGATGGATGTGGAGTTTAGATTGAATACTGGTTATACAACTCAACATAAATATCGTTTGTTTCTCTGACGAGGTAAACAGAGGTACACATGATCCTATATTTTATAGTATAGAATACTCTTTATTATGTCCACAATATAAATTAAAGATTTATAACATGTAGACATTTTACACAGAGGTTTTAACCTTTGGATGGAATAAAGGAGAAGAAGAAACAATACTCCAAGTAGTGTCTTGGTTATTTTTAATTCGGTTACATGTGTTCCTTGGATAGTTATGTTCCAAATAAACGTTTTTCTCTCTTTCTTTTATTGCTACAATTTGACAATGACAGAGCCTTAATTTCTTAGCAGTAAGGATTCCGTAGTTCGAGTGTCTACTGAAGTGTGGCGGACTGTACACTCGCCACTTATACATAACTCCCATTAATAGGGGTCGCACCTACATCGGGCACGGATCCCGATACCATGCTGTTGCCATGCGCGGTCCGAGGGGGGGGTCGTGGGGGTCATGACCCCCCAAAATCATTCAAGCTGTCGAGTCTGAATAATTTACTTGCCTTACTAACTTAAAACTGTACTTGAGCCACGAAAACCCCAATTGGCACATTCAAAAACATAAAGAACTTCGGCAGACATGCGGACTGCCGACCGAAAAAACTTTTTAACAAAAAAATTAAACCTCCGAAAAAACTGAAAAGCGAAAAATAAAAAAACCTTTTTTATTTTACCTTAATAAATAAGTTCTTACACTTATGCAAGTATACCTAAGTAATTTTGAGTCGGCGCCAAACAAGCAATTTATTATCGTTGCGAGTGATCGTGCGGAGAGCGCATTTTTTGTTTGGAATGTTAATATTTATCACTGGAGATGTCACGTCGCATTGTTAATTTGATTTGGTTATTTCTTTAAAGGAGAACGAGTAAGACCGTACCCAGAGACAATGTTAATTGTAGCATTATGGACTATGTCGGTATTTGTTGACCTCATGGAGTAGTTTAATTAATCCTAAGACAGCATGTCTGAATTCACTTGGAGAAAAAAGATATTTAAGGAAGTTAAATTGGTTTGAGAAGACTGTACCCAGAGACAAGGTTAATTGTAGCATTATGAACTATGTCGGTATTTGTTGACCTCATGGAGTAATTCAATTAATCCTAAGACAGCATGTCTGAATTCACTTGGAGAAAAAAGATATTTAAGGAAGTTAAATTGGTTTTGAGAAGACCGTACCCAGAGACAAGGTTAATTGTAGCATTATGAACTATGTCGGTATTTGTTGACCTCATGGAGTAGTTTAATTAATCCTAAGACAGCATGTCTGAATTCACTTGGAGAAAAAAGATATTTAAGGAAGTTAAATTGTTTTATTAAATAGAATAAAATAAAAGAATAGAACGTTATTTATTCTCATTACACATTACGCATACCTCTATAGAGTACCTACATGCCTCTTCGTAAATGCTCGGACACGTATGATTTTGCGAGTTTTAATTGGTATGTGCCTAAACTAAACAAGATAAGTTCCTCCTCGTTGAGGTTAGGAAATGGTACATCGCTTTCTTCCATCGCTGTGAAACGTACCCTTTGGCGGTTGATATTACTTTACCTGTTGGAAACGTTAATTCTGTCTTTTATTATTTCGACAATGTTGTTAGCGGGTGGATTATTCTACAATGGATCACGGAACGTGTTCAATAAGGCTCCAGCAATTTAGAAAATTAACAGAGCTTGATTAAAAATTAATTAAAATTGATTTAGAACTTGTATTGTGTTTTGTTTTTATTTATTTTTTGTATCTCATTTTATGCTGCATTGTCGGTTGCCAGCAGACATGCTGACTAAGGATTAATTAAACTACTCCATGAGGGCAACGAATACCGACATAGCTCATAATCTCTGCCCCGAATAGCAGAATAGCTATTAAAACATGGGAAAAAATTAACAAAAAAAAAATGAAAGGGGGTACGAAGTTCGCCGGGTCAGCTAGTATTGAATAAGAACCAATATAAGTATGGTAATTAATTACAATAATGAATAAAGATAATGAACTTTCCTATTATTTTATTAAAACAATTTAACTTCCTTAAATATCTTTTTTCTCCAAGTGAATTCAGACATGCTGTCTTAGGATTAATTAAACTACTCCATGAGGTCAACAAATTTCGGCATAGTTCATAATGCTACAATTAACCTTGTCTCTGGGTAGGTACCGTCTTCTCAAAACTAATTTAACTTCCTTAAATATCTTTTTTCTCCAAGTGAATTCAGACATGCTGTCCTAGGATTAATTAAACTACTCCATGAGGTCAACAAATACCGACATGGTTCATAATGCTACAATTAACCTTGTCTCTGGGTACCGTCTTCTCAAACCAATTTAACTTCCTTAAATATCTTTTTTCTCCAAGTGATTTCAGACATGCTGTCTTAGGATTAATTAAACTACTCCATGAGGGCAACGAATACCGATATAGCTCATAAAGCTACAGTCATCTTTTTTTTTGGGTACGGGGCCCATACAACTTTACCCATTGTTCTTTAAGGTAATTTATTGATCTTTGTTCATTGATTGTTTGGCGCCGACTCAAAATTACTTAGGTATACTTGCATACGTTTAAGAACTTATTTATTAAGGTAAAATAAAAAAGGTTTTTTATTGTTCGCTTTTCAGTTTTTTCGGAGGTTTAATTTTTTTTTTTTAAGTTTTTATTTTATAATTTTTTGAGGCTATAATTTACTTTACTACATGCTTAATTTTTGATTACTTTTAAAATAGCTACCTACCTTACTTTAGATATTAACTGTTATATAATCCTACTTTAACTATTATAAAAAAACAGGCTTTATATACCAACATAGATAGGCCTTTTATTTTAATTGTATTACACAGCTCAGCATTAAAATCTGTGAATGAACAATAAATCACCCCTATTTTCCCACCCTTAGGGTAGGATATTTTTCCAAATTTACATGGGACCAACTTCGAGGTATACCTTTTCCAATACAAAAAATAATTATCAAAATCGGACTGCTCTGTAAAAAGTTATGCGTGATCATACATAAAAAAAAAATATATACCTACGCGTCGAATTGATAACCTCCTCCGTTTTTTCGTCGGTTAAAAAAACTTAAAACTATGAAATGACTGGGTTTTTTAACGCGCCTAAAGACACAGACTATTCAAGGTGGGGTGCTAAAATTTAAAATTTTCAGGCTCGCTACGCTCATTCTTGCAATTTAAATTGGTTCTTGAGCTTTTCTTCAAAAGTCGACAAAGCAAGTAATTCCTAGTCCTTTTGGAATGATCAAAATTCGAAAGAAAATCGAACCAAGAGTGTGCAAAATTTTCGAGCTCGCTTCGCTCGCTCTCCCCACCCTGCATAATGTACCGTTCTAATACATGCAACGAATTTAGCAGCATATAAATAACACCCCCCCCCCCCCTCCCCTATTTAAAAGCTGCGTCCCTGAATAGCATAAGTAATGTGGAGCTGGAGATGTACATGAACCTTAACATATCATCACGCCTTTAATCCCCAAAGGGTTGGGCAAGGCGGGTGTATCTTCATGTAGTACTTCCCACATTTTGCCAGTTATTAAGTGAAATGTCATAGAGGGCGAGCCTACTGCCGCCAACCGGGCACAAATCCAGACTCCAGGCTGCTTATGAGAAATTTCGGATGGAAAAACCCATTAATACTTTACTCGACCTAGGAATCGAACCCAGCTAGGACCTCGTGCTCAGCAATAACGCTTGCGACCACTAGACCAACGAGGAGATGTACCTCCCTTAAAATATTCCTCGGCACCCATGATGACCCCCCCCCCCCCCCCAAAATCATGGGCTGCGACCGCGCCTGGCTGTTGCTGAGAGATTCCGAATGTAAACACCCAATTAGCCCGACTGGAGATCAAACCCATAAGATTTCCTAAAGCTACGGTTTCCTAGAAGAGAGGTGGGCGCCGCATGCGTCTGCTATGTACCGCCGAATGACGTCACTGAACCGTTGTTTATGAACGTAAGTTGGTGTGTTTTCGTAGAGAACGTTTTGACACTGTCAAGTCATTTTCATGACAGCCGACTGTGGCGCCACCGCACAGCTTTCTAGGAAACCGTATATTGAGGTAGACATAACATAAAACTAGGCTTTATGCCCAAGTCTTTAAAGGTGAGTGAACGTAGTCGATAATGTAAAAATACCTTCGCGTCATGATTCACACTGTTGCACTAAAACGAGGACAGACATGTTAATTGCAACGATTGCACCCAGCAGGCCGGAATGTTCGTAATGACAGCGAGTTGAATGTAACCATTTGCATGTTCTAATAACTACATACTCTGTTCAATAATCTGTCGTTATCAATGAGGCAATGAGTCCATCGTTTAATCCTTTGCTAATTACTTACATATTTTTTATTACTTTCTCCAATACATGTTAAAAACAAGATGTCATATTCAAATTATTTTGTCCGGCAACAACAATTGTTTATAACATAATTTAATCTTCAAAAGTCACTCGATCTGCCTGGCATTTCACAGCTATGTTGGGATCGGCTTCCAGTTTAACCGGATGCAGCTGAATACCAGTATTTTACATGGAGCGACTGCCTATCTGACCTCCAGAACCCAGTTACTGGGTGATACTATACCCCTTGGTAAGACTGATTGCCACTTTCAAGCTTCTGACGATCCGTAACGACTGTCAAAGATCCACGAATGACGGCCGGGACAACGGCTTAACGTGCCTTCCGAGGCACGGAGGAGTCTCGGTATGTTAAGATGGTCACCCATATACGGACCAACCCTGGCAAGCGCAGCTTGACCTGATGGTAGACCCGTGCAGCAGTGTCCACGGCTGTGTTAGCCACGAATCCCACACTTCAAAAGTCACTGCTGGGCTTTAACGGTAAAAAATATAATAAAATAGTGATGTATCATTGTGTTTACTATTCCACCTCTAAGGTCAAGGTTACACGCTGTGTGTAGATCAGGTTCAGGGGTACGAAGTACCTACTGTCGGAATATGAAACGAAACACAGTAGGACCACTCACAACAAATCACAGTAATTGCCTACTATATTATTATGTGCTTTGGTTCGCTAGTGAGCATTGTATGAGGTCTACTGTACTTGTCTTTGTTAATTGCTGTAGACCAATTGTGATCAGATCGAGGGTTATACATATATGAAATGTGTCTGTACTCACCTTGAACTGCTTGATGAGCTCTGCGCTCTTCACTCCACTGCTCATGTTGAATGATATATCCACCTGAGGGAGAAAGCATTGTTTTATATCCCATAAACTTACTGGTCAATTGGTCACACATGATCACAATGATCCCCAAGGGAATTCAGACTACTATGCATCTACTTAATAAAAATCTTAAATTCGTCCATTCATTCATTCGTTGACTGACAACGCAGAGCCTAAACCGCTGTCTAGAAAGCATTCAATTCTACACAAGAGTTCCTTGTATATCTAAATTGAGCACTAGAATGGATCTTTGAAATTAATCCCCTAAAGGGGTTAAAAGGGGATGAAAGTTTGTACGTTCGTTTGTATTTTCTTCCGATGGAAACTCCCACCGGGCACATAGCTTGTAGAAGTCAGAAACATAACACACCGAGGGCGGTTTGTGTCCGCGGCGGAGTGGCGACTATACCTTGACCTTTCGTTACCGTACCTTTGTTTTGTGTATCCATTTATATGCAAATAAGCACTTGAACCCAAACAAAAATACAACGACCACGCCACGCCTTGCATTCCAACTGATTTATTTTGTTTTGCTGCCATTTTCCATTAATTATTTATTTTTTTAATTTCCACCTCTTAAGAATGTGTATGTGAATTGTCCACAGTAACATTAACTCTTCCATCATTAAATAATAATTGTCCACACATAGCATCCACATTATGAGACATAAGCGTTGAACTACGGGCATTCCAGAGCGCGCCTCACTAATTACCTGAACATGTGGTCAGTAACCGAGCTAAACAATAATGTGATAATGATTATTAAACTTAATCATCACATTGTGCAAGTCCTGATTGTTTAGTAAAAGTCTGTAGTGTTTTTTTTCGTTTGGGATGTTGGTAAGTAAATTGCCTCGTATTCACAAGGGGACAAATGTCCCGCAACATTTTTAAGGTAGCATCGGGCGATGTCGACCAACCTCGCCAGACATCTTTTGTCTTCAACCTTTTTCATAGTTTTCGATGTCGTTGTCGCCAGAATTGCCGTGCGACGTCGTTCGACTTTGTCCGACATCGTTAGCGAGTTAGCGACACGTTTGTCGTCTAGTGAATACGAGGCATAAGATAGCAAAATATTGTTACCTTGACGTCAGAGTATTTGTCGGTCATCTTGACGATGGGCACGGTAGCCTTCTCCAGCACCTTGATGCTCTCCTTCTCGGCGATGTCCTGCACAACCAGCTCGCGTTCCAGCGTCCACAGCGGCAGCTTCTCCCATTGACCTGGGACAATATACACAAGGATCATAATTATGGGATAACATAGGTATTCTACCATTAACACATAAATATCAACATCACTGAAACTCAAATTAGACAGAATTTGTTTGCAGAAAAAATATTTAACGCTACAGGGCCTTTACTAAAGCTACTACCGCACCGCATTAGGAATTTCCTGTAATGGTAGCAGTGTTTGTGATAAATAAATAAATATAAATATATAATATAATATACTTTTTTGGGTTTTACAAATCCAAATTGACAGTACATTTATTGAAATAGGCTTAAAATTCTTCTTAGCGTGTCGATGGCAATATGGACTCGGCCCAGAATTCGGTTACGTGTTTGGCGCCATCACTAGCGAGCATCAGTTCCTGTAACAACACCCTTCACCGCTTCCTTCTGTTTATATGCAAACCATTTTTTTTTTCTCTCAAAATCATAGTTTTCAATAACTACATAACAACCCTATGCCCACCAAATGTCACAGCAATAAGAACGAGTACCATAACCGTAGCTCTGAACAAAAAGCTCAACCGTTACACTTCGGGTTAACGGTTCTATGACAACAAGAAGAAAAACTCGCGAATACCGCCCGCCGCTCCGAATACGCACAAAAACAGCATGAGTCACTGACACCATCGGCGAAGTATGTCTGATTCGATAATAGCCTCAAATAAATCGATCAGCGCGCGTCATGGCGCATAATCACATAGCTCCTACAGTGTGCGCTAGCAGACGGGCGCGTCACGAGGCTTACCATACGCCGACCATCGCGAGACTGACTAAGGGGTGCTACACATGTTCGGGGCGGCACATAAAGCATTTATTTCAAATAGGCAAATTAAAGGCACATTTAAACATCAAAAATTACATTAAAATAGAATTGATTCTAGTCGCCCCCTCCAAAAGGAAAAATAATTAAAAACGAAACCGTGACATATTAATTATCTGATAGATCCATGGTGCTCACATATTTACAAACATGGTAAAACGATTTTCATTAAAAAAATACAAATTTAACAAGTAACAAGTGTCAAAAACCGGCCAAGTGCGAGTCGGACTCGCACACGAAGGGTTCCGTACCACAGTACAATATTGAAAACTACAATATTAAGTATATGAAAAATCACGTTTTTGTATGGGAGCCAACCTTAATTTATTTTATTTTAATTATTTATTTTTAAAGTGAATATACAACTAAGTACGACTGTAACCATTTTAAGACCGATGTTAGTAATTGCATAGTTCGATATTGAGATAGACTCATGATAGCACAAGTTCAAACCTTAGTGGTTTTTGGTTGCTATTTATTATGAATAATCCTGTATTCTTTTGTTTAAATAATAAAAAAAAAGTACCTATTCTGTAAATATTTCAAGCGTCTACCTATTTTGTGAATATTTCAAGTGCCTACCTGTTGCCATTATTCATATCGAGCAAAAAAGGGCAAAATAATCGCGTTTGTTGTATGGGAGCATCCTTAAATATTTACTTTATTTTGTTTTTAGTATTTGTTGTTATAGCGGCAACAGAAATACATAATTTGTGAAAATTTCAACTGCTTAGCTATCGCGGTTCTTGAGATACAGTCTGGTGACAGACAGACGGACGGACAGACAACGAAGTCTTAGTAATAGGGTCCCGTTTTTACCCTTTGGGTACGGAACCCTAAAAAAGAATAAATTTTACAATTAAATTAGCAACCACTTTGATTTTGTCTAAACTCTAGATTGCCCTATGGAGCAGGACCAGCTTGTTTCCTACATAATACATGTAAGTATTCGGTTTTGTTACCCGGTTGTGCCGAATAAAGCCGACGTGCAGCACCCCTGAGAAATAACTCCTCTGCTCTGACGTATCAGGAAATCCGTCTGACGATCGAACAGATGTTTGTCCAACTAACAAATAGGTTGAGTGATTGTTAAAGTACACCACTCGAACCACTGGTGTATTCATACTTCGTCGAAGACGTCAATGATCAGCTGGTCAGTGTCGTAATGAAACAAAGTAACTTTTATCATTATCATTACTTCTTTCAACATCGTTTACTCCAATATTTAAAACCATCCTGTTTTAAAATATTATGTTATGATGATGTGATGTTCCACCGTGTGCGTACATATGAAGACATGAATGGGGATCAACAGGGCCGCGCGGCTGACTCACGCGCCGGCGATGCATGACATCGTAATGTGTGTACGCACATCTACATAATGGGGCGGTGCAAGCCCGCTGTTTGTTTCTCTTATACATTGTAAAGCTGCGACCATGTTGTTTACACTTACGTTTCAACGTTTTCTGACACTTTCAATCAGAACGGAAATAACAATAACTTTAAGATGCTGTTAATTTAATTGTTAATCTTGTTGTTTCAGAGGTTGAAACCATTTTCCATCTGTTAGGGCAGACGTCGGTCCGACAAAACAGTTTAGGTAAGAAATACCAACATCTAAGCTCTTTACAAAATAACGTGAATCAACGGGCTATTATGGCTCTGAAGAAGTACAAGGTAGACTCTAAACGCCTTAAACTCAACCGGATGCCGATGCGTAAAAGTTCCATTTCCCCCGATTTGATAACCACTGAGCCTCGAGCCTCCCTCGCAGTGCTCTGTCGGTGTAAACACGGCGCACGTGGCGGCGCGTAGGCGCGCTGTCGTCATGCATGTCATTGGAGGCCTGCCACGCCGCATGTACTCGCAGCGCTAATCGTTTCCGAGGCGGCTGCCAAACACACCGGTTTGACTGACGACTCTGTTTGCAATCGTAATAACAGTGAACTTTGTGGAGTTAATGATCTCAAGGTAGTTCGGAGTACTTCGGAGATCATTTTACACAGACACAAATTAGACATGTGGAATCTATTTTTAACCGACTTCAAAAAGGAGAAGGTTCTCAATTAGGTAGTATTTTTTTATTCTAGATTGCAGCTAGTTGACGTAAAGGTCACTGACGATTATATTCACATAAAACTCGCTCAGCTAGTTGTGCTCGGAGTGCCGGAAACGATGAAGTAACATCAGCAAATCAAACTAAAGAGATAGTGAGCCGGGCATATCTATCAAAAAGCCAAAGAATAAGGCCCGTCTGCTAAAGTAGACGAGCCCTTAAGAACTGACCAAGAAGGTATACTACACCACATGCCTACATCATAAGCAAATAAATGATTTCTGTTTCATGTAGAAAAGTGTCGTGACGCTCGAAGAGGCCTTATAGGTCCAGTTAGGTCTACAAAACATAGCCTTATTTTTATGTATTGGCTGGTCCTACAAAGAACTGTGCTGCAAGTTCTCCCATTTAGTATGACAGCTAGTAAAGCAGTGTATCGAGTGCATAATATGTCCGCAGCCCAATGGTCCGAGGTCGCAGTGCGAGTGGACGGCGCATATAAAAATAGCGCGCCGCGCGCCGCGCGCCGCGCGCCGCGCGCCTACTGCCTCGACCAGTCATTGCTAACTCTGTCTACACAATTCATCTGTATTGTTGTCTCTACGACACAGATCCTGTCGTTCCGTGTGTATCCTCAAGGCCAGGTGTGAGTCGATGGTGGAAATAAGGATATTATTGTCACATTTTCTGTACCGTAAATAATGATTTGATTCGTTATTTCTACGGCACAGCTCCTCGACATGTCCACTTCTTAACTTACTTCTCTAACTTGACGACTTCTGTACGGGTTTGATAGCTTTCCATCTCAATACTTTTACTAAGATAATGTCTTCGCTTTCTGTCCACACGCCCACTCTCCCGAGTGCTGCATACGGCGGCACGTGGGCGGAGGTCAACAAACTGTACTGTGTTGATTGCTCCATCAGTCAGCTGATATCCACCTGTCACCCGCGTCTCCCGGTAGTTCCGCATTCCTGTCCGTACCTGGCAGTTATCGTATCAGTTAACCTGCACACTGTGATAGTGGCTATGGCTACCAATAGCTTCTCTCGTGTTACTTGGAGGCACACGAAATCGGGTAAGACTTATAGAAAACTAGCTGCGCCCCGCGGTTTCACCCGCATAAGTGTCTATCCCGTGGGAATATCGGGATAAAAACTATTCTATGTCCTTTCGCGGGACTCAAACTATCTCTATACCACATTTCGTCTTAATCGAACTCAAACTATATCTATACCAAATTTCATCTAAATCGGTTCAGCGGTTTAACCGTGAAGAGGTAACAGACAGACACACTTTCTCATTATTATAATATTAGTATGGATGGATTCAACTGATGCTTCAAGTAGTCTGTGCTTCCATTACCTTTAAGTCTACCAGTAAAACTGGGCTAGTCATTCTCATGAGGAATGGCAACCTAGGCGATACTGCGAAGTTATCGCTTAAATTGGTGTTAATCTGAAATTCTGAACTATGATAAGCTCTTGTTGCCGAGCCATTAAAACATCAAATCAGGAATGCAATTCAATACCTCGCAGCAAAACGTACTAGAATTTCTTTTACATAACACTTTATGACGTTATTCGACAAATTAGTCGCAGCGACTAGTCGCACGAACCATTCATCATGACGCGTGTTATCGCCGCAGATAACTATTCCTATGACGACTGCGCGCTTGTTACCGAATACAGTGGCTTGTTATATGGATTCCCGACTACATTCGTTTTCCGGTGCTTGCACACGAATAAAAACGTGATCTTCAATTTCTAGTGCTCGTAAACCCCATAATTTCTCTTAGAACGTTGATTCGTGTATGTGTGTACGTCGAGCGGGGCGCGAAGGTCGATAGTGCTGTTTTCAGTGGCACTGATAAGGCTGCGAGTATCAATGTCAAGAGTGTGTGACCCTGTGCGTATTGAGGTCGGCAGCTATGTGCCCAGGCGGTGAACACAGTCCAAATCTTTGATAAGCTTGTGTTATTTTAAAGGATACATTTTAGAATTATAGTGAATATCAGTAGAAAGTGTATCTTTCTACTGATATTTTACAGAGAAAAACTAGGAAACTTAAAAAAGAATCAAGAATTGATTGCCAAAAACGGGGTCAGCATTATTACAATTAAGATCCACAAAGGCGCTCCTTCACCGGGAGCATTCGCCTGTAATGTAACAGTGAGCTAGGAGCAATTGATGATGCAATTTGTGACATGAATTGAATCGACTGCAGGCATTATTGTAACGTAATTGTTACATTACAGGTGTACGCTCCGGTGAGAGAGTGCCTTAACATCACTATTTGTAGCAAGCAAATTGAGTATCCCAATGTATTAACTAAACAGTAGGAATGCTACGAAAAGCACCCCTCGTATAATCCAAATGCAGTGATAATGTCTTCACCCAATAGGCCTTTTTACGGCCGCAAGCCAGAGATAGCTCCTCCTTATCTACCGTGTTCTTCAATGATAGTGTAGATCAACTCGGTCGACTGATAGTGCAGCAGCACGGTGTCCACGACGGCTGCTCGTGGCGACTAGACTGCGCTTTCACGGCATGTCCACTGTTGTGAGTAGTGAGCTAGTGACGCACTCACGTTGGGTTTTGTAAACTGTGAACGCTTAGCGCACTAGGTGATTCAGTCAGGTGCACAAATGTTATCGAAGCGAGAAATAACTGACGTGAACTTTGCTTAGTGGCAATTGGCACTAGACCAAACAAATACAAGTGTGCAGAAGTTACCTCGCTTATAGATGGGAATCACAGGAAATAGTTTGACAGCATCTGGCCTCCTGAAGGGGTACCCTGGTGGTCTCTGACAAAGATCACAAGCATGTATGGAAAAGTACATGAATAGGGTTCATCGCACTAAAACTATAGGATAGGTACAGTGGCGTGCATTGGTTTTCAGAATAGGTAGGCACTAGGCCAGGTCTAGTCTAGACAAACGCGGTCACTAATCAGAAAAAAAGTGAGGTCAAAAGTGTGGTTATTTCAGTAGGCATGCCTACTTAAGGGTGATAAATTGCGAAGGTTGAACGTCATGGTATTACGCGTGAGACGTACGTATTTTTAATTTTGTCGTATTAACTTGAACCCAATGACAATGTGCGAATAGTACGGGAGCCGAGTAGGCCGTCCGGCGACTGCCTACTGCCGCGCGTTTGTATGACGATTTTGTGTTTTGTTAGGTATGATAATTTTGTGAGTTTCTTGACTGTGGGGCACACACACTAAAATGTAATTGACAAGCTTATGTTGATATATCGAGGTAGGCACTGCTTATATGCCTATATGCAATGCACGCCACTGGATAGGTTCATAGGTATTAGGTAAAGTATGTCCCCTGGAATCCCACTATAATTTAAGTTCCCAGCGTGTTCCCGCTGGGTGTTCACGAACAAATTAAGTGGTATTAGGATGACACACTCGGCCACGCGGCGACCTCCCGCGCTCCGCAGACAACGCTAATGCCAAAATTGCACGCCACGCACCACAGGCACCACTAACTCAATCATTCGGACACATTCCTGGCGAAACATACGACAAGCGACGAGATGCGAAGTGTCCATAAGTCTACACAGCCTATTGCAATACACAGCTGGACATAGGCTCAATCAGTGACAATAAACTTGTACGAGTAAGCCCAGGTAAGCACGGCAACCTAATTGCGGAACGCCAAATCGTCAAATGATTCTGATCAGTTGGCTTCATTTCTATCACAATTGGCTTCATTTTACGATTTTCGAATTGCGAAACTCTAGTTTATTATGAAACCAATTATGAACGTTAAGGCCCTGCGCAGAAACTAGAGTTTCGCAATTCGAAAATCGTAAAATGAAGCCAATTGTGATAGAAATGAAGCCAACTGATCAGAATCATTTGACGATTTGGCGTTCCGCAATTAGGCTGCAGGTGATATGTTTCAGTAGGCACGGGCGACTTGATATTCACCTCTCAATGTTGAGATGTTGAGCCGAGCATTGGGAATCTAAAAAATACACTGTTGGATTTTCACCTCTTGGCGCTGAGCAATGAGTCGAAAATCCTGTGTGCGATGTAAAATCGCCAGTCGGTACGTGGGCTATGACTGGAAAAATTGATGCGGTGAAGCATGTCCGATAGTTCTGGACTGGAAGACGACCTCATGATAAATATTTGAGAAGAGGTCAGGAGAGTATTGATGGTACAACTTTGGAGAGGTCATCTGTCAAATAGAGGACTAATAAAAAGGACTGATTGGGAACACCTTTTTAACCGACTTCAAAAAAAGGAGGAGGTTCTCAATTCGTCGGATTCTTTTTTTTTATGTATGTTCCCCGATTTCTCGAAGACGCCTGGACCGATTAGGAAAATGTTTCTTTTGTTTGAAAGGGTATACTTCCCAAGTGGTCCCATGATCATCAGGTCAGGATCTGATGATGGGATCCCAGGGAAATCGAGGGCAACCTTCAAATTTTATAGGCACATAGTGCTATTTTCATATATTTTCTAAAGCAGTTCAAGTATTTGCATCTGATAATCATCATCTCAGGTGGATGAGCTGATGATGGAAGGTACAACTCCTCAACGGCTTGGAGTTAAAATAACCGAGATAAATTATAAGCAGACCCACTAAAAAGCGTGAAATAAAAACTTTTTAACAAAAAAAAAAAACCGACTTCCAAAAAAACACTACAAAGTGAAAAATAACTTTAATTTCGGAAGTCGGTGGCAAAAAACTAAAATACAGATCCAAAGACACCGACTTCCGAAATTAAAGTTATTTTTCACTTTGTAGTGTTTTTTTGGAAGTCACTACGGTGCTGTTATTTCAAGGTTTGTACTTTTTCTGATGCTCCTGGCTTCAGCATCAGGTCTCTATGTACTTCGGTGTTCCTCATTAACAGTACGTTTATCCACACATCGAGCCCTTTTCAATGAGCCTAAACACGATATATCTGCTGTTAGTTGTCGAGGAGTTAGGTACTCTGCAGACTATCCTGACTGCAGCATCAGGTCATGACTTGATGATCATGAGACCAAATGTGGCAAATGCCCTATCAAACATTAAAACAATTTACTAAAACAGTCCTTGCCTGTTTGAGTAACTTCTACTGTTAAGGAGTTGTACCTTCCATCATCAGCCCAGCTACCTGAGATGATGACAACCATACGCAAATAAACAAGATACTTCATAAAATATGCGAAAAACAATAAGTGAGCCTATAAAATTTGAGGGTTGCCCTCGATTTCTCTAAGATCCCATCATCAGATCCTAACTTAGTGACAATGGGACCACCTCAGAACTATCTACTTTCGAACAAAAAAAGAATTTTGAAAATCCGTCGACAATTGGCGGAGTATTCGATGAACAAACATACAAAAAAAAACACAAACAGCCGAACATAGTACCTCCTCCTTTTTGTGAAGTCGGTAAAAACAATAAACCATCAAGAGTATTCCAAACATGGCTTATCCTTGGTCAGGACATTCTGACTAATGTTTGATGCAACGACGATTGTTAAGGTGACGGGGACATCTGCACTCACGGTGTTAGGAACAATCGAGATTATGATCGCTAATGATGTCATTAACTTAAATATTGTGCACTAAGAGTGAAGTTATTTGTTCTTGTGTGTAACATTATCGATCCGATTACGAACAAACATGATAAAATCTAAAAACTGGACGATCATCTTCATCCCTTATACCAATTAACTGACCATATTATCGTACTTGAGGTTAGCTTAGCGCAGCATGTATTCTTCATCCATGCAACTCTATTAGCCGTCATCTCCAAAGTGACCCTCTTTCTAAGTTTCTAGCCATCCAAGCATTGATTAATTAATAAAAACTGGACGATGTGTGTTCTAATCAACATTATCAGCTATTGTTTCATCATCAGCTTGAAAATAAGGAACGTCCAAAGACTGTGACGTTTCGTTTTCGCCTCAACAACTTCCAAACAAACATCCGTTAAAAAGGAAGCGTCCTTCACCGGTATTTAACGGCCGCGGCTCGCACATGTCATGTCTCATACATACACACGTAGCACGTGTGTGCACTGTGGCGTGCGCGAAGATGGGGGAGCTCAAGTGGCGAATATTACTCCACAATGTCAGGGATGTACCGGAGACAGTGACCGTTGCACTTCTTTTCAAAGTACTCAGTGGGGTCCAGTTACTTAACAGGGCCGAAATAAGATGCGAATTGGAGGTGGCCTTCAAAAATATTATGAATTACCTCTGGTGTTTCACTAAATATTGTTGTTTAGATTATAAATATTGTGATCATACTGGGTTCCATTTTCGGCGCAATTTCTTTTACATTGTGCACATGTTATGAGGTTATTTCAATGCTCAGCCGCGCTATCTTACAAAATATGAGATTAACTTAATAAGCAGATACAAGATAGTTGTTCTAGGTATGTTTTACGAAAGTGAGGCGCAAGCCCAGTGAACTAATTTACGATACCTACAGATACTGCGGCTACCGATATGTTGTGCGCGCGAGTCATGATTAAACTTTCTAGAAATTTACGGATTATACGATAAGTAAATTGTGTTTCCAAATAAAGATTATTGTCATACGTATCAGCTGTATAATCTTTTGATGCATATACGAGGGGCGTTCAATGTATTCTAGGTATCAGGGTGATTTACTAATGATGCGGGTAATTTGAATAATTAATTAATTAATGACATTATCTACATTATCTAAGGGTATAAAGGTAAAATTTCATATAGTTATGGTAATTAGTTTGCTAGTTATCCTTAGTCAAACACAACTGAAATGGCTAACGTGACAATGTTGAAGAAAATCGAGCACCGCGCTGTTATTAAATTCCTTACCAAACAAGGAAAAGTCAAAAAAAATATTCACGAAGAGATGGTGGCTGTTTACCAAGATTCTGCTCCTTCGTTATCTACGGTTCAAAAGTGGTCAAGTGAATTTAACCTTTTAACCGCTTACGTCGGATTTATCCGACAAATATTTTCGTGTCTATTCCGCCAGGATCGTATATATACGACCAAATACCACAGCTCGTTTAATCTGTATTATTATTACATCATCACAGCTCGTTTAATTGGTATTTATTTTTCTTTTTTTTTTTCGGGCGCTGGGGGCACGACTACTGATATAAAGTCGGGCGGTTAAAAGGTTAAAAGGGGCAGAGACAGTATTGAAGACAACACTTGCTCGGGCGGCCCGGTTACTGCCTCTACGGAAGAAAACGTGAAAAAATTTGAGAAGCTTATACTGGGGGATGCCCGAATGAAGATCAAAATGATAGCAGATATGACCCATCTCTCTGTTGGTTCCGTGCACACTAATCTTCATGACATTTACCTTTCAAAAGTCAGTGCAAGATGGGTGCCGCGATTGGTCACGGCACCTCAAAAGCAAGTGCGAATCGAGTGCTGTAGAGTTTTTAGAACTCCGTGGCGAAGTCCCATCAAGTATTTTCAATCGAATTGTTACTGGAGAGGAAGCGTGGGTTCATCATTATGACCCTGAAAGTAAGCAAGAGTCTATGCAGTGTCACAAGAAGGGTACTGCGCCCGCTAAGAAATTCAGTCGTTCCGTCTGCCGGAAAAATCATGGCCACAGTGTTTTGGGACTCAAAGGGAATTTTGCTGATTGAGTACACAAAAAAAGGTGAATCCATAAACGCAGCATCTTACACATCCAGTTTACGAAATTTACGGGAAGCAATTAAAGAAAAAGACGCGGTGTGTTGCTTCTTCATGACAACGCCCAGATCCACACAGCGCGTGTTTCCAAGGCTGCTGTGTGAGTTGTGGTCTCGAAGAAAGAAAAAAAAAAATGAAAAAGACCTTCGTGGGAAACGATTTTGCAACGATGAAGAGCTCAAGGCGGCAATAAATGCGCATTGTTCAGAGCAAAAGGAAAGTTCGTTTTTGCAGGGTATTAAAATGTTAATTTCGAGATGTATTAAACGCATTTGGGTAATGGAGGATTAAAAAATATTTTAATTGAACTTAAGTCTTTTTTCATGCCGATACCGAGAATAGATTGAACGCCCCTCGTACACATCATGTCCTATTGTTCAATGAACTTTTTCTAGAAATTGTGATGAGCAAACCCCAGACATCGTGTCATATTTTTCAGCAATTCTTAAAGGAGGGGGAAACAGCAGACTTAGACTGGATACAGTGGACGATAAAGTAGGTTCTGGTGGTGTACCAGTACTAGGGAGCGACTTACATATATCTATGTATAGTCAGTAGGAGGGAAAACATATCACGAATCTCGGAGAAAGTTGAAAACTTACATGTTTTAGACGAACAAGACCCTGAACATGATGTTTTATAGGACATGATGTTTCTGTCCCCGAGGAGGTCCTGTGCGGGAGATGCGGGGTGAGGGGCGTCGTTCAGCCACGGCCTTGTGGCGGCTTTACGAGCGGAGTCTAGCCGGCTCTAATGTGTGCCCACTCAGCAGATACTGAGGAAGGGACAGTCGGAATAGTTCGCGAAAACGGGCTGACGTAGTACAGAATGAGACCAATTACATCAACAGCAGCTGAATGATCGATAGCCCCGTATATTTCTTATACATATTATTGAGGTGCACAATACCAGTAGCAGTCTGTTTTCTCCGCCGTACAAAAACGGAAAATGCATACCAATAGCGAATTCAATCTTCGTTATAACTGATTCAGGATTATTTTTTTGGAGGACCCCATAATCATGATGAGCAATGGATACTGGTTCAAAGGTCAAAAACGAGAAATCGATTTGTCGGCATGACATGAAAAGCTGCTTCTAATTCAGTGGGAAATTTTAAGGCCGCCGAGATAAAAATACCTGTTTTTATTTCTAATGTGAATAAAAATACAACTGAGAAAGATATATGTGAATACATACAGCAAAAAACTACTGAGGTCGTAAAACTGGAAAAAGTCAATATGAAGTCGGAAAGGCAATATAACGCCTTTAAGTTGTTTATACCTAAACACAAATTAGGTACTTTTTTGGATGACAAATTCTGGCCGGAGGGAATAATGTTCAGAAGATTCATTAATTTCAAGAAAGGAAAAGTCTCAGATATTGTTAATGATAATACCATAGTAAATAATGGATAGTACTATCAAAAAGAATGTAACCCTATCGACATTCAATTGCAAGAATGTTATTCGATCAGCTGATTGTGTTCGTAGGCTGTGTCGTGTTGCTGATGTGATTGCACTTCAGGAGACTTGGCTTTTACCAAATGATGTGCCTTTTCTCGGTAGTATTGATGATGGTTTCGCGTATGCTGGCAAGTCCGCCGTCGACACGTCTGCCGGAGTTCTCATCGGAAGACCGTATGGTGGAGTTGCGCTTCTATGGAGGAAGTCAGCGTTTGCGACGGTATCAGTGGTGCAGTGTAATAGTGATCGTCTGTTAGCTATTAGGATTGAGCACGCGGGTCGTTCCCTATTGATATTCTCAGTGTATATGCCGACTAACTCGTCTGATAATCTAGTTGAGTTTACAGAGTGCTTAAGTGAAATTATCGCTATCACCGAGAACATAAATGTTGAGTCAGTGTTTATATTGGGAGATCTTAACGCACATCCAGGTGAGCGCTTTTCAAATGAATTATTAACAGTATGTGCGGAACTGCGGAGCAATCGTGGTCATGTGTTGACATGGAACTACTTCCGAAGGACACGTTTACGTTTGAGAGTACCGCTAACGGTGCATTGCGCTGGCTTGATCACTGTGTGGTGAGCAGTGCGGCACGTCATTTAGTTGTAGATGCGTCAGTTTTGTATGGAGTCTATTTGTCTGATCATATACCTTTATTCATTGAATGTAATATTGATTTAATTGTACCTAAGCTAGTAAACCCTACCTATACTTGCAATAAGGTGATATGGGGAGAAAGAGATAGCAATCAGATCAATGAATACTCAAATTTTTGTAATTCAAAATTAAAATTAATAGATTTTCCAGATGATTTTCGGCATTGCGCGCATAAAATGTGTTCTAATGCTAATCATGTGACAGTGTTAGATACAATGTATAGTAGTTTGGTTAGCATTTTAAAGGAGGGTGCCGAACGTACTTATGTATGTAAACAGATGCGTCATAATAGCAAAAGATACATTCCTGGTTGGAACAAATATGTTCGTGACGCTCACAGAGGCTCGACTGTGTTACCAAACATGGTTGTTTTATGGTAAACCTGCTAGTGGTTATTTTTACAATAAAATGTGTGAATCTAGAAAAATATTTAAGATCAATTTGAAATATTGTCAAGATAACCAACAGCAGATCAAAATGGATATTTTAGCTAAACATCACACTAAAAAGAAATTTGGTTCATTTTGGAAATCAACAAATAGTTTGAATCCGAAGTCGAGTCCCCCGGTGAGCGTGGCGGGCGTACACGAGCCGGCTGATATAGCCAATGCATTTAGACGTCATTTCCAGATTGAGTCACCTCCTCTTACTAGACCTGTGCAGGTGTTTGATGCTGGAGCCAACACTGGGGACATTTCTGTTGTTTTTACGGCACAAGAAATATCAGCCATCATAAATAAAATGGAGAGGGGTAAATCCCCTGGTCATGATGGCCTCAGCATCGAGCACCTGAGGTATGCGGGGCAACACTTGCCGCGTGTGCTAGCTTTGCTTTTTAACCTGTGCGTTAGTCATGGTTACTTACCGGATGATGTAATGTATACAATGGTTGTGCCTATTGTGAAAAATAAAACAGGGGATGTCTCTGACATTTCCAATTATAGGCCCATCTCTCTGGCTACTGTCATAGCAAAAGTGTTGGATAGTCTGCTTGATAAGCAATTGGCTAATCACCTTAAATTACATGACGCCCAGTTCGGTTTTAAGCCTGGGCTGTCAACTGAGAGTGCAATCTTTTGCCTCAAGCAGACTGTTCAATACTACACAAACAGAAAGACGCCTATTTTTGCTTGTTTTCTGGATCTGTCACGGGCATTTGATCTTGTTTGTTATGATGTTTTGTGGCGTAAACTAGAATGTGAAACCAAGTTGCCATCTGAAATAGTGTCAATATTTAAGTACTGGTACAGTAGGCAAAGCAATAGCGTGAAGTGGAGTGGTTCGCACTCGGACGTGTATCGGTTGGAGTGCGGGGTGAGGCAAGGGGGGATCAGCTCACCCCGGCTCTTCAACCTATACATGAACCAGCTGATCCTTGAGCTCAGCAGCACCAATGTTGGATGTCATATTGACGGGGTGTGCATTAACAATATTAGCTATGCGGACGACATGGTGTTGCTGAGCCCATCAATCGGTGCTTTGAGGCGACTGATTGCTATTTGCGAAAACTATGCGGTGAATCATGGGCTCAAATATAACGTAATTAAGAGCGAACTAATGGTTTTTAAAGCTGGCAGTCTGACATATCCATGTATCCCAGACGTAGCACTTTGTGGAGAACCACTGCGAAGGGTGGACAAATTTAAATATCTAGGCCACTGGGTCACTGAAGACCTTAAAGATAATTATGACATAAGGGAACGTAGGTCGCTGGCTGTCCGTTGTAACATGCTGGCCCGCAGGTTTGCACGTTGTACGAAACCAGTTAAAGTAACGCTTTTCAAAGCTTACTGTCAGTCTTTCTACACGTGCAGCCTGTGGGTCGACTTCACTCAGCGGGCATACAGCGACCTACGCGTTCAATATAATAATGCACTGAGAGTGCTGCTGCGGCTGCCGTGGCGATGTAGTGCGTCAGGGATGTTTGCGGATAATAATATTGATGGTTTTGCCGCTATTATTAGGAACAGATGTGCATCCCTGATGTCTCGGGTTCGCGGCAGTACCAACAGTATTCTCAGTGTATTCGTAGATCGGTGGGATTCCCCGATGTTGCGGAGGTGGATGCGGCTCCATGCCGAAATTTAATTGTATATTTTTATGTGTCTGTAACCTACTAACACTAGAATTTAAGTTAAAATTGTTACTAACCCTATGGACTCCGGTCGGAAATAAAAATATTCTATTCTATTCTATCGCCTGAGATACTCTGAAATCCAGAGAACACAACAAAAAAAAACACTTACATCAAATTGTTTAGACCCTTCGTAACTCCTACGAAGAAATTCCGAACATCGGGGATTTTTCTGAACTGTAGCACACATGGTAGTGAGCCTTCTGCGTGACGTATTTAGTGTAAGCAGCTTACAGTCCGCACACGTTTTGCCACTAAAGTATCGTACTGTCTGGCTGTAGCGGCCGGCTTGTGTTCCGCCAACACCGTTATGAATTGATCGGGACATGATGTAGCCTGACACTACAGTTTAATAGCTGTTGCTAGGCGGCAGAGTGACGATAACAGAAAGCTTTATTGTGTCATACGGTTATAATTCGAGTGAGAGGCGAATGGGAGTCAAGTCAATCGATTTACAAGTTTTAAGGCTACGTCGTCGCGGTCACGTCTTTGATGGATGACCGTTATCAACATTACACCCCTCTGAACCTCTTGTTGGTCATTCAGCTTTTGTGACAAATATGTATGGCTCGATTATTCAGGTTATTAAAATAATCCTTGAGGTAGTCTGTTCAGAAATAAATGACGTCATTGACCGCAACGTCTCATGGACCTTTATATCTAGTGGTACGGAACCCCATTCCACCCTCGTAACTTTTATCAGCTATACACACTCTAGTTCTAATAAAAGCCCGTCAGCGTAGTATGTAGGTCGCCTGACTACGGAACACCATTTTTCGCTCAACGACACGCGAAGTCGCAAACAAAATAGCACAATAAACCGCTTTGCTGTAAAACATTCGATTTAAGCTGGCGCGGTGATTAGATTACATATTATACAGATTACGATGTTTCGCAACCGCTTATTAACGCACACACGTTTGTTTAGATCACATAAGTGGTTATTACGGCTGATTGTCCTTGTTTCTATCTCAAACCAACAAAACTGACACGCCTATAAACTGTGTGTGCGGGGTATTTTTATGCGTCCATAACTCGACGGTGACGGTATTTAATGCCGATTTAAAGGCCAACCCACAGCCATTTGTCGTGTAGTTCTCGTCCCAGGCTAGATTCAAGTCTGTTGGAACACTAAAGCCATAGCGCGTTTGTTAACCCCAAATCCCCGAGCAGGGAAATGTTCCTTAGGAGCAGTATCGTGTTTATTACGGCATGTATCCCCAGGGAGCGTTCATTGGAGCGGTTTAGGTTACAGAATTATATCCATTTTCGAGCTGGTTTGGGGAACATTCACAGTTTAAGCTGTTCTTGATGTAGGTCATATTGAACATCATTCGGAGATGCCACAGCGCGTCCAAATTATATAAGACGAATGTAAACAAATAAGCAATTAACATACCGCTGCAGTTGTCAGACGGCGCTGGTACATCATTACATTATTACCTTAATACGCGTCACAAGCGCATGATCAAGTGTGAAGACATCGCAACAATCTCGGCACTCCTTGTGAGTACCTCCACTTGGTACTGATATCATTATTCGTTTGGGACGAGAGTCGTGGGAGCATTGAGAACTTCTTGTCTTCAGGATCTACGTCACAAAACTGCACAGCCGGCTATTTCGAAACGCCAGAGGAGGAAATACAGTTTGAGCAATATTCTCCTGCAGCCTGTGATGATCACGTTACATCCTGAATCCCCCAATTTATTATTTTTTTATGGTCACCGATTCTAGCTTAAGACCACAACACAAAATCTTACAACATCCAAATCCAAACTAATATTATAAATGCGAAATTAACTCTTTGTCTTTCCGACTGTCAGTCTGTCTGTTTTCACGTCTTTATGGCTGAACGGATTTCGGTGAATTTGGCACTCAGGTCATGATCTGACATAATTTTTATCTCGGGAAGTAGGAAGTACGTTCCCGTGGGATAATGTCCGACCTCCAAATGCTACTTAATAATAAAGACTCACCAATAACAACGAGATCAATGTCGCTAGTGGGCAGGTACAGGCCGGTGCGGAAGGAGCCAAACACCTCGACGCGCGCCTGCGGCCACAGCGCCATGATGGCGCTGCGGATGCGGTTCACCACGGTGGAGCGCACTAGGTGCTCTGTCTCCGTCGGAGACATGTACAGGTAAAAGTGCTCGATCTCCTCGTGCAGTCTGGAATACACAACAACACATTTTAGACAAGTCCCAACAACGCAGAACAGTTTTGATTTTGGTTTCAAGATTTTTATATAATCTTTGTCCTGTGCCCTGATTCACAACCATACGACAGGCTATCGTATCGAAAACCTGACATTTCGATAACCTGATTTGACTTCCCCTCAACAGCAAATAGCTGTTGGAAGAATAGCGGGCGTCTATTTGATTTAAACTGACAAAATTTTCGGGTTTTGGACTTGTGAACAGCATTGAGAAGACTCCTACGATAACAATTATTAATGTTCGATACGATACGGAAGCATATCGAGTGTTTGTGAATAAGGGGGGAGATTTGTCCGACCCCAAGTAACATGGGATAAAGGCAGGAAAATGATGATGATGTCTTTGTCCAGAAACCTACTATTTAGTCTATTGACGTTAGGAACTTTTAGACAGGTGCCGTAGGTATTTTAGGTGTGCGCCTACTATTATCGCCAAGAACCATTTTAGGGTGCGCCTACGGTTCTTACCAAGAACCATTTTAGGGTGCGCCTGCAGTTCTTACCAAGAACCATTTTAGGGTGCGCCTACGATTCTTGCTAAGAACCATTTTAGAGTGCGCCTACGGTTCTTACCAAGAACCATTTTAGGGTGCGCCTACGATTCTTGCCAAGAACCATTTTAGGGTGCGCCTACGGTCCTTGCCAAGAACCATTTTCGGGTGCGGATACGGTTCTTACCAAGAACCATTTTAGGATGCGCCTACGGTCCATGCCAAGAACCATTTTAGGGTGCGCCTACGGTTCTTACCAAGAACCATTTTAGGGTGCGCCTACGGTTCTTACCAAGAACCATTTTAGGGTGCGCCTACGATTCTTGCCAAGAACCATTTTAGGGTGCGCCTACGGTCCTTGCCAAGAACCATTTTCGGGTGCGGATACGGTTCTTACCAAGAACCATTTTAGGGTGCGCCTAAGTTCTTGCCAAGAACTATTTTTAATTGCAATCATCCCATTGACCAGTAAATTTTTTGGTTAGGACTTGAATTGACAACATTTCATATTTTTAACCTGCATGTATTATTACGTTATATAAAAGTAAATTCAAATCTAGGGCACCCATATTTTTTCGTTTTTCGAAATTATGTACTTTTCATTCATAATTTTAACTTTGAAATTCGGTGTATTCTAAAAAGACGTAAGTGCCAGATCACGGTAGAATGGCGATATTACCACAGTATAATATACAGTAAAACATCTTCATACAAACGTGCCGCCCTCGGTTTGAATGTGTGCGTGCGCGCCGCGCGCCATGTCGGCACGCGATTTCACGCACACGCTAGCATAATATATGAGGGAATAAGGTGGCGGCAGTGCGGGCTGTGCAGCGCGACTGTGAGCACGCGCGTACGCTACATGACCGCTTGCGTTCGTCAACTCTCGCCGGCGGCGGCCACTTAAATTACGAGTATCATGACTTCAAAAAGGGGAAAAAAATATTGTAGTGTTTTCGGGTGCCTCAATAAAGATTTCGCAAACCCGGACTTATCATTCTTCATAGTTCCTACTCAACCAGAAATGTAAGTACCTACTTATACTTAAGTATTATTAGAAAATGTGGTATTGTATTGTTTATTTCACAGTTTATTTGCTTTATTAAGAGCGTAGCCGAGTCGCATTTTTCCATATAAATGTATTCCCAAATTTACTTTCTGAATACTATGTTTAGAGCTAAAGTTTATTTTAAGAAGTCTAGTTTTTAACCGACTTCTAAAAAAGGAGGAGGTTCTCAATTCGAATGTTTGTATTTTTTTTTTTATGTTTGTTCCCGCATAACTCCGTTGCTTGCCAACCGATTTGAAAAATTCTTTTTTTGTTGGAAAGGGTATACCTACTTCCCAAATGGTCCCATGAAAATTTTATCGAAATCGGACAAGCGGTTTTTGAAAAATCAACAACAATCTAAAAATTTATCTACATTGTCTACATTAACGATCTTTTTGTTTACTTTTTTGTGGGGTAGGTACAACTAAAAATTGAAAAATAAAAACTTTTTTACAAAAAAAAAACAACCGACTTCAAAAAAAAAACACTACAAAGTGATAAATAACTTTAATTTCGGAAGTCGGTGTCAAAAAACGAAAATGCGGAACCAACGACACCGACTTCCGAAATTAAAGTTATTTATCACTTTGTAGTGTTTTTTTTTGAAGTCGGTTGTTTTTTTTTTTTTGTAAAAAAGTTTTTATATTATAAAACAGAGGATTGAGTACGAAACATCGTTTAGGTAAACGTATTTGTCGCGTATAGTTGTAATAAGGGCAATTTCACAATAATTAATATTGCAAATTAATTACTATTGAAATTATTATTTTTTCTATTGTCTGATGTGTTGTTCAATCCAAATATGGTGTCTTAATCATAATATTAACTTAACAAAATTACAGTAACATGTGACCGACTAACGCTTAGGGTTGCTTTACGTCGACGTTAATCAACGAGCGTGTAATTTAAGTGTAGAATCTAGATACACCCATTACAGGAATTACGGCAAAGATCGAAATTTACTCATGATCCCACCTGATGATTTTGTCGATAATGTAGAAAGGATGGAGCAGGTGTTTCGCAAAGCGTTCGAAAAGGACCACATCAACATTAAAATTGGCCGGTCAATTTACGATCAACTGAATGATATAGAATTTAAGATGCCCTGTCCATGCTTTCCCAAAAGCTTTTTACAAAAACTTTACATAAGAATGAGAATTTACTTTACATTAACAAATAATAATAAAGCGTTCCGGACGTGCAGAAACAGGAGAAAATTTTTCTCGGTATCAAATTTGTAACTTAGTATAATAAATGTTATGTGAATAAAGGCTTTTTATTTTTACTAAATTTATAAATTGGTAAAATATTCAATCATAATATGCTTTTTATTTCATAAATTTAGATCAAGTGCTGCTTGTTCGAAAATATTAACTAAAAGTAAAAGTGACAACCCTGGGGATCAACGCAAGAGTAGGCTAATAAGTCGGCGGGCGGCCTTAGATAACTTACTGTATATTATACTGTGATATTACCTTTGCTTTATAGTGACCCGTCAAAAAAACTGTTAGATGTCACTTGTCTCAGTCGTTGTTTTGGTTCCGTCATTTCATTGGCGTATATTTTTCATTGGGATCCATTTTATTGGCGAAATATCAATCAAAAATTGATAATATTAACAGTAAGCAGCGTGTCGAGTTGATAGGAAAAAATATTATTGAATTCAATTCAGTTTTTTAGTTGTTTTCTAGTTACACTTCTTAGGTGACATTGACATGTCTTGTTTGATATAATGTTTTCAATCAAAGACATTGGAATGCGCAAAGGTAACTACCTCATTCCGCCGTTTATGTGACGTCATCACCTGTTTTTTGATTTTTATTTTTTTTCTCAGAAATTTAGAAATAAAAAAATAAAATAAAAATATATTTGAACTCAGGATACGAAAATAAAGAAACAGTATTTTTGTTTTAAGACCCAAAATAGAAGCTTGACTACCGATTCAACAAGGGGTTTCATGAAAATCCACGCCACCAGTTGGCACCACTTTGACAAGAAATATAAGTTATATGATGACGTTCATCATTCAGTTACGACTAAAGAAAATATGACAGGTGCCCGCACTTGACGTCTCAGTGCTGCCACCTAGTGAGCATCATTTCAAAAAACCAAATTCTAGCTGTAATCATTTACTATTTCAGGACTTGATTCATTACAATCACACGAGTAAGTTAATTTATTGCAATAAATTTAATAAATTAGTATCCGAGAGCCAAAGCGAAAGGCGTGATTGATGCGAGCCTGCAAACTGTCGCGCCGCACAAAACGCTTTCACTATTACCTTGATTATTCAGTGGTTTGATCCAAACACCCTGGTCTAGGTCAATAGAAACCGAAATAGTAGTTTAATTGACATGTAGACTAAATAAAAACGTAATAAAACGGATAAATATAGAGCCGAAACATAAGCATTTGATTTATAATGATGTCAATTTCGGGGTCCGATCTACGAACCTACACATTACATTATGCAGGATGAGGCCATACCGTCTGCAAACTCTGATCGCCGCGACTAGCAACAAGGCAACTTAGCTAATATAATCACAAAACTATTTTAAGCCGGCGCGGTTGTCATTTCATTAGTATTCCGCTGTAATTGTAATATCAAGGCAATTACTTATTATTATATTAATTAAAAGCTGTGTTTCACCTTCACATGGTCGTACAGCACCGTCTATCAGCTATATCAGCCACCAACCGACCTTAACACACAGACCTTTCACTAGAATGCACTACTGGCACTGGTTTTGCACCACATTCTTTCAATTCGAGTTTTTGACTGTCACACCTCAAACTCATTCCGATCATACTGGCGGCGCAAAAAACAAGGTGATTTGGTTTTAATTTGAGCAACATGGCCGAAAATAAAATAAAGTTGATTCAATGTCCTATGCATAAAGTCAACTGAGAGTAATTTATATGAACTAGGGGTGCATCCGATACCGAAGTATCGGCAATATTATGATTTTTCCGATAGGTACATCGGTCATCATCTGCCTAGCCTTTTCCCAACTATGTTGGGGTCAGCTTCCAGTCTAACAGGATGCAGGTGAATACAAGTATTTAACATAGAGCGACTGCCTATCTGACTTCCACAACCCAGTTACTGGGTAATACGATACCCCTTGGTAAAACTGGTTCTCAGACTTTCGGGCTTCTGACTACCCGTAACGACTGTCAAAGATCCACGAAGACAACCGGGACCAACGGCTTAACGTGCTTTCTGACACACGGAGGGGTCTCGGTACGTAAAGATGGTCATTGGTCACCCATCCACAGATCAACCGCGGCAAGCGTAGCTTAACCTGATCGATCGACCTGTGCGGCTGTTTTTATTTAGGTAACGGAATCGATTATATTTTTTTGCCGATACATTGATACATTTCAAATTTCGCGCGTTTAAAAAACCTAAGAAAACGCGCGGTGGTGAACTGTAAGGCACGATTAATGCTCGGGGAATCCCTGCATTTTACCTATACTCCACCAGTCTATTCAGTTGTCAATGTCATGCTACGTTAATAGGTGTACTCTTCAATTTAGCAACGTTATTAATGAATGAAACGTTGCTAAATTGAAGAGTACAACTGTAACGTTACAAACTTACAACTGAATAGACTGGTTAGTCGTTTAGTCGGTTAACTAAGTCACGTGGTTTTTTTGTTTACCTTTATTTAACTACCTAAGCCTATGGAGTATAGCTCGTTCATTACATTACCTACTATTGTTGCTTTCATAACGTTCCTAATATAGAGAATTTCTGTAAACCATTTCTCTCAATTTGACTTGAAAAACGTAGAAGTTGATATACTTGTCGCAACCGGTCATTCGTTTGACTATTCGGAACGCCAGCGCCATCTGGCGGCGCTTGACAGAGTCTAGCCTGAGTTCGTGTGGGGTCGACAACAGCGCGGGAGAACGATGTGGAGCCTCTTGGACATCGGACATCAAACGAACAACATGCGCTTAGAAACTGTCCCGCGTTCCGTATCTGGTTGTATCGTGTACCTATAGTGTGTGATTTGCTAGTGTGATTAAATTGTTCGTGAAATTATAATCTGATTTGAACTGCAAACCGTTTTTCTATTGCGCAATACCCAACACATACCCATAGTTCGCCCACAGTAGTTTAAATATGGCTGATAATAACGAAACACACATGCCTTCTCCGTTATACTTATATCTCCGATCTTCGTTTTTTTTTTCTGTTTCTGTCTTTAACCATCCGTATCGGTATCGTATCTGCCAAGATGCATATCGATGCATCCCTAATATGAACCTATACTTCACTATGCGTTTTGTTCATAACATAATTCTTCTGGCATTTGGTATCTTCTACCTGTCCCAAATTAATGACCCCCTTATTCATAAAACTTATCAAACCTATTTTAGTTACAATGGGGTTTGTCTCTTTCTTACACACAGAAATGACAACGTGACAGATAAAGACAAACGTTCTATAAACCTATTTTAGCTAAAATAGAGATAAAATAGGATTATGAATAAGGGGGTGAGTATATTCATAAAAATTAAGCCAGGGGCATCCCCAAGAGTTGTGAACATAAATCAAGTGTCCAATTTATCATTTCCCCGGGAGCCGCGTTGGCGCTACGACGTGATCTGCATCTAGACGCGAGGTCGACCCGACTAATGAGACACCTTTAAACTGGTGACCTATATTCATTGTCACATTTCTAAGCCCTGATTTAGTCGTGAAGTAACAGCGGAAGCGAATATAATACAAAGCACGTTGCTCTAACAGCTAGACCTCACCGTGCGCTTGACAATTAGGTACTCAGGTATTCCACTAGCTTGCAACACCAGATGTTCGCGGCTCTGGCCGATTTCCTTTTTAGCGTTGACTCATTGCACTTGCACTACGAATAGCTTTGAATTTTATACACTGCTGATGTCATTCATTCACAATATTGTATCAAAGTGAACTGTCAGATAATATTGGCAACTTGGTAATAAAGCGCATTTCCCAGAGAAATGTCCTGAGCGTTCTTACTTAGAATTTATCGGACATTCTTAATTCTCTGCAAAGTTGTCAAATCCAGTTTTACAAAGCGAGAGTTACGTAGGTAATCATCATAATTAAGGCCTACAATAGCAAAAGGCCTACAATGCTCTGCGGATCCAGTATAACAACGCATTTAGGGTGCTGTTGCGTCTGCCTCGGTTCTGTAGCGCGGCATTTATGTTCGCTGAGGCACGTACCGACTGCTTCAATGCTGTACGGCGTAAGAGAGCGGCCTCGCTGCTAAACAGACTCCGGGGCAGCCCCAACAGCATTCTACGCGCTATAGCCGGGAGACATGACAGCCCGTTGGTGAGGTCACTTGTCACCTGTACATTGTCGGTGTTATTAGTTAAGTACTAACTTAGGTTAAGATTATTGTTACTAACCCAATGGATCTCTGTTATCCGATAAAGTAAAATAAATAATTATACTTAACCTGGAGCAAATCACATGAACATAATTATGTGTGTTCGTTACCGAAAAATTATTATTTTCAAGAATGTCGTTGAATTGCAGTGGTTGTGGTGTGGACCTAACTGGCATGCTATTTATTGAGTGTTCCAAAAAGACTTGCAATAAAGTGTATGAATTAAAGTGCCTTGGAATTCCTACGGAAAACTTCGGAACGTACTCTCAGGAATATAAGGATCAATGGGTATGTCCTGAGTGTGTCTGTTCACAACGCAAGCCTAATCGCAGTGCTGATACACCAGTTAGAGTATCGGACCAAGCAAACACTTTTTCAATAAGCAGTAATGTGAACACTCAGCGTGGCAGTCGCATAAAGAACGCAGAATCGCCGATGACGGAACGAGAGTCCAACTTGCTCGAAGAGATTAAGGATTTTCGGTTAGAGGTAATGTCACGCTTAGATAGCCAGACCAGTATTATGGAAAATATGCAGGAAATATTTAATTGCACGAAAACTGAGTTGCAAGAATTACGTTTATACGTGAAGGTACTCGAACAAAAAGTTGACCAAGTTTTCGCTCTAGAAAAGCAAATGAAGGAACTAAGTACGCGTAACCAATATTTAGAACACCAGATAAATATCTCCAAAATATCTCAAGCATCAGAGGAGATCGTACAATGTCCTAAAGAAGCAATGAATTATTCCGAAGCGATTTGTAAAAAACCCTACCCGCAACTAGCAAAGGACATGAGTAACAAGCCCGCCGCCAGCTTATCAGCGGTTACATCAAGTGTGGCCACGAAAACAGTAGAACAACCAATGACGGGCGAAGTTTTGCAAGCGAAGGAACAGCATTTGTTATCATCAGAGGTTGAGATGAACAGCAAGGCAGATAGTAACGAAGGGTGGAAGGTAGTCTATAAGAATAAAAGGAGAAATCAAAGTAAAGAAGTAAAAAGAGGGCAAAACTCGAGCCTTACGGGAATTCAAGCAATGGAGCGTAAAAAACATCTTCACGTTTGGCGCCTCCATCCGGAAACTACTGTCGAAAACCTAACCACTCATGTAAAACAGGTGTGCGGATCTGAAGTGAATGTCAAAATTGAAAAAATTAAGCATAAGACAGAGAGAGACTACACTTCTTTTATTGTTGGAATCTCTGAGGGATTATACCACAAATTATGTCAACCAGATGTATGGCCTCTGAATGCAGAATTTTCCGAATGGATTTGGTTTCGGAGAACAACAAATAAACCAACGGACGGAAAATAGAAATATTGAAATTTTTTATCAAAATGCAAGAGGTCTACGTACCAAGTTGGGTGTGTTTTGCAACAACGTAGAAACCGTAGCAGCTGATTTAATTGCAATAACAGAAACTGGCTGCAATGAGTCAATAAATGATGCCGAAATTATACCACAAGGCTATCAAATCTTACGATGCGACCGAATGGACGGACGAAAACAAGGAGGCGTGTTTCTCGTGGCCACACATGGGTTCGAGCTACGTAAAGTGACAGTACCTGGTGACGTCAATGTAGATAGATGCGCTTTTGAACTGATTTGTGCTACCGTACATACCCGTAATAGATATTTGTTATTGTGCTGCGTGGTTTATATTCCTCCAAACAGTTGCGAAAATGATTATATGATTTTGTTTAGAATTATTGAGCAGTTATGTGTTAAATATAGGGACGTTGTTGTTATAGGAGATTTTAATTTACATTCTTGTAATAATAATGTGCTTAATTGTTATGAATATTTTCTTTCGTTTTGTGAATTCATACAGACAAATCACGTACCAAATTGCAATAGCCGTCAGTTGGATTTAGTGTTGTGTTCATTGGGTGTGGGTGAGGTGCGCGTGAGTGCGGCGACGGCGGACGAAGCGCTTGTGCCAGTGGACCCCTACCACCCGCCGCTCGTAATAAGCGTGCCCAAAGGTAAGTGTGAGCGTTGTGACAGCGGGTCCTCAGATCACGCGCCTGCAGACCAGGCAGTGACAGAATCAGGTGAATTGTGGCCACAGTGGAGTTTTACCAAAGCTGACTATGATTCATTATACTCGATGCTATTATCAAACGACTGGGGCCCAATGTATGATATACATGACCCAGAGGAGGCGGTTCAATATTTTTATAACACCGTAAATAACACAATTGATAGTTGCGTTCCAAGGAAGAGGAAAATATGTGTAAATTCTAGGTATAGGTACCCGGAGTGGTATACTGGGGAAATTATTCATTATATTAGAAAAAAGGCAATATTGCATAAAAGGTTCAAAGAAAGTGGGGTAAGCAGTGACTACGAAGTGTTTTCTCGGTGTAGGGCGGCGGTAAAGACGATGATAGTGCGTGCCCATGACCAGCACCAGGAGTGGGTTCAACAAAATTTTACAAAAGATCCTAGATCTTTTTGGGACTATGTGAGGTCTAAAAAAGCAACAGGGAACCGTAAAAATATCATAAAGGACGGCAACATTTTATCTGATTCAGAGTGTGCTAAAGAGTTCGCGCAATATTTTTATTCTGTCTACAACAGTCAGCAGCCGCGTCTCGACGTAAATGCAGCGGTAGCTTCAAGCGGCGGTAACAGCTCGCGCGTTCACATAGGTCGCCTAGAATTGAGTCAAGTAACAGATGCGCTAACTCGACTTAAACCAAAACGGTCAGCGGGGCCGGACGGAATTCCTGCTTTTGTTATTAGGGATTGCCGTGCTGTATTAGCGAAGCCATTCTTACACCTTTATAATCTGTGCATGGAGTCCTCGTATTTTCCTGAGTGTTGGAAAATCACGCGCGTGATTCCAATACCTAAGGGTGGGATTGAATCAGACGTAAGTGGATATAGGCCGGTGGCAATTCTGTCAGCTCCAGCAAAAGTTTTTGAGTCAACCATACAAAGGAGCATGTTAGACCAAGTGTCCAGTTTGCTGTCGGACGCCCAGCACGGGTTTCGACCGGGGTGTAGCACAACCAGCAATTTACTGAACTTTATGACGTACGTGGTTCCAAATGTTGATGCTGGAGTGCAAGTCGACGCTGCCTACTTTGACTTCAAAAAAGCTTTTGATTTGGTTGATAATGACATATTATTAGAAAAGCTGGCAGCAGTCGGGTGTACTCCGGCATTGCTTCAGTTCTTTGCTAGCTACTTGAGAGATCGACGGCAGTTCGTAGAATATGCTGGTTGTAAATCGGAGCCTTATTATACAAGATCAGGAGTAAGCCAGGGCAGTAATGTGGGTCCGCTGAGCTTTCTTATGATGATAAATGACCTGCCTGAGGCTGTCAGGGTTGCCACTTGTCTATTATTCGCGGATGATCTTAAGTTGCTCATGGCCATTAAAGATAAAAGTGACTGTGCACGATTGCAGCAAGATATAGATTATGTAACAGAGTGGAGTAGGAAAAATAAACTGCAGTTTAACGTAAAAAAATGTTCAGTCATAACTTTTAGCAGAATGAGAGAACCACATCATCACGATTACAAGATTGAGGGCACATCAATTGAGCGGGTAGAAAAGGTACGAGACCTGGGTGTCCGCCTGAACACTGAGTTAACATTTCGTGACCATATTGTAAATGTGTGTAAGAAATCATACAGAAGTCTAGGTTTCGTTCTTCGACGGGCATCGGGTTATACAAATATAAAAGCAGTTTCAGCATTGTATAATGCGCTTATAAGAACTCAGCTAGAGTATAATGCTGTCATATGGGCTCCGCATGAGACTAAATATAGTCTCATGTTGGAGCGCATACAAAACAAATTCACCAGATTTTTGTACATGAAACTATACGGTGTCTATCCCTTCTATCCGTTGATGTACCCAACCTTATTCGTTATCGGTATGGTCGGGTACAACAAACTCGAGACAAGGAGGGACTTAGCTATAACCTCATATGTTTTTAAGCTATTGCGTGGTAAGACCTACAATTCCGGTATTTTGAAGGAGATTTGTCTGAATGTGCCTGACAATTACGTATCGCGGCGCCGGAAGCCACGGTTATTAGCAGTGCCACATGCACGAACCAACTTGCTCAGCAAAGCGCCACTGACGCGCGCCTTACACGCACTGAATGACACGGCTGACAGGATCGATTTATTTTCATGCTCTCTGAATGAATTCACAAAAACAATGTTATATGTGTTATGTTATTTAAGTTAATTATTTAATATAGTTTAATTAAGGACCACGCTACCGCATTAGGAATTTCCTGTAATGGTAGCAGTGTTTGTGATAAATAAATAAAATAAATAAATAAATTACGCCGATGATGACACCGGGTCATTATGACCCAGATTTTATCGAGTAATTGTCAAAGAAGTTCTCTAAATTTTAATAATTATTTATTATACAAGAGTTTTTGGCATATGCAGTAAAAAAAAAAAAAATAAGTCCCATATCCAAACTAATATTATAAATGCGAAAGTAACTCTGTCTGTCTGTCTTTTCTTCACGCCTAAACTACTGAACCGATTTGTGTGAAATTTGGTACAGACATAAGATTACATTCCGAGGAAGGACATAGGATAGTTTTTATCCCGATATTCCCACGGGATCGACACTTATGCGGGTGAAACCGCGGGGCGCAGCTAATATTTATATCAAACTTTTACTGCGCATGCAAAATCAACCCTGAAAACGGTAAATTATTCTCAAATAATAATGTAAAACAATAATTGTAAAATCGTAATACTAAAATCGAGAACAAACTTCTTATCATAATAATAGTAATAAATCAGTCTTCTACTTCCTCATTCAGAGAAATAGAACTACTGCTATTGCAGTATGGAATCAAATGATCTAGGCACATGTAAATCTGGCATGCATTACAAGATAAAGATAAAATACATCAACCATTTTTCAGATTAGCTAAAGTACATACATCTTTTATGGGGTACTGTGTCAAATGTTACAATAAAATACCTTGTGATATATTGCAATTAAATGAAAGAAAATTTAAAACTCACATTAAACGTACACTTTGTAAACAAGCATACTATAAATTAGAAGATTATATCCAAGATAAGAACGCTTGGAAACATGCTGGTCCTGCTCCATAGGACAATCTAGAGTCTAGACAAAATCAAACTGGTTGCTAATTTAATTGTAATTTTTTTTATTAGTTCTTACATTCTTTACTCACACCCTGACTTATTACTTGTATTTTTTTTTTTTTAATAAAAATCGTTTGCTTGTACCATGTTTGTAAATATGTGAGCACCATGTATCTCAGGTAATTAATTTATATGTCATGGTTTCGTTTTTAATTCTTTTACCTATTGTGGTATAGTAATTTTATTTTAGGTGCATCGTCCTCACATGTTATTATATAATTAATGTACCCATGCAAAATATTGTACCTAAAACATTTTAAAAGAGTAACGGTGGAGTTTCTTGTCCATTCTTCTCCATACGAAAACTACCTTTTGGAATGGGCGACTAGAATCAATTCTATTTTAAGATAATTTTTGACGTTCAAAAGTGCCTTTTATGTGCCTATTTGAAATAAATGCTTTGACTTTGACTTTAAGAATAAGATGTCTTCTTGTCCTTTTGAGACGGTCATGTTTGACATCTGTGAGTTCCTGGAACCTTTGGGGGACTTCCCCCGAAGGTTCCTTGGTGGGGTCACCCGCAAAACCTGCGGTTCTTTCGCGCAACTGTTGAAGCAGCATTTGACCCTTCTTCGTCAGACCCCGACTCTTCTAACACCCGCAAATATTCTCTCAGGGTGGTTTATCAATGCCATATTTACCAGAAACTTAAAAAAAAGAACAAGGTGAATTGACAACAAAAAATACTAAATGACCTAATAAAAGTATGTCACCAAAATACTACGCCAGCGATTTTGAGTTGATGCACATATATTTTGTCTGCGTGACCACCATAGGAACGGGTTTTTTCGACGCAAGAATAGACAAAATGACTTGCTACGCGTGTTGGAATAACTATAGTGATGTGTTAGACTTTGGTTCTGGGTCTTGTAAAGCTTACAATGTCCAATTATAATGTTTAAAAAGAAATTATTATATTAGCTCCAGACATTGCTCTGCAAGGCGTAGCGTTGGAAGGCCTCCCACAAGGTGGACCGACGACCTTGTGAAGGCCGCAGGAACTCGTTGGATGCGAGAAGCACAAAACCGGTCGAAGTGGAGGTGCTTGGGGGAGGCCTATGTCCAGCAGTGGACGTCTTTCGGCTGAAATGATGATGATGATGATGATTGCTCTGCTTTTTGAGAAACCTCGTCATCAGCAAAGTGCAACTGTTTACTTGTGCCTCCCTCGCAAAGACGCAACTATTCAATCATCATAATAATCGTCATATTCTATTTTTTCTGTTCCTATTGCCGGGTTACTGCTCCATCTTTTTTTTTAATGATTGTTCGCCTCAGTATTCCGCCACATAAGGCAGGAAAAGTCTCGATTATTATCTGTAGAAACTTTTGGCACTAAACTATGTTTATGACGAACTGCTGTTGAAAGTGTCAAAGTCTGTGTTTCTATCTGTTTGGAAATGTTAATAACTTCTCATAAATTGTGCTTCTGATCATAAAAAAGTTTACTCACAATGAAACTTGATTCATCTATATCTCGATTTATTATAGCAATGGTTCCTTCAAGATAAAATAACCGAGTTCCCGATGAATAATGTAGGTGAATGAACTGGGGCTAAAAACTGTGTTATGACATGAATGTGATGATCAAAGCATTGAAAACGTTGGCTAACAAAATACACAGGTATTTTCCACGACAAAACACTTGTATTGTTTACATGTAGGCATGCAGTGTAGGCGCAATATCTTGGCAACACAAGTCAAGTAGTTCCCGAGTGATGGCGTAACAAACAAACGCGCGTTAACGATGTTTAGTTAGGACAAGACACTAAAACAGTTGCCAACTTTACTACTACTAAAGCAAACCAAACTGTTACCTGAGCGGTGTACAGAACACTTGGTGAATTGGATATACTTCGCCAGCTGCATGAATTCATTCATAACTGCTGGGATGTCACGCGAAAGGCATCGAAGTGATTGATATTCGAATCAGACTCATTCATTCAGTTTACACATTCAATTTACGAATCAACGTTACGAGTGCGATATGCTAAGCGTTTATCGATTTTAATTCAACACCAAATTGATTAAATGTCGCTGAATGGTTTTTAGGACTTCCTTCTGAGGGTCTATTTACGGTGTTCAAGACTTTCCTGGTTCGTTGGCATTCGTAATTTCGTACCTAGCTTCTTTGATAGAAAATGCCCCGAGTAGGAGTTAAGTCAGAAGGACATTTACTTACAACTTATTGGCTTCCGACTCGCGGATATTAAAATGCCAACGAGTTCGCAGTAAAACGACACGTTACCACGTCGCGATGTTATTTTCGCCTCGTAAACAAACATTGCGTGAAGTCGTGAACGACCACATGTGAGCAGATTGTCATGCAACTCGTAAATATCACGACAGGACATCGTAGACAATTAAAAAGTGTTCGCGACACTTATTGATTCAATGACCTTATCATAGTTGAAGAGGTCTTAATGCTTCTGCCTTTTCTTAACTTTACGCATAGAGTCCTGATGGTACAGGCCATCAAATAGTTTGAAAGAACTATAGAACATGGCATGAACTAAACGGGCCGCTAGTATCAGTTATCAGGGATTCCTGCCATCACATTTGCTTAGCAAATGTAATATCGATGACTAAACTCAATACATTTTTCGTAGTTTCACGCGGTTTCCTCTCCTCTCAGAACTAGTAGTCCCGGTATGCACATGACGCAACCGATACGAAAATTACAAAGTTTACGCACTGATGTAACGATCGTAATTATTATTTGCTACCATTATGAGAACTTACTACGTGTCATAAGGAACCGAATCCATTAATAACGTCGCAAAAATTACAGGTCACAATTGATACATTTATCGGATACATTGTTTGTACTATGAGTACTATTTTTACTTTACCAGGCGATAAACTGGAAAGAGCCAGCTGTGTCATTTTTGCAACATCGAAGTCAATTAACTGGACTGTCACAACTAAACTGGAAACGATCGCAGAGTTTATTTCTTTTGCAATATCAACTAGTGTAGGTACTCAATATTGATTATTATCTCGAGATCTGATTGTTACCATTTTTTGGTGTCATTTTCAAAGATTAAAAATAACTAATATGGGTAAGATTACAGTTAGGTACAATAAAATGTATGATTCGAATGAAATCCAACGGATCCAAATACTTCACCGTCCTACTTTTTATAATATTGATTCCGCAATTCTAATATAGATTTTCCAATTAGACAATACAAAACCTCAGTGTTCTTCAAAGTTGCGCTTTTTAAACCGATTTGAATATTTAACATAGTTCACAAATACTCCGGCACAGGGTTGAGGCTCGTCGCGGCGGTGGTCAGGGGGCAGTGACTGCCATAGACAAGATTGCCAGGCCGCCATCGTCGCTCTCACTACTTATAGCATACAAACAACTCCTTGTAACGAACTATTGTTTGTTACGATGATTTGTATTTGTTTACATTGTGGGCGCCGTAATTTGGATTTATTACCGTTGGATCCCGTTTTTGAATCCCATTTTAATATTTTTGGCGTTGGATCCCGCAAAACATTATTATGTATTTCCGTTGGATCCCGAATTTAAAAAATGCAAGATAATTACGTTTTATTGTCGTTGAATCCCGAAAAGTATTTCCGTTGGATCCCGAATGCTTAAAAAAATATGAATGCGGGTACTTTCAACAACAAAATTGTTTATAATAAAATGAGGGGTTCACTAATGTTTCACCAAAACTCCATTGACAAATTTTTAGTTTACAACCAACGTTTCGTATACTATTTATTTCACAAACAACTCATTTTCTATATAATCTAGTCGTTTCTGGCACTCGCCGGCCGCTGCCGCGGCACCGATCGCTTCGCTCGCTCGGCTCGTGCGTAGGGGTCACAGTTTTAACCTAACCTAACATTGTTTTTTTTTTAATAATTAACCTAATCTAACTAGTTCGGTTCCGGGTAACCCACTAAAAATAATCTCTTTTTAGTGTTTGATAAAGGTAAATCACTTTTCTTCTGAAATGTACACATGTTGTTATAATATGGGATTCAACGGAAATAGCAAACGGGATCCATCGGTAATACCTAAAAAACGGGATCAAAAAACGGGATCCAACGGTAATAAACGGTAATTTGTTGCGATGTCAACTATGTGTAGCCATCCTGCACTCTGGCTGTAGTACAAGCTAATGTGTTGCAGCTGTGTGTGAAGCTTAGTGACATTAAACCGTGTATGTGGTACACAGCCGATTATAGAAATAGATTACCTCAGAGCAGGCCACACCTAACCACAGTAATGCCAAATAGTGAGCTAAAAATACATTTTTGTGGTCAACAGTCGACAATTTATCCTCATAATTATGTATTGTGCTTCTGCTTTGCGATGACTTGCGTGCACATTAGGTATATTTATGGATAGCTTTAGCCCGAATGTAATTAAAATATAATTCCTACTCCTTGTCGAGGAGCCACTTCGCTAAGTTTTACTAGTAGATACACTTCCGGATAAGCGGACGGAAGTCATTCTCAATCGGTTTTATTTTAGTCGAGTTCTAGATTTGAAGAATATCAGATGCACGGATATCTCAGGAGACTTGTTATAGCCGGGATGCGGAAGGAAAATAGAGACCCAGAGAGATCCAGTGACCAAAATTCTAAAATTTGACTTCTGAAATGAACGTTCAATCTGTGGCTGAATATGGACCAATTAGGACAATTTTCTGCTGTTTACCATTCTCGACAAGTCCCAAAATTGCCTAGTCACAGCTTATTCTGCCAGATGAGCTGGCCGCTAGTCAGAACATAGTACAATGCACATCAACATTGAGCCCCAACCCCCACAGCCCCGCAGGGATGATCATCGTTATGTCATGCAGTTGCGCGTCACGACTACTCACGACCGCGGTCAGGACTGATTGCTGCGTCTATTCCGACCGCGCTCCGCTGGCCCCCCGCCAGCTGCAGGTCATCATCAAAGACGTCGAACAGAATTACAAGCTGTAGCAGATTTACTACAACCACACAAGATAACGACCTCGCATAGGCATAGACAGCGGGGTAATCTTTCGAAAACAAAACATTAATAGGTTAGTATGTATAGCGTAGCATACAGCTCATGAAGTCATGACGCTTTTGGTAAGCGTCATGGAGGGCTACAGCTCGTCTGGCGGTCATCACCCCGCTTTTCTCTTCGGAGGAAACGATGCTATCATGTACAAACACAAATAGAGGTAGTATCGCACCTAGTTCGTCTGTTGTCTGGAGCTTCTGCGCGTGTCAATAGAGTGGCACAATGCTCAATAGTGCAGATTGTTCGGCCGGCGATAGATACAGCACGGCTGCCGATGTGCTCACAACACGCTGCAAATTGTTCGCATGGACACATTGATATGAGAGCTGTTAGTCTAGCGACATTTGTTGTGCCCGCCATTGTTCAACGCTCACTAAGTTTGTGTCAGGTTTTGCAACGAGTAAGTGAATCGGTTGTTGCAGGGTAATTTGGAACATGCTTATTTATGGCCAGCAATAAAGCCTGATAGACTATCGTCAAAAGAAATTTATTGCAAAAAGATGAACCTCACCAACCCAAGAGGCGTCTATGTAAATGTAAATCACGTTGGCAAGTATATCGGCGGACATTTTGCGCTAACATTAACTACTGAATATATTCAGCAGATTATTCGCTAATATATCGTGCGCTCGAGAATGTCAACAACCGTCGACTAATAGCTTATTCTGCAGTTTTTGTGCACTTGCAGCGCTGTCGCCGTGAGTCAGCGCCGGAACACCGAGCTGACAACTGAGATTATTTTATCAAAAAACGGAATTGGTTCAAAACAAAAACGTATTCGTCAGCTGCTGATACCGGAAATTGCGTGAAGTGATTCCAAGTATTATAAAGTCCATTGCCGAAAATTTTAAATAAGAATCGGATTCTTATATTTCGACCAGATTAGAGAGGGAACAACAAACGCGCTCGGATAAAAAGGCATCCTAACTTTTGTTCCAACAACTTTCGGTTTGTTTAAGTGCTATATACAATGTACAGCGTTTCTTTCATAAATGAGACGTTGTATTATATGGGCACGATTCATGCGACTGCATGGTAATATTGTAGCGAAAGCAAAACACGCAGCGTATCGGCTGCTTATCTTTCCGCTCAGCTGCGAGATGTAGCCGACTTACTGCACTAGGCACTGGGCCGGGGGCCGACCATGCTACAATGTGAAATCTGTTACATTTCACAATACTACAGATCGGAAATACTAGGATATTATATCGCGAGCGTATCTTTTATAGCAGTCACGCTGTTGACTTGAAGGGTTTAGTAGAAGTCTACTTATCTTGTCGTGCTCTGGCATTTAACAGTTAGTTATCGTGGATTGAAACCCGATATTAGTTTGATCAACTGCTAAGAGGGAGGGCTACTAGATTTAGCTGGAGCAAAATAAACCTCAATTTTGTTCCTGGTTCTTATCTCACATTGCCACATGCAACTTGGTATCTGATACAATCTGGAAGTGAACTTGTAAAACAATGACACACATAATGCTTCACCTGTTCAAACACCGGCTATGCTAATGAGCCACATTATTCAATCTGAACTATTTGCCTCATTTACATTGTGTAAGTCATTAGGTGTCCACTGTGCCTCACTTTTATAATTTTTTTTTTTTGTGTTTTTCGTAATAATGGTGGAGGCTGTTATCCTTAAGTAGGATGCATATTAATAGTATTTAATTATCAAGTGGCTAGAAAGGGAGTGGCTACTGAGATGACGTCTAATAGAGAAGTATGGAAGTAAAGACATGTTGCACCAACCTCGAAATAAATTGGGATAAAGGCAGGAGAACTATGATGTTGATGGTATCAAGTTTATTTAATTAAAAGGTCATATTATTTCACCTTTGACATGACATATTAAGTAGGTACACCAACATAATAATATTGACATATACGTGGTAAGCACTTAGTTCTAGAACATGTGAATAAACATTAATCATTGAATGATAACAGCACTTCCTGTTTCATAACTATGACAACATAACTTCAGTACATAAAGTTATGTTACAAGTAAATTGGCATCATTATTATCTGAATAGTATGAAGCCAGGATTGTAATTTGCTGCTATTTACAGGTTCCCACTAACTTGAAGTTTATATTTACAAACACCAATGTCAGGGTAAGGTTCACTATTAAAATTTCTCCTGGGTTTGGCAACAGTGTGACAGAAACGAAGACAGTGCTAGGTGTAGTAGTAAATTATATGTCAATTGTAACCAAGTTTTTCCAGCCCGAACTTGACATATTTAAAAAATTAGGTCAAGTATACGGCTTGTCCCTCCCCCTTGAGAGGAAGCGTGATTCCCAAAAGAAGAAACATTGTAGTCTGATTAATATTAATAGGCTTTTATGGTCTATGGCATTAAGTCCGCCTCTGTACATGTATGTGCTTGAAGTATTAAATAAATAGATAAAACTTTTCACAGCACAATATGCTTTATTATAGCATATTAAAACGCAGTTTGTTTTAGTTAGCCAGATGATGCATGCAGATCAATTATTTGATTAAACAATTTGATTGGTATAGGTATATGTAGGGATAAATGAGATCATAAATATGTTGATTTGTTTGACACACATTACCTATTGGCACCATTTAGATATTTTATTAGGTATCAGGTTTATTGAATAATCATTAAAATAGTATAATGCGGTGCTAGTCATCTTCATGAAACCCATTCCCGAGCACATTACAGTTAGCTAATAGCCCATCATACCAACCAGTCTAGTTTACTTTTATTAATTTCTTATGTTTTGATATTAACTCTAAAAATACCAGATATTAACAACCTAGACTTGAAATCTAATCACACATAGTGCCAGATTAGTTAAAGAACAATAAATTTTTTAAATTTTATGGAAATCCCAATTAGGTTTTTAACAGAGTATTAAATGGATGTTTAAGTTTAGCTGTACAAACTAACATAAAATTATATTAGGATAAGGTAATTATTTTTCCTTCTTTTGTAATAATAGGTGCACATAGTATAAAAAATGTTATGCTTATGGCTAACCAATTTTTTTACTGTTTGACACTTTGAAAGTTGCTGTCAAACTTTTGGCACAAGTTTAGATTTATGAGTTTGAAAACAAAAACAGACAAACACTAAGTCAGTATGTTTCTCAATGTTTGTTTAGAAATACATAATTGATTGTCTTAACAAAATTTGCTGATACCAAGTTAAAGAACCATTTCTGGTATTCTTGGGAGTGTATCATTAAAATCTATGCAAAATAAACAAATTAATTGTGTATGGACCTACTCAGCATACGATTTGCAATCATTGAATTGTCGAATAGTTGGGAATGTGTCCAGGAGTAGCTAGGGTGCAGGGGGCGCAGCGACGAGCGCTCGGACGCCGCTCGGCGCCGGTGACACGCCACTTGCAAGCCCGCGACACATGGCCTGCCGCGACTCGGCGCTCCGCCGCGAGTGTCACGCCGCGCCACCGACCGCTCATAACCAACACGTCAAACACGTTGACATCGCTAGCCAACACCAAAATAATAAATTAAAACGTCACTCACCCTAAAATCCCCGGCTTATAATTATAGTTGGGTATCCGCCACGGACAGCCCCCGTATTCACCTATTAGAGCATCGTGGTTTTTGTTCAGGTTAAACGTCGATGCGCGGTTATCGTTCATTTTCCTCCGCGCGGGGTTGAAATAATTATTATTCCTACTTTCACCGTTCACATCATTTATTGGTATAAAGTCTTGCGCTTTATTCACATTAGGGTTAGCGTTTTCTAAGTTTTTCAAGTTCATTTTGTCTATATCACTTTGGGTTTCCCAGATACGAAGCCACAGGCGCTTCGCGGGTCCTTCCTGCTCGGGCTGATACCACGCGACGGCGGGATCCATTCAGCCGGAGCAAGGTTCCACTATATGGGATGACACATATTGTTGCATTTCACATTTATAATACCTATTGTAATGAAAATTAACACAAAACAAAAATAAGTCACACCACATTCGGAACATGGACGACAGCGACACGCGTATAGTTGACACTTCAACAACTAGAGGGAGCCATCTTAGCAAAATAAGTTCTAAATTCTAACTCAAATCAGGCACTTCAATATGATTACAATACCATTTACAGTTTTATTTCCACTTATTATATTCAAAAATCATAACTAAGTAAATTTTATGATTTGTTAGGCTCTAAAATTGATTATTCCTGCTTGTAGGCTATAAGCATGCCTATTTTGACATCAGCAAAAAAGGATGTGAAAAAAATTGTTCGAATACACACTCTCAACAAGGCAAGAGCATTTGCGTCAGTCCGTCAAATGTTCATTTTATTATAACAGTGATTTCGTTATTATAGATAGGATACATCTTATTTCATCGTACAGGTTGTTTAGCCAGATACGCATGAAAACAGAGGACATTAAAGATTTAGAAAATGATTAATCAAAGAGTGTATCCAAACATGAAAGGCTAACTGGCAACACAGCACACCGATTAAAAAAAAATATTATGCACAGAAATCGACTAGATTCAATCGAATCTATTACAACTAAACTTAATAGGTCGTGTGGCCTGTATTATAATAATAAATACCTTTCTCACACAGGAAAACTAAATATGTATTTTAGTAATCTGTTCATTGATCAGAATATTTTAGAACGAATCTGAATCTGTCAAATTAAAAAATTGCAAAATGTCAAAAATTATTTTCGCGCCGTTTTGTGTCAATCAAATTGATAAATTCGGATCGTATTTCGCATCCTCTCGTATTTCTAATCAGTTCAAAAGATATCAATAAAGTGAATAAAGCAGGTAAAATAACTTTTACTTGTTTTAAATAAAGTTTCATGGTGCGACTTTCTGTTAGCTTTATAAAGTCAAAAACAACCTGTAAATATGTACTTGTGACTATTACTACCTAGAACATGACTATTCTAGTTATTGATTGTTCCAATTAATCAGATAATGCATTCCACTTTAGTGATAGCGCTGCCTGTATACCTTTTAAGATACGAGTATAGTGCACTATGCACATGTCACACTCAAGTGCCACTTTGTGTTCTTGTTGTTTACATTCACGCCACAACCATACACGGGGTAAACAAAATGATAGGTTAACAATATTATCAAGCCTATAAAAGTATTCTGCAGTTAATGCGAAATTTGCACCTATTAAAGTTACTTTGAAATGTAAATTAATTGCTTAACTTTTCATTTCAGGTCTAGTTGAACGAGGCAGTGCTTGGACACAATTCGACTCCAAACGACATATGAACAGTATATTGAAGCTGGTTGTACTATGTAGAGTAGTGAGACAGGTACATCAGAGCATATTCCCTAGCTTCCCTAAAGTGTTGTGCCCTATTTCCACAAGAGTCTCATGTGTTAGTGTTAGGACAATGGCGCAGAGAAGCATTACATCCTTCTTCAAGGTGTCTCCACCTAAACCTGTTGAGAAGGAGGAAAAGGCGGAAGTTGTGGATAAACAAGCTAATGGTAATGATAAAGTTGATTCACCTGTCAAGAATGAAAAAGTTAAGGTAATCACATTGTTTTAATAAAACCTATTAAGTATTTTTAATAATATAAAAAATCAAGCTTTACACTACATTACACACTCATTGCTTTGTGTATTAGATAATTATCTGATTAAAATAAATATATTTTCTTTAAAAAGTTCAATAAGAAATGTTACAAATTCAAGAAAATAAATTTTCTTTTATGGTTTCTTTATAGACAGCATCAAAAAGGCCTCGGCTAGAGAGCAGTGAAAGTGAATCATCACCAAAGAAGAAGGAAAGCCCCACAGTGAGCTTGGATAAGGTATGTGTTCAACTTGAATACATCTGTGAAGACAATAAATAATTGATTAATTGTAACTAAACTATAACAACAATTAAAACCTTCACAGAATTTACTCCTGCCCTTATCCCAATTTATTTGGGGTTGGTACAAGTCTTTTTCTTCCATACTTGTCTATTAGTTCTCAGTAGTCTCCACCTGTCCAGGCACAATAATATCATCTGTCACACAGTCCATACATTGTTTCTTTGCTCTTCCTCTACTCTTACAGCCATCCACATTCATACTCAAAACTTTACAAAAGGTTCTCAAATGCTTCTCTTAATTTAACAATTTAATCATTACAGAAGAAGAAAGTAAAACGCCAGCGCATTGAAAGTTCAGGCAGTGAGGCGGACATCTCACCTAAATCAGAATCACCAGCACCAGAAGAAGACCTCCCAGTATCACAACAATCACCGGTAAAAGACACTGTAGCCTCACCAAGCACATCCCCAGAGAAGAAACCAGTAATAAAAGTAGAGAAGTCAAAATCACCTAAAACATATGCATCACCTAAGAGTAAGAAGAAGAAACCGCTCACAGAACCAAACGGCTCCAAGAAGAGTCCATCGCCTAAGAAAATAAAGATAGAAAGTTCAGAAGATAGTAAAAAGAAGCTCACACCAAAGAAAGAAGTAAAAAGGAACCTGGAGAAGGAAGTAAAGAGTGAAAACAAATCAAGTAAGGAAGAGAAAGAAGTTGAAGGTGAAGCTAAGGAGTTGGTCCCTGGTGAGTTTTCTTCACCACTAGTATGGTATAACCAAATTATTATTTGCTGCTTGATTGTAATGCTTAGCAATAATATAATGTCACTTAACATTCTTAAAATTTCAACACATTGTTATGTCACAGCTTTAGCAATCTGCAACTGCGAAAATCACCAGTATAAAGTGGCAGCTCTGTTAGATTTTACATCATCAATTAAAAACATTTAACTGTACAATAGCTAGCTGAACATGTGTATTGCAATAAAACGCTCTTGTTACATTTCATCTCATGCTGAAGCGAGAATTTTGTTTTGTGAAAAACATACAAAACATTACAGACATAAATCCAGGTTATTGCACAGTCGAGCTTCAGTAAAAATAGACATTTACGGATTACAATAATAAATATCTACACTAATATTATAATCTAAATCTACACTAATATTATAAAGAGGAAAGATTTGTATTTTTGGTTTTTTTGCTAATGAAAATTGGAAGTTAACAGCAGCTATGCTTTCTACAATAGCATACATTCATTATTACTGGGCTTAAGCCTCATCTGTTTGGCGTTTGCATTAGCTGTCCCCCGACATGAGGACGCTTGGATCAAAATATTTCCTGCCACTTATATTAAACTTAAAGGACCAATATATATTATTATTTTAGTTTTTAGAGGCTTTTGTTTGAGTCGGGGTTTTTTAAATTTTTAATTTAACTTTTATTTCTTGCCTTTTAAACTTTATAATATTATATTACTAGTGTAAACATGCTATACGATCGACACGTGACTCGCACACACACACAGTGAAGCTAGTTAGGTACTTGTGGTCGTTCATTCCATACTAACGTAGTCCTCTGTGAATTCGCCATTCGGCGGCCATCTTGGATTTGAAATTTGTAATAGTGTATAGTATTCTACTAGTGAAGCCCTTTCATTTCATACCCAAATGGAGGGTATTGTAAAAAAAAAAAATATAATTCGCCAGTTTGTGGTGGCGGCCATCTTGGTTTTGAAATTTATCATAGTGTTTAGTATTCTACTTGTCAAGCCCTTTCATTTGATACCCATATTGAGGGAGTTTTGAATGGGAACTATATTTTCTATCACCAAAATTTATATTTGTCATCAAGTTGTATCACCTAATAAATAGATCTATCGCCACGAAATATTTGTATCACCTAATAAATAGATCTATCGCCACGAAATATTTTCGTTCTCAGATAGCGGGGCTCCGTCGACATAGGATGCAAGAACGAGCGAAGGGCACCCCGAGGTTCGGTTTGGTTAGGTTACTTTAAACCCTTTACACAGAAATAGGGGCCCCGCGAAGCGGGGCTCCGTCGACATAGGATGCAAGAGCGAGCGAAGGGCACCCCGAGGTTCGGTTTGGTTAGGTCACTTGCATTGTTTGGTGACTACATTTTGGTGACAGATCTACTATTTGGAGGACAAACCCTATTATTTAAGAAACACAAAACTAATTAAATTGGTGATAGCTTAAATGATACCCGTTTTGAATAAATATGTAATCCGCCATTTTGTGGCGGCGGCCATCTAGGACTGATTTTTATCAAGCATAGCTAAGAACACTCGCCACTCATTCACCTTTCAAACAAAAAAAAACAAAATCAAAATCGGTTCATCCGTTCGGGAGCTACGATGCCACAGACAGACACACACACACACACCCCCACACACACACACACACACCCCCACACACACACACCCCCACACACACAGAGAGACACGTCAAACTTATAATACCATTGTTTTTGCGTCGGGGGTTAATTATAAAATTATTTTGTCGTTAGAAAGCTACATTATCACTGAGTAACATAGGCTATATTCATTACTAGAAAAAATTAGAAATCCTTAGAATTAGAAATCCCTACTAAAACCAACCCAAGGTGTAAAAAAATAGCCATAAAATGTCTTCATCGCATGCGCTGCGGAAAGTATTGATGATAGAACAAAAACATGTTCTACAATATTAAAGAACATATCAATATCTACAAAAAACTTCGCGAGACCATATGTCCAACTATTGTAGACTTGTAGTTATGTCACTATAACTACTTTTTACATTTTAAAAGTTGATAGAAATGCTGATCAAAATCAGACCATGTTATCCATACCTTTGTATTAATTCTTATCCAAATAAATTATTTTGTATTCAAGACTGTATCAATACCTGTTGATTACTTTTTGAATTATTGAAATCGGACATTCCATTCAAAAGATATTACGAAATTAAAAATGTTAATATAAACAAAAAATACATGCCGACGACGCGCCGCACCGGTGTGGCTCCACGCAGCGCAGCGATAAAATTCTCGTGTCCACAGTGTTTGTAACAAAACTCCTCCAAAACGGCTTGACCGATTCTTATGAAATTTTGTGTGTATATTCAGTAGGTCCAAGAATAGGACGTAAACTACTTTTTTTTTTATTTTAATTCCTACTATTGATCGTGTAAGGTAAGAGTAGGGTCGGGGTAGAGTAGGGGTACGGTAAGGGTAGGGTAGGAGTAGGATAGGGGTACGGTAGGAGTAGGGTTGGGGTAGGGTCAGAGTAGGGTAGGGGTACGGTAGGAGTAAGGTAGGAGAAGGGTAGGGGTAGGAGTAAGGTAGGAGTAGGACACCACGCGAACGAAGTCGCGCCGGGCAGCTAGTTACATATAAAATTAAACAAGTCAAACATCAATAATATTGACATAAAAACTCATCTTTCGTCCATCATCTCACAGAATCTCAAACATCTTGCCGATGCTTGTAAGTTGGCCTGGTACCTGTATTCTATCCTCTTGATTCCAATTCTTACACCAACGTGTTTCTTCCCTGAACAGAAGCAGAGTACAACCCAGCGAAAGCCAAGTACCACCCGATCACAGACGCGTGCTGGCGCGCGGGGCAGGCGGTGCCGTACCTGGCGCTGGCGCGGACGCTGCAGCTCATCGAGGACACCTCCGCGCGCCTCAAGATGGTGGACATCCTCGCCAACTACTTTCGCTCTGTGACTGTGCTCACACCCGAGGACCTGCTGCCCAGCGTGTACATGTGTCTGAACCAGCTCGCGCCGTCCTACGAGAGCTTGGAACTGGGTGAGTGACGTAATCCTTATCTATACTAATATTATAAAGAGGTAAAATTTGTAAGTTTGTAAGTTTGTATGTAGTGGGTAATCTCTGGAACTCATAATCCAATTCTAACAATTTTTTAACTGGCAGAAAGCTACATTATTCCTGAGTGCTATAGGCTATAAATTGTTTCTATAGCATGTATATTAACCGAGCTATCACAACTTTTGTCTAGCAAGTCGGAAAAAAATACCACATAAAACAGAATTATTTGCGTGCGCTGCCTAAACAGTTGCTTAAAATTAAAAACAATGTATGGCTACCTGGTTCGTCTTCATTATTTCTACAAAAAAGTCCGCGATACCATATCTCTATCTTTTATATTTTATCTTTTATACTTCTTTTATTGCATTAAAAAAATTTTTTTTCGGTATACTTACGTTTGGTTGATTATTTGAGCAACAAAATATTAATTCTTATGACAATAAATTATTTCAGTATCACAAGAACATCATACAGATAAGATTTGCCATTTACAGTATATCAATTGGTCATACAGTTTCGGAGATAATATAAAATTACTAAAACGCAAAATGCCCCTAGCATAACTTTTATTGTGCAGACGTTTTACCTATTTGCCCATAGATGGCATTCTGCAATTACGTCATTTTTCTGAATCGCGGTGTTAAGACTTTCCGTGGATTGATGACCCTCTGGAATTTTTATGTCCACGTTGTCGTTAGTTGGATTGGAGTTCCATACGAACGACGATTCGATTAAAATCGATTATAAGCACGGAGATTATGAGGTATCCAATAGTATCTATTAGATACCTCTTATATTCGAAAATATCGTAATTTCGTTGTACGTTTGATTTCATTGTTTTGTATGTTCGTAGTTTCGTACTTCGTTCTATCGTAATAATCGATACGAGTTATTCGATATTACGAATGTTTTGTTTTGTAAAGGCGGACGGTGTCCGAGTCGCTCTCCCTTTGTTCGTAATTGTTTTCAAGTCTGTGCGTAGTTTGTCGAGAGCATGCCTAAAAGGAAATCTCAACTGTCCCGGCAGACATCACAGACAAGAGCCGCTCGAGTACGCCGTATGGAAGAATCTGCCCCTGAAAATGAGCAGCGCCTCTCGAGAAATAGAGAAAATATTTCGCAAGCACGCGCTAGAGAATCTAGCTCCGAGCGCTCACAGGGCCTCGCTAGCCAAAATGTGAGGACGTCGCGGGCCCGTGCTCGAGAAACTAGCGCTGAACGTGCGCAGCGTCTATCCGAGTTAAGGCAGCATGTCTCTGAGACAAGGGATAGGGAGACTGGCGCTGAGCGCTCGCAGCGGCTCGCTAGGCAAAATGCCATAACATCACAGGCCCGCGCTCGAGAATCCAGCGATGAACGTGCACAGCGTCTATCTGTTTTAAGGCAGCATGTCTCTGAAACAAGGGATAGGGAGACTAGCGCTGAGCGCTCGCAGCGGCTCGCTAGGCAAAATGCCATAACATCGCAGGCCCGCGCTCGAGAATCCAGCGATGAACGTGCACAGCGTCTATCTGAGTTTCCAATAAAAACATCATTTGCCCTGACTATTAACAAGTCCCAGGGACAAACATTCTCTTTGGTTGGCATTATTCTGTTACCGGAAAATAAAACAACCTCAAACATTGTATATAGAGAAGCTTTAAATTAAATAGATACCTAACTTAAATAAATAAAATAAGTAAAAGGCGACCAAGGGTTAAGTTACCTTGAGCAGAAAAGAGAACTTAGGTAATCTTTGAAGTTACTGATCTGATTCCAAACAATATTTTACTAATAAAATTAAATACAGTAATATCAATCGAGTGTTATCTTATGTTAAAACAAGAAATTTTCCGCGGACGAAGTCGCGGGCAGAAGCTAGTTACATAATAAAATAAATTTTAAAAGTAGTTTTGTCTGTGTCTTTAAAAACTCATGTTGATTCGGTACTCTGTAACTGAGTGAAAGAAAGTCAAACCAACAATGATACATTTTGAAAATATTTTCACATTTTTTAAATTAGTTAGATAATTTAAAAAAAAGCTTTTAAGGCGAATGGGTAGTTGTAGCCCGCGAAATTCAATTTTTCTTACGTTTTTTGCAATTTTCAGGTCAGTGTCAGGTTGTATCTTGATCAAAATATGATTCGCGACAATAACAGGTACGTATTTACAGAATTATAACAATTAGAATCATTAATACTTACATCTTTCTAAGTTAGATTTCTACCGCTAAGAACAAATCTCGTATGGAAAAGTGTTGATGGTAGAAATCTAACTTAAAGAGATATATTAATGATTCTAATGACTATAATTCTGTAAATACATGTCTATTATAGTCGCAAATCATATTTCGATCAAGATACAACCTGACACTGACCTGAAAATTGCAAAAAACGTAAGAAAAATTGAATTTCGCGGGCTACAACTACCCATTCACCTTAAAATGTGATTTTTTTTTTAAATTAGTCCATCACCATGTTTATAATTTGAGAACCAACAACGACTTATTACTTATTCGTAGCCAGCAACCCAGTAGCGTAACACACTTTCTATCACAATCTGAAGAATTTTGAAGGAAACTCCTAATCCACTGCTTTATGTTTGAAAAATTCGTTACAGACATAAATAACCGAATGAATGTGGTTGAATTGTCGCAATTTGCTCGCATTCACATCACAGTCATGCGATTTATGTTTTTTTTTTTTTCAATAAAACGTTTTTTTTCAGGCATAGCCGAGACATACCTGATGAAAGCCATCGGGCAGTGCACGGGCCGCACGCTGGCCCAGGTGCGCGCGGCGGCCCACCGGTGCGGCGACCTGGGGCAGGTGGCGGAGCTGGCGCGCGCGACGCAGCGCACCATGTTCGCGCCGCCGCCGCTCACCATGCGCAAGGTGTTCGCAGCGCTCAAGGAGATAGCCCACATGACCGGTAATTAACTGTTGTACATCATCTCTCTAGCACAAGTGTACCGTGTACTGGGGCAGGTGGCGGAGCTGGCGCGCGCGACGCAGCGCACCGTGTGTGTGTGTGTGTGTGTGTGTGGGAGGGGGTGTGTGTGTGTGTATGTGATGCAAGCACGCGCTATCGTCTCCTGCATCATTACATCATCGGGGGAGATAGCTAACCGTCAAACTCGATCCAATAAATAAAGAGAACAATCTCTGTGCAGTCATAAGATATTTTTACACAGGAGTATTTTATATTTAAAAGAGCTGGTGTTGTGATCCTACTGTCTGGTTCATTAATTTACTGTCCTGAAGACTTGTATACTTGAACACCAAATCTTAAATAAAATATATGTAAGTATCAAGACAATTATACACTTAAGGGGGCGTATAAACGCAAAATAAAATCAAGTTTCGCCCGCGCCTCTTTGCTTACCCCACTCATCAACCACGACTAAAACAAAAACACAATCCCTTCCCGCCTGCAGAAACTTTTCGCCCGGCATACATTTAGATATTTGAATATGAATCTTCTGTAGTAAGTATACGCAAAATAATCAGATGAAACGGCTCTATTCAATGTACCTAAGTATGATCGCTGTGTACAAGTAGGTATATTATACAATATATTGTACATACTAGCTGCGCCCCGCGGTTTCACCCGCATATGTTTCGATCTCGTGGGAATATCGGGATAAAAATTAGCCTATATGTTAATCCAGGGTGTCAGCTACCTCCATACAAAATTTTATTAAAATTAGTCCAGCCGTTTGAGCGTGAAGAAGTAACAAACATATAAACATACACACTCAAAAACTTTCGCCTTTATAATATTAGTGTGATGATGTCCCTGAATCTGTATCCGTTGCTGGTAACAGATTCACGGACATACAAGTAATACAGCCTATGAGCCTATGCATTTCCAATTCCTGATTGAAGGACAAACTTTACTATGCAGTCAAAAGATATTTTGTTAGAGTGGAGAGTAATGCTATTTGAATGAACTAAATTCAAGATACGGCCTATAAATTTTCGAATCCAAATAAAACTACAAATGAATGATTTTGGGGTATTTTCCTGTTCCTATTTGTGCTCTGAGACCAAACTTGCTTGCTTCTTGCCAAATTTCATGATTCTAGGTCAAAATCCATAGGGTACACCCATAGGGATGTAATTTTTTTTTTTGTTGCTAAATGGGCGCGCTCTTGACCCCGATCATGCCTGATGAAAAGCGATAGATGAGGTAATTTATTTGCGAGTGTCAAAGTATGCGACATGAACAGCCATTTATGCCAGCTTCTAAGTCAACGTCTTACAGGCTCGATATTTTTACAGCTCCAAGGGACCGTAGATCTAAGTACCTATTTGATATCAATTTCAACTTGATACCCCCACTCGTTCCGGATAAAAAGTCTCATACATATGGACAACGAAGTGATCCTATAAGGGTTTCGATTTTCTCTTTTGAGGTAAGGAATCTTAAAAAGCAAACACTTCCATCAAAGTATTATAATTATGAGTGAAACAAACTCAATAATTTTTTTTTTTTAACGATATAAAAGCCAATATAATCGCATCACTTACCTTACGCTTTTTTAATTTGAATGGTTTCTCAATTACAATATTTAAACGTAATAATATTGGCCATTTCATTTATTTTCAAATGAAATTCTTCAGTACGTAAAAACATCTGTTTATTTTGCATGTACTTACTATACGCTAAGTTTGAATTCAGAATTTTAGAATGTCATGTCTCAGTCATGTTTTGGGACTAGAAACACAATGTTGACGTGAAAGAGGTTAAATTCCAATGTAACCAAATTTTATTAAGGACCTTGTACAGGTTGGGCGTTACAACATCTTCGTGGAAATGAGTGTTATCCAAGTAAAAAATTATAATGGTATATCGTGGATTTTGTTTTACAGGATCGTGCAAAGTCAATAAATTAACAACAGTGATACCCAAGTAAAAAATAATATTGGTACGGTGGATATTGCACTGTACTGTGCAAAGTCAAACATGAAAACCTTTCCTGCGCGAAGTGCGAGTACGAAAAAATCCACGTCGAAAACATTTGTGAAAAAAAAACTTTTTTACAAAAAAAACAACCGACTTCAAAAAAAAAAACACTACAAAGTGAAAAATAACTTTAATTTCGGAAGTCGGTGTCTTTGGTTCCGCATTTTCGTTTTTGACACCGACTTCCGAAATTAAAGTTATTTTTCACTTTGTAGTGTTTTTTTTTTTTTGAAGTCGGTTGTTTTTTTTGTAAAAAAGTTTTTATTTTTCACTTTTTAGTTGTACCTACCCAACATAAATTCAATTAACACTAGTGCATTGAAGAATTGAAGACACAACTCGAAGAATCATCAAAATTCGCATGGAAATGCCGGAGATGCAGTACATTTATGCATATAACTTCGTACATAAGAATAATTACCTAATGTATTATATACTAAAACCTTCCTGAAAGTATGTAGATCACACTAATGAAAGAATTATCAGAATCGGTTCAGTAGTTTTTGAGATAATCGCGGACATACAAACATACATACATACATATATACGGGTCGAATACAGAACCTCCTTTTTTAAAGTCGGTTAAAAAACCGACCACTACAAAGTGCTAAATAACTTTAATTTCGGAAGTCGGTGTCGTTGGTTCCGCATTTTCGTTTTTTGACACCGATTTCCGAAATTAAAGTTATTTATCACTTTGTAGTGTTTTTCGTTTGACGTCGGTTTTTTTTCGTAAAAGTTTTTATTTTTCAATTTTTTAGTTGTACCTACCTACCCCACACAAATTTGATTAACACTAGTGCATTGAATTTTTATGTTTCAACTTGATTTAGGGAATGGTCCAAAGTCGAAATGGATCGTCTAAGTGAAGTGTTACCTCACACGGAGTTTGTCAAGAAAAGTGGGACTAGATGAATGATTTTTATCGATATACAAATGTCGTAAGGTTTAGCCAGCGTTTGCAATGTAAGCGCACAAAAATATGTTTGTACAAATCTTTGAATTTCTTGGCTTTTCTCTACTATAATATGCATGAGCAGAGTAGAGAGTAGAGCAGTGGTGGCCCAGTGGTATCGGCCGCGACTTACGAGTTGTAGGTTATAGGTTCGAACCCAGACAGGCGCTTTACTTTGTGTAAATTATTTCATCACCATTGCTCTCAAAACGGTGAAGGAAAACATCGTGAGGAAACCGGCATGTCCTAGAACCAAAAATTCAAAGACATGTGACATCTACCAACCCGCACTGGGCCCGCGTGGTGGATTACGGCCCACTCCCTCTCACAGAGAGGAGGCCTGTGTCCCAGCAGTGGGAACATTATAGGCTGATGATGATGATGATGATGATGAATATGCATATATCCATACTTACTATTATTTATTTAATATTATAAATTCGAATGTAACGCTGTCTGTCTGTATGTATGTTACCTTTTCACGACTAAACCACTCAACCGATTTAGATGAAATTTGGTATAGAGATAGTTTGAGTCCCGGGAAAAGACATAGGATAATTTTTACCCCGATATTCCCACGGGATCGAAACTTATGCGAGTGAAACCGTGGGGCGCAGCTAGTTGTACATATAAACCTTCCTCTTGAATCACTGTCTATTGCTGAAAACTGCATTAAAATTTGTTGCGCAGTTTAAAAGATGTAAGCTTACAGACAGCGGGAGCGACTTTGGTTTATCTACACTATCTACATCTACACTAATAATAATATATAATATTATAAAGAGGAAATATTTGTATTTTTGTATGTTACGAATAAACGTAAAAACTACTGGACCGATTTCAAAAATTCTTTTGCCGTTAGAAAGCTACATTATCACTGAGTAACATAGGCTATATTTATTACTAGAAAAAATTAGGTATCCTTAGAAATTCTACTAAAACCAACCCAAGGTGTAAAAAAATTAGCCATAAAATGTCTTTCATCGCATGCGCTGCGGAAAGTATTGATGATAGAACAAAAAAAATGTTCTACAATATTATAGAACGTATCAATATCTACAAAAAACTTCGCGAGACCATATGTCCAACTATTGTAGACTTGTAGTTATGTCACTATAACTACTTTTTACATTTTAAAAGTTGATAGAAATGCCGATCAAAATCAGACCATGTTATCCATACCTTTGTTTTAATTCTTATCCAAATAAATTATTTTGTATCCAAGACTGTATCAATACCTGTTGATTACTTTTTGAATTATTGAAATCGGACATTCCATTCAAAAGATATTACGAAATTAAAAATGTCAGTAGAAAAAAAAATACACGCCGACGACGCGCCGCGCGCAGCGCCGGTGCGTGTGGATCACGTAGCCACAGCAGCGATAAAATTCTCGTGTCCACAGTGTAACAAAACTCCTCTGAAACGGCTTGACCGATTCTTATGAAATTTTGTGTGTATATTCAATTGGTCTAAGAATAGGACGTACACTTTTTTTTATTTTATTTTAACTACTACTATTGATCGTGTAGGGTAGGGGTAGGGTAGGGGTACGGTAGGAGTAGGGTAGGAGTCGGGAAGGGGTAGCGTACGAGTAAGGTAGGAGAAGGGTAGGAGTAGGACACCACGCGAACGAAGTCGCGCCGGGCAGCTAGTACTATGTAAAGAAGATTCTGAATTCAAATAATATAACTGAGTCCAATGTCTGTTGGCAGGCACGGCGTCGGTGAACAAGAAGATCAACAAAATCCAGTCGCTGTACGTGGCGTGCAGGCACTCCGAGGCCAAGTATCTTATAAGGTATGTTCAATTGGACCAACTTTGTTTAGATAGTAATAGTATATTGAGCATATAAACTTTTAATTTGTGACAGTTTTTCCATACAAATACTCAACAGGCGTCAATTCATTTCCACGGATTAAAGATATGTATGTGACTTTTGTAAAATGAACCCTTAGTGGTCTCCTCCTCTACAATAACTCTTATCATTTTCTTCTAAGACCTCTTATTTATGTGATCCTCACACGACAACGGCGCGCGACGTTACAACTTGGCGCTGGGTATGTTTTCGGATCCATTTGCTTACATTTTCATCAGTTACTTTTGAAGCAGACTATAGTCAAAGTCAAATCATTTATTTCAAATAGGTACGTCAAAGGCACTTTTGAACGTCAAAAATTACAAGAAATAAAATTTTATTCTAGTCGCCCTTTCCAAAAGGTAGTTTCGTTTGGAGAAGGATAGGCAAGAAACTCCACCGTTACTCTTTTAAAATGTTTTACAATATTTTGTTTACATTAATTATTTAATTATTTGTGAAGACCACCACCACCACCTAGAATATAATTACTATGCCACAATATATAAAAACAACTTGAAGTAGGCATTAACGTCCTAACCTCCTCTTTCCCTAACCTTTAACCTAATCCTTTAGTAGGATTTGGATGAAATTTGGCACACATAGTTTATTATAACCTGGATTAACACATAGGTTCCTTTTTATCCAGGTAATATTTTTTCGTGCAGTAATTTCCGACATCCACGCGGGCGAAGCAGCGGGCAGAAGCTAGTAAAAATGAACGATGTGATAGACCTACATGGTGTTTACATTAATTATGTGAGATTTTCCCCATTTATACCATGTTTTACTTTAAGAACATTCCATCCATCACACACAGTACATTTACTACGCTATGTGGGCAGGTCGCTGGAAGGCAAGCTGCGCATCGGGCTGGCGGAGCAGTCCGTGCTGCAGGCGCTGGCGCAGGCCGCGGCGACCACTCCGCCGGGACCCGGCGGCGTCGAGGTGCTGGACGCGAGTGTTGGCATGTCGCCCGAGAAATTCAAGGTAATATAGAAGTCATTGATTTAGCCTGTAATGTTCCCACAGCTGGGAATCAGTCAGTCAAGTCTCCGCTCTGTGAAAAGAAGTGGGTTGTCACACACCACGCCTGTCCACTGCGGGTTAGTCAAGTGGATGTCTCATGTCTTTGAATTTTTGGATTAAGTTAGATGTTAGCCTTAACTGATTTTTTTTTTCAATTCATAATAATATGTACTTTCTGAATGTTATAGTTAATAAAGTCTGAAATCGTCAACCCTTTTTGGAGCAAGAGTGGTGATTAATGGTGAATAACCTTCTCTGTGGCCTTTGTTTTGCATTGGGCAGTTATAGGCTGGTAATATTGTTAAACTACACTGTCCTTGCTATCTAACATCTATAAATATGTTCGTGCTCCCTCCCCAGGCGCGCGTCGACGAACACTCTCTTATAATAAAGACAACATACTGCGAGTGCCCCTCGTACTCGCGCATCGTGCCCGTGCTGCTGCAGCACGGCGCGGCGGCACTGCCGCAGCACTGCCGCCTCACGCCCGGCGTGCCGCTCAAGCCCATGCTGGCGCACCCCACCAAGCAGGTCACGCACGTGTTCGACAGGTGAGCTGCTACCTATTCTAACTCTGTCGAACTTACTCGACAACTGCTCGTTCTGTCGAAGGTACAGCGCAGTCGACACACTTGTTGTGCGCTCGAGTCTGTGCCGCACAAAATGTCTCGATACTAACTTGTAAGCTTTTAGTGTAGTGGCCGGAAATCAGAACGCGACATCATCCTATGTTTATTTCAACTGCTCCAGGTATATCCTGTTATTATTTTATCTCCAGTTGTACTGTATCGCTACGTAGTGACAACAAGGAGTGCGCGGCGGTAGTGTGCCGTCTGTGCTGCACCTACATCACAACGTTCATCAAACTTATGATCTTTGTAAATCTCTTTTTGGTCAGTCACTTATTTTGTCGAACATAATTATGGTTTTGTCGAACTCAATCTAAATAAGTGAATATCAAACCAAACTGTGCTGTGGTGCAAGTGCCACACTGACTCACTTATTTTGTCACAGTCATTCGCACTACGTAGCTCTTGTCCAATTTTTGGTTTTTGTAAATCTCTCTGATTTTTCCAGTCACTTATTCTGTCAATCTCAATCATAGTTTTTGTCAAACTTAACCATATGTTCATGAGCTGACTCATTTTATGAAACATAAGATTTTGTTCGACCGACCGGGTTACGAATACGACCATCCGTTCCATCACAAAGATAACTGATGTCACTTGGAAAGCTGCCACGCTAAAATGGAACTGGGCTGGACACATCTGCCGCATGTCAGACGAACAGTGGGCCAAACTTACGACCCAATGGGTCCCTCTTAATGGCAAACGACATCGTGGCAGGCCCAGACGGAGATGGCGGGATGAGCTGGACTCCTTCAACAAGAACTGGTCCTTAGCAGCTTTGAACAAAGAGAGGTGGAAAGAGAGTAGGGAGGCCTTTGCCCTGCAGTGGGACGTCACAGGCTAATAATAATAATAGATTTAGAAGTTTGTTGTTTTTAGAACTTCAAGAGACCGTAAACCTACGTATTTGATATTAATTTCAACTTGATACCTCCACGCGTTGTTGAGAAAAAGCCTGAAAAGGGATTTTGAGATACAGATGGACGGGAGATGAAGTGATCCTATAATAATAGTATAATAGTAATCGTTTATTTGTCAGATCAGTACAATCCAATATTGTTAGTAAGGACTTAACAACTTACAAACTAGTTTTAGTACATATGTACCTCTATCAATTAATAAATTCAGAACACATATCAAAGACGATAATAATTAGCTTTGAGCAGAGAGAGGTGGAAAGAGAGTAGGGAGGCCTTTGCCCTGCAGTGGGACGTCACAGGATAATAATAAGATTTTGATCAAACTTTCTCTGTGAAACTCACTCACTGTTCAACTTCGAATGAATGTGCGCGCAGGTTCGAGAAGGAGCAGTTCACGTGCGAGTGGAAGTACGACGGCGAGCGCGCGCAGATCCACGTGCCCGGCAGCACGCAGCCCGACTTCGAGCACGCCGCCGTGTTCAGCCGCAACCAGGAGAACAACACCAGGTCACTACGAACTGGCATGCTATCTTTTCATAGTTATTTTTCCTAACATTTTGCTTTGCTGTCAAAATCATAGTGTTCTTTATTTTCGTTATAGTTGCTATTGTTAGATTCATTAATATTAAAGGATTGTAAATGCGTTTAGCGCTAAGTATACATATTTAAAACATCATTTTGTCTCTGTTTATTTTCAAACGATTGACAGAGACAGAGAAATGTTTGAAATATGTTTAGGGTTAAACGTATTTAATGATTTGTGTTGCAAGTTGGCCTAAGAGTTGTGATAATCTCCTTGTTAGGAAATGTCTTTTACATTGTTGGAGAACACAATAAACATTGTCGTTGCTATAGCGGCCCGCACTAACATTCCACGGCGGGTATTCCACCGTCGAACGTGTCTCTGCGGTGTTTCCACAGATAACACTAAAGTCGTTGCAACTGTACTTTAAAATAAAAAAAGATGTTTTAAAATGTTATTTTGCTAGGGAAAGTGTGTTATACAACATGTTTCCCGGCCGCTGAAGGTTCTCTGTCCGCAGCAAGTACCCCGACGTGCTGCGACGCCTGCCCGCGCTGCTGAAGAGCTCCGTGACGAGCTGCGTGCTGGACTGCGAGGCCGTCGCCTACGACACCAACACCAAGCAGATCCTGCCCTTCCAGGTGAAAACAACACATTTTATGTTTTTGTATAGCAAGCCAACTGCCCACCAGATTGTAAGTGATCATTAACGCATATGGCCTACGGAAATCATCGTCTACGTTCGAGAATATGACTTCATAAAGCAATCGTGACACAGTGGTATCAGTCGTGAGTTCGAACCCAGACAAGCACTGTGCTATGGTATTTAACGTCATCACCGCAGCTCTCAAAACGCTGAGTTGCGCTGTGCCGAGTGTGCAGTTTCCGAAGCCAAATTGGGCATATGCGATCTAGCTTTGGGGCACAAGGCAGCAGATGTCTGCAATAAAGAATAATTGAGTATTGAGTGTTAAACATAATCCAGAGGTGCACAAAATACTCGTAGCATTCTAATACCAATATCAAATGCTCCATGGTTTATCAGCTTGCAATAACAGACCTATCAAGCTAGACTACGCCTTACAACTCTAATGCAAATAAAGAGGATTCCTAATGAAAAAACTTACTCTGCAAGGGTCTAATTACTCCACATCTGCTCATAGATAACTGATTGCAGATCAAAATAGAGAAGAAAAAAAAAAACTCACCATTGACTTCCGAAACTAAAGTTATTTTTCAATGATGTTGACTGTGTTCAATATTCTAGCATGTAGTGAATAACTTATCCATAATATCATCAGATCCTCTCGACCCGCAAGCGCAAGGACGCCGACGAGGCCGACATCAAGGTGCAGGTCTGCGTGTTCGTGTTCGACCTGCTGTACCTCAACGGCGAGCCCTACGTGCGGCGCCCGCTGGTCGAGAGGCGAGCCGCGCTCAGGGAACATCTCAACGAGAAGGAAGGTAACATGGCGACGATTTTCTTGAATTATTATATGACAACTCGGAATATAACCCGAGGCGAGAGAGCCCTCCAGTCACACCCGAGCTCCGCAGCAAGTGGCCGAGGCGAGAGAGCACACGGAGCCCTCCAGTCACACCCGAGCTCCGCAGCAAGTGCCCGAGGCGAGAGAGCACACGGAGCCCTCCAGTCACACCCGAGCTCCGCAGCAAGTGGCCGAGGCGAGAGAGCACACGGAGCCCTCCAGTCACACCCGAGCTCCGCAGCAAGTGGCCGAGGCGAGAGAGCACACGGAGCCCTCCAGTCACACCCGAGCTCCGCAGCAAGTGGCCGAGGCGAGAGAGCACACGGAGCCCTCCAGTCACACCCGAGCTCCGCAGCAAGTGCCCGAGGCGAGAGAGCACACGGAGCCCTCCAGTCACACCCGAGCTCCGCAGCAAGTGCCCGAGGCGAGAGAGCACACGGAGCCCTCCAGTCACACCCGAGCTCCGCAGCAAGTGCCCGAGGCGAGAGAGCACACGGAGCCCTCCAGTCACACCCGAGCTCCGCAGCAAGTGGCCGAGGCGAGAGAGCACACGGAGCCCTCCAGTCACACCCGAGCTCCGCAGCAAGTACACGGCGCATGCGCGCCAGCCCTCCACGGTCAGCGACGTGATGTCTCCCCCCTCTCAGCTATTAAATCCTCTAAGAGTGGAGGAAACAAACGACTAGTGGTCCACATTAGCCCTGGATCGAAAGAGTTGGAAGTCTTGCAGAGGCCTTAGCCCAGCAGTATGATCATGCAAGCTAACAGTAACAGTGTTCGAAGGCGAAGCGATTCTGGTCTCTCGACACGCGAGCGTCGTACGTGCTGAGGCCCTAGCACAAATTTCAATATTAAAATCGTCGAAACTTGTGTTACATTTACTCCGCTTGTTCTTGCTAGGCCCACTGTTCACAAGGGTCAACTTTTTATGTTACGTGTACTCCGCTTGTTCTTGCTAGGCCCACTGTTCAAACAGATCAACTATTTATGTTACGTGTACTCCGCTTGTTCTTGCTAGGCCCACTGTTCACATGGGTCAACTATTTATGCTACGTTTACTCCGCTCGTTCTTGCTAGGACCACTGTTCACACGGGTCAACTATTTATGTTACGTTTACTCCGCTCGTTCTTGCTAGGCCCACTGTTCACATGGGTCAACTATTTATGCTACGTTTACTCCGCTCGTTCTTGCTAGGCCCACTGTTCACATGGGTCAACTATTTATGTTACGTTTACTCCGCTCGTTCTTGCTAGGCCCACTGTTCACATGGGTCAATTATTTATGCTACGTTTACTCCGCTCGTTCTTGCTAGGACCACTGTTCACACGGGTCAACTATTTATGTTACGTTTACTCCGCTCGTTCTTGCTAGGCCCACTGTTCACATGGGTCAACTATTTATGCTACGTTTACTCCGCTCGTTCTTGCTAGGCCCACTGTTCACATGGGTCAACTATTTATGCTACGTTTACTCCGCTCGTTCTTGCTAGGCCCACTGTTCACATGGGTCAACTATTTATGCTACGTTTACTCCGCTCGTTCTTGCTAGGCCCACTGTTCACATGGGTCAACTATTTATGTTACGTTTACTCAGCTTGTTCTTGCTAGGCCCACTGTTCACATGGGTCAACTATTTATGCTACGTTTACTCCGCTCGTTCTTGCTAGGCCCACTGTTCACATGGGTCAACTATTTATGCTACGTTTACTCCGCTCGTTCTTGCTAGGCCCACTGTTCACATGGGTCAACTATTTATGTTACGTTTACTCCGCTCGTTCTTGCTAAGCCCACTGTTCACACGGGTCAACTATTTATGTTACGTTTACTCAGCTTGTTCTTGCTAGGCCCACTGTTCACACGGGTCAACTATTTCCTTTCAATAACCGCAGAGGTATTCAAATTCAAGATAAATAACTCTCTTTGTGTATCTGACCCAGTATGGTTGTACTGGTTGTTAATATGCACACGGCAGTCTTAACTTTATGACGACACTTTATACTAGCTGGACTTAACTTTATGGCGAAATTAAAACCGACTTATGAATAGTCAATATCAATAACTTACAAGTTATACTCGTAAGTTACAATTTTGCCCGCGTCGTTGCCCGTATGTAGGTCGGAAATTATCTCACGTACTGAACGTACTACCGGGGTAAAAGGTATCCTATATACCTATGTCGTAACCCTTATGTTGCAGTGTCGTCTCAGACCACACAAAGATCATAAAAAACATACCAAGAAATAAGAACTTACTGCAACAACTATGTTATCATCTGGGTAATTTGTGACTGACAGGAATACCCAGTTCCTATTTAATATGATTCACAACTAACAATAGATCAACCGGTATGATTTGTGCATTTAATTGCAGTCTCAATGTTGTGTCTTTGTTGCATTGTTCGGTAATTAGCGATGTTATGATTATACTCATTATACTCGTTGTGCGAGTAATACCAGTACTCACAACATAGGTGCTGAGTTATTACCTTCAGTCGTTCTGTAATTACAGCAGTACTGTGCTCTGTAAGTAAAGTGCCGGAACTGCGCGAACACAATGACATGATTCATCAAAATAAAACACAATTTCATTGCATTTTTTATTTTATGGATTCCCGCACAATAACGCCTGATGCAATTACTTAATGACTCTTTGCTGCAATTTAAAGTTTGGTCGTAGTTTATTATCTGCAATATGGTTTGATTTCAAAATATCTTCACAACAATAATATGTTCTTTGGTACTTCACTCCAATCCATTCACTTCGACTGCTTAGTTAGCGTAGCTTATCTTGATGTAGGCAAGAAAAAACGAGAAGTCATCATGGCCACAGCTGCAGCATTTTAAGCCTATTTGCGTTACGGTGTGTTTTACCACCTTAATACTCCTTAGCAGTTGCACACCGCGGTTTCACCCGCATAAGTCTCGGTCCCGTGGGACCGGGACGTGGGATATCACAATAAATAAAAAGTATGTCCTAATTCAGGTGATGGTCTATGTGCCAAATTTCATCCAAATCCGTTCAGCCGTTTTAAGTGTGAAAGCGTTTAGTTTAGATAATATTTTTACAACTCGACAGAACGTCGACTTTTCTTTATTATAGTATAACTTTAATATTAATGTATTATACACGTAAATCTTCCCGAATAAATCTAGACTCGGAAGCCTTAAGCACTTAAGTCAAATCTTTTTGCATGCGAAAATGACTTAAGTTCTTATGGCTTGCACTTAAGTCAAATCTTTTTGCATGCCAAAAATATTTGACTTAAGTGCTTATGGCTTCCGAGTCTAGAAATTCTCTTACTGATAGAGAAACCTACTACAAAATCCGTTGTGTAGTTGAAAAGAACAACGCGTCGCACAGACAGACACGTAGTTTATAATATGTATAGGTTAGGCGCGCACCTCAGTATTTTCCGTTTGTAACCATGTGTGGTGTCGCTGGCAGGCGAGTGGCAGTTCGCGACCAGCAAGGACTGCAGCACGGTGGAGGAGGTGCAGCAGTTCATGGACGAGGCCGTGCGCGGCTCGTGCGAGGGGCTCATGGTGAAGGCGCTCCGCGGCGACCACGCGCGGTACGACATCGCGCGCCGGTCACATAACTGGCTCAAGGTAACTAGCATTCCCAAGAGACACACTAGGATTCCCCGAGAACTGTGAAAAGTATAACCATGACGCGGAACACTACTTTTATTGCCGCCATCTTGAATTTTGATCTTATTTGCGGCATTTGCTCTCCCCGGAACTTTAATAAAAAATGAATGATAAAAGCCATCTTGGATTTTGACCGTATTTTCAGCGTTAGCACTCTTGTAGACTACGAAAACAGTATTTATATTGGATTTTAACAACTTCCCTGTCCAATGAGTCATATATGACTCATAGGAACGTACTAGAATAAGTTCATGAGTCACAGGTGACTCATTTCTCTATACAATTTGAGGCACATTTTTCGACATGAACGTGACATGATATTTATTTTAAATCATACGTGGACGTATAGCAAAAAGCCTAAAGCCTAACCTGTGGACGTAGGGCATTATCAAAATGAGTTGTATGGGGACAGGGAAGTTGTTAAGGCGACTACATGACCTTAAAGCGCGGTCTTTGTCGGACTGCATAGAAAAGACAGAGAAGCGCGATGACACAACACTGGTAATTTATTGCAAAATATGAAGCAATTATCTATTTACAAAATATCTATTGTTTGGACTAAAAAATTAAAACACTAGTTCTTTAGTATGTTGCTTGTAGAATAATCTGACAAAAAATCATAATGATTGTATGTATATTAGCATGGTTTTTATTGTAAAAAGGAAGTTTTTAGATGTGTCTTCATGATTTTTTCTATCATATCAAATTAGTTATATTATGTTTTCAACACACTATCTACCTAGCATATATCCTGAAGAATATCAAATATTTTTCTGAATTTGTTTTCTCTGGGCGATCATATACTTTTATTGTTTCTAAAACTTACGTTTTTTGCATTTAGGTCCTGTAAGCCCCTTAAATTCAGCCAATCAATCGGCATCTCAACACCGCTTGAATCACTTGAGCTCCCATCATCAATGAGAGATCATTTGTGAAGTGTACTTCTTTGTTTTATTGTATTTCAGTAGAAGGTAACATACTTAATTCTTTATTTCAACCAGTTTATATTTTATTTGTTACGACCTAAATCAAATATTTATTGCTGAACACAGTACATACATATGAATACATTGCAAGATGTCGACTGACTGCGCGGTTCACTAAGTCACTCGATGCAGGCATACTATTCTTAATGAACAATAACTTGTAGCTCAAGAAGGACTACCTAGAAGGCGTGGGCGACACCATCGACGTGGTAGTGATCGGCGCGTACCTCGGGCGCGGCAAGCGTGCCGGACTGTACGGCGGCTTCCTGCTGGCGTGCTACGAGCCGAACGCCGAGGAGTTCCAGACGCTCTGCAAGATCGGCACCGGCTTCTCAGACGAGAGCCTGCAGAACTTCACCGAGACCTTGAAGGAGCACGTCATTGACGCGCCCCGGAACTACTACAGGTGACCCACTCAGTATATTGTTTACCTAAAGTCGAGCTCGTAATTGCCATTTGACAAAAATTCCAGTAAATTGAACCTTCACTACACTCTGTCCACTAGGTTAACCGTTTTTTGGCAGCTGCCTTAGAACGTAACCATTCCAGATTCCGTAAAAGTTAACTTTAAATTGCGTAATAAAATAAATGTAGAAACTACCGTATCTTATTGCATTATCTTATCTTATGACTTCTTGCAGACATTATAATAGCGTACGTGTATTAGTTTTGACAAAAAAATATAATTGTTATGGATATTAAATTACATTCTATCGTACTAAGTGATGGAATCGAATGTATTCGCTTCAAGTGAATATTTATCGAAATTTAACATTGTATGTTATGGGTTAATCAGTATAGAAAAACCTTGCATCCGCCCAAAGATCAATAAAAACATATAAATTATTGGCCAGAATACGGATTGGCCACCATAAACTAGATGTTAATGTTTTATTTCAATTTTAAAACGTTCATAAAATTTTATGAATAAATAACGATGTATTTTAATATGTAGTAAACCCTATATTCATGTATATATGTCGCAGCCAACTGGTTAAATTAGCTGTTTAGTGTCGTCAACTAAACTTTTTGTATAACTGAAAGATTGTGGTGTAGTGGTGGATTACAGTTCACTATCTCTCGCAGAGAGAAGGCCTGTGGCCCGGCTGTGGGAACATTAAGGCGCGGCGCCCACTATCGGTGGGCAACGGTGCGACTCGGTACAGGTCGGGCAGCTTCGGGCGCCTGAGGGCTGCTTCGGGCGGCTTCGGGCGCCTGAGGGCGGCTTCGGGCGCCTGAAGGCTGCTTCGGGCGGCTTCGGGCGCCTGAAGGCTGCTTCGGGCGGCTTCGGGCGCCTGAGAGCTGCCTCGGCAGTCGTAAGCATACCTAAAGACGCCGAGGCTGGTTTCGGGGAGCTTCGGCAGAACTAAGAATAGTTCGGGTGGCGGACACGTCGCAGAGCAGTCGTAACTTTACGTGAAATCAGTTGTGCGTGTGTATTTATAATGGTGGATTGCAGTGGCGAAGGGTGAATTTATGACAGAGGTAAGCCCGGGAAAAAAAATGTCAAAAAAATTTCAATAAACCGTTTCATTAAATTGGTTCCTATTTTGATCTACTTTTCTAAGGGATGAGCTTCATGCGAATTAGCGAAAAATTACAGTACCCAATTCATGTAATGCTAAACAACTCCTTATAATAATATGAATTCGTCAGATTATTAATATCTGTAAAACCCCCTTTATTCCATAAACTACTAGAATATGAGAAAAGTAAACACGGCGCGGCCTAACTCATTATGTGTTTCTTATTTTCTAAACTTAACCTTGAAAAGCATGTTTCCTCACAAAGCAAAAAATCCGAACAACAATTTACTGTTATTAAAGCCATCTTAAAGATCCTAAAAAATCTATTCTAAATAAGTAATTTCAACTTAATAACTATCTACTTACCCCAAATACCTAATTTCAACGTACTTTCACTACACAGGCACACAAACAAAACAAACTTCAACTATAATTCTAATACTAACCAAATAGTAAATACAACACACCAATAATAAATTCATTGAATACAACAAAATGCAAATTAACTGCTACAAGTGTAAACAAATTATTACGTCAAAATAATGTTCTACACATGAATTGTCAATTGTAATGATGTCCGAAGCGTTACAAAATGCAGCGAATACCACCGAATAGCGATATTGCTCCATCTCGTTCACGCGCACGCATTTTCACTCAAGATAACCCGTCTTTTTTCGGCTTATATAAGCCGCTAATCGCTAATTTTTGAGCGCCAATATTGGCGCTCAAATATTAGCAAGCCACGTGATCTGGTGACGTCATGTCGAGTTTATTTTCTATAGAATATATTCACGACGACAAGCCGAGCGCGCCTACGAGTTGTATTAGAACGAATTTTTGTTGTTGGGAAAGAAACAAAACAAAAACATCTATTGTAGGCGTTTTACAATGCTTTAATTTTATGGTGATGAAATACCTATAGTATGATATGATTATATTTCAATGATGAATTGACTATTGGTTGTGCTCTGAAGGGAAGCCGGAAGGAATCGGCTTGTATGGAACCTTTGCCACTGGTGAGTGGCAAAGGTCAATGAGAACTAAGTCCCAATACACCGATTGGGACTTATTCTCATTGTTCATCTTGCTGAAGAAGAAGAGAAACTTGGAGCCTTAAGGCAAAAAAGAAGATTTTGGGTAATAAGCTTTGGAAGCAAAGATATTTCGGTGAATTTCATAACTTATTTAATGATAAAACGTACGAATCTATACGTATAATTAATGAGCTGTTGCCTTTTATTTTCCTCTGGGTGTGTTGCTAAGCTAATGGAGACCCGCGCGGTGAACGTTATGACTGTTCTGCCACAGAAATGCCACCCGAGCTACCCGAAGACAGCCTCGGCGTCTTTAGGTATACTTACGACTGCCGAGGCAGCCCGAAGCCGCCCGAAGCAGCTCTCAGGCGCCCGAAGCCGGCGTAAGGCGCCCGAGCTGTACCGAGCCGCACCGATGCCCACCGATAGCACATGAGTAGACAAACGGAACAGAGGCAAAGCTTCTTAAGAACGTGCAAAATTGTTACCTATTTTGGTAGGGTTGTCACAATAGGTTAAGACAAATTAAACAAAACATTTGTTAAAATAGTTTTATTATTCAGTATGATTTACAAATTACTTACTCTAATAATTTTCTTTTTATAGTTTTTGTTTTTTAATCATTTATTGTTTCTTTTAATGGTGTGGTAAATGCTTTGAGCTGAAACAAAAATAAAATGGAAATGCGAACCGAACACTATTATACAAAAGACATAGGTAGACCTATATTTTAAAGATTATATGTATACCTATTTTTTAAATATTTATTTAATTTCAAGACCTACTAGTAGCAAGAAATAAGTACGATGTAGGTATCTATTAATAATAAGTTTCGATTAAAAATGCTTTTTAAACTCGTATTCAAACTTTCATGATCATGCTATTATGGCCGTTGAGGAGTTCCCTCGTGAGAAGACCTGTCTGCAGCAGCAGTCTATGGTGAAGATCATGTTTAGCAAGCAAAATTAAATTTAAATAAAAAGTTTCACTTTCAAGTCCATGCTACTAACCGTTAAAGAGTTCCCTCGTAAGAAGACAATGCTGGCTGCAGCAGCAGTTCATGATAAATATCGTGTCGAATTATCAAAATTCATCTATCATAAAAATTTCGTGATCGTGCTACTAACCGTTGAAGAGTTCCCTAGTGAGGAGATAATCCTGAGTGCAGCGTCAGGTTATATCTTATTATTGCATTATCACCGAAGTTACGCAGGCATACAAAATTTCAGCTCAATCAGACATCGGGAAGTGGTTCAAACCTTACTTGCAATATTTAAACTTAACACACATACCTACTACATACCAACCCATCCACGTACCTACAAATATATAGTAAAAACTTGTACCTAATAATAATAAAAAGGTAAAAACACACCGTGTACAACCGTCTTCTTATCAAAAAGGTACTTACTTGAAAAAGAAGTACTTACCTATTGTACTCCTTGGGATAGTTGCAGTATGATATATCTTTATTTTTTCTAGTATTATTCATACACACAGTACAATAAACCACCATTATTAACAATAATATACCACGTTTTTACATTAAAATATTCAAACTTGGAACTAACAAAACAAACAACGTGCGTCGCACTGACCCTGAGATTGTCAACTAGCTGTTCTAGCGTAAACCGGTTTTTTCCAGTCTCGCCGCGTACGTGACAAGCGGCCAGTGGTCACGCACACATGCCCCGCGTGCTTGTAGTAGTGCAACCGATTCGCGCGGTTGTTTGAAGCTTTGTATCTGTTCCGTTTGTCTAATCATGTGCCGATAGTGGGCGCCGCGCCTAAGGGCTGATTATGCTAATGAATTATGTGTGACCGAGACGACGCTTATTAGTTATTTATGCAACTGTTGTATAATAAGAGGTATCATTTCACATGAGTGTTTTAATACCTAATTATGTACAGTTGCATGCAAGACTTTATCTACACCCACGATGTGAATTCTCTATAAAAGGTTCTGAAACAGTTTTTGCAATACTAATATCGAACAAAAATGGCGGCCGGCAAGATACGACGTGAATTCGAATAACCAATAAGTTCTTTTTTTTTAATTACGGCGCTGCGGTAGTGACAATGTTCTTTTTTTGAAAACGAGTTGCATAATGAAATTTAGTACAACATCATAACACTCGTTTGGATGATATTATGGTTACTATGACGCTGGTTGTTTTATTTAATGTTGGCAATAAGCTGTTTCAGAAACTTTTATAGAGGACTAGCAGCGCCCCGCGGTTTCACCCGCATAAGTTTCGATCCCGTGGGAATATCGGGATAAAAATAATAATAAAAATGTATCCTATGTGTTAATCCTGGTTATAAACGATATATGTGCCAAATTTCATCCAAATCCGTGCAGTAGTTTTTGTGTGAAAAAGTAACAAACATCCATCCTCACAAACTTTCGCGTTTATAATATTAGTAGGATTTATAGCCTGAGTGTAGATAAACAATATTGATTTATTTTATTCGAGTCTGACATATTTTTTATTTATTTTATTTTTATTAGGTTCACCAACAATTTAATTGATTACACTAATACAACCACGTAATACATTTTTAAAAGTAAAATAACAGTGCATCAATTACTTATAGGTAAACACAACATGCATAAAACAATGAATCAGAGAAATAAGCTAACTTACTTGGTAATAAGCGCTAATATTGATAAATTTGTTAAATCTGTAAATACATGTAAAAACATATTAACGGCCGCGTAGTGTAATGTGTTGTGAGATAATCGTTTACAAATGGTTTATTAATCGATTGTGATAGCAAACGCCACTAATTTCTGAGGATGATACGTTTCGATTTACTACGTCAGATGACTTGTCAATGTTTATTAAATGTTACTATGAAAGTATGAATGGCTGTCTTTCGTAGATCTTTGATAACTTCGTTTCGGGTAGTCAGAAGCCAAAAAGTCTGCATCCGGTCAGACAGGATCTCAACAAAGTTGGGAGAAAAGACTGAGAGTATGAATGTTGAACCAAAAAGTTTCCGAAATGTACGCAGTTGACCAGTTATGTAAAACTATTGTCACTTACAAAGCGCTGCTCAGGTTACTGCTAGACCCGTCCGGCCCGGCCCCGACGCAAGCTTTTCTTTCCTGTGACAACAACACGATAATGTGTCTCCCTATGTAGATACGACACGTCGCACTCGCCCGACGTGTGGCTGTCGGCGCGCTGCGTGTGGGAGGTGCGCTGTGCCGACCTGTCGCTGTCGCCCGCACACCGCGCCGCCATCGGCCTCGTGCACTGCGACAAGGGCATCTCGCTGCGCTTCCCCAGGTACGATAATGTCTCCCTGTGTAGATACGACACGTCGCACTCGCCCGATGTGTGCAAGGGCATCTTGCTGCGCTTCCTCAGGCACTGCGGTGGGAAGGTAGATACCGAGGCGGAACAACACCCCTGGTCTAGTGTGGCCCTCTAGGCCTCAAAAACGAAAAGGCAAATAAAGCCAAAACATTTTAAGATGTTCAAGAATATTTTGGCGTGCGGCCAAAATTGGAACTAACGCCGCCATCTTGATTTTACAATACATATTTATACATAAATAATTTTTTAATACATATTGTCCAAATTGTGTACAAACAGCGCCTCCCTGTCAACGCCATTAGACCGCCAAAATAGCCAAGCGAACATTACAGCCGCAACTGTAGTGTGAATGCGTTGCGTTGCGGTACGCCGCCCTTATTTACGCTAGCCTTTATAGTGACTCAGTCGTGAATGTCTGCCCCTTATTGTGACACATTTGCTAATGTTTACGAGGGTGTCTGACACTAGAGATGTTGTTGCCGCACAGGTTCGTGCGCGTCCGCGACGACAAGAGCCCGGAGCAGGCGACGTCGGCGCAGCAGATCGCCGACATGTACGTCGCGCAGGACTGCGTCAGGAACAGCGCCGCCGCCGCCAACGCCAACCTCGACGACTTCTACTGAAGGACGTGCACCGCTTTAGGCAATGGCGGCAGGGTAGCCCGCGAAACTCTTTTCTTACGTTTTTGTTGACTTTGTTGCCAGACAGGTTGTAGGTAGGCTAAAATATGATTCGCGACCGAAGCAACAATACTAGTCGAAGTAAGAATTGGCCTCAAATTATTTCATGAAATAGTCATTCAACAGGGTAATTCGAACAAAGAGAGCTGTATTGATGATTTTAATGACCACAATTCTGTAAATACATATACAATACGGTCGCGAACCATATTTTGATCAATATACAACCTGGTATGCAAGATTTTTAGGATTAATTTCGCGGGTTACCCTAGCGCATCCGCCTTACTATGGCACACCGTGACTCGTAAAAAAAGTTCGTCTTTGTTTCACGTTGTCTCTGTCACTCATGCCTGTGTGACTGTCTCTTTCTAGCCCATGTCTCATACTAACGGCCGGGTACTGAAGTAAGACTGCATTTATGTATCATGTAGTGTAAGTGAATTTATGAAATGTATAAATATTATAATTATTTTTTAATTAAATTGGGTTTATGTCACATACAACGTGTAACGTTAAATGCGCAAAACCTCAGACACCCCAACTGATTTTTAATTCAATTGACCTATTTCAGAGAGAAAAAAAAATCATTAAAAAAATTGTAAAGGTTTTATGTGCTGTTTTAGTTTTACTGGCAATTCTAATCGTTTACTGTGTCTGCGACGACGCTCTATTGAGGGAGGAGTCGTCACCGGGCCGCTGCGCCGCGCATTATTTACCATCTACGCTCCTAAAAAACTTAGGTTATCTTTGAACAGTGACTTAAATGTTTCCATCACACTTTTCCAGGCTTTGGCCAAATTAACGTTGTCATTACAATGCGCCAACATTCTCACCATTTCACAATATTGAATGTTTGTGTACAAAAACGTTGCGAAATTCACGCGCACGCGCCGCCTCGCCGGGGTAACGGGATAGAACAATGACACCTGTGACGCATGTGCCGGCGCCGCTCAGACTGAAGTAAACACGGCCGCTGTCACGTATTTCGCACGCCCCGCCCCCGTGCAGATCGTCATTTCTCTTTCTAACCCTTAGGTTAAGTTTATGTTAAAATAAGATAGATAGCATTATTGTTTATTTCAAATTGTCTTATTCATGGTACTTACTGTACGGAAGATTCGTATTTGCAATTTGCATTATTATCCCGCGTATGGGAAAATTTTAATTGGTCGACAACAACTTCTGTTTGTTTACCTATTTTGGCGGGTTTGCGCATGTGATGGCTTGACTTATCAATAAATAGACACGGCAACGTTTTTAATGAAGATTTTTTAAAAAATGTGACCTATATTAAAAAGTGGTTCAATTGATTCTGCTCGTTATTCTGATCAAACTATTTTCAGGTTTTGCGCATTTAACGTTACACGTTGTATAAATACTTTACAAGCTGAGCCTCGAATGTTTATTTAAAAAACTATTAAACCATAAACACGTGAATAAAATCGCAGTAATGGCAATGAAGTATTTTTATTTTCAAGTCATTAACTTACAACTAATTACATGACAGTTATTGTGGGAGTACTCCTACGTCATCCCGGAGAAGTGATAGTTGTGATGAACAATAACAAATATAAAATATCGGTATTATTTCATTTTTACTAAAACTAAAAGTTGTACTCGACAGATAATCTCTTTTGATATGTTTTACATTTGATTGAATAATATCGCGTCACAAACACAACCCACAGCATCTATGATAAATGCGAATTTAATTTGAGCAAATAATTATAAATATGTAGGATAAGTTGAGACGTCAGACAGCGTCGAGTGCGACAGTCATGAGCATCGTTAAGTATTTGCGCTCGCGACGCAATAGTCACGTCGACAATAGATCACAACAGTTTGGCACAAGTTCCATAAGTTAACGTTATTGTATCAAAGTTTACTTACAGCTATCATAAGCACATCATATTGTACTTATTTGAAATCCTACCGTTCAAATAAGCTCGCCACTCCCAGCGGCCACTCCCGCGAGTCTTATATCAACTGAGCATACACTCATGTCATTGTAAACTTAAAATATAACTAAATAAGTTCAAAAAATTAAATACAAAAAATCACATTAGCTGCACAACGCAAGGTCAAAAAGCTGCCGAAAAAATGATTGATAAATTGTTCAAGTGTAACCGCCGCGCGCCGACTGCTCGTCATTACTAACTAAACTGGCCTTGTACGAGTATGTACTCTTAACTATCATTATATTCATTGTAAATAAATAAAAGATTAAAAACAATATAAAATGTCAGTAAATATAAAGATTGAGGAACTTTAAGAATAATAATTTTGAAATAAATGTTGTCTATGTTACACGTGCAGTTTCCATAGAGTAGGAAGTTATTGTCTCTAAATGCAACTGTGGCTGAATTCGACAAAGTTTTACTCAAGCCAAGAGTTTTAATTAAATATGGACTCTTGACTGTATACTGTAATTCAACATGATCTTTTTCAGTTTGTGGGCTATTTTAATAATGTGAATAAATCCTAAGAACCGTTGTGAACGATTCCTAATACAACATCGATATGGCACGAGTTATTCAAGAGACAGTCATATATTTATTAATTTCGCTCACTTAGCATAACGTCTATAAATACTTTTAATATGTAATTGTTAGAGGACAGTGTAAACTAGGCAAGAGTATATCGGTTATTTACAACACTACACATTGATCACATTTCATATTAGACATCCACGTTACCTATCGACGTCACCGGCCTCACCGGGCGCCGCCGACTACGTGCATCATTGCAAACGAGCAAGCCAAGAGCTAGGCATACAGCAGTAGTTACTGTACAAGCTACCACACAACACCCGCGGCGCTCGTCGACAGTTACAACATTATCTATGTACTACAAAAATAATGAGATTCTGATTAGCTTGATTGTACAAATTGCGTTGGTGATTGTAAGACGACAACAAAGCCGCGCCCGCCTAGCGGACACTTTTGATTTCCTTTTTGGTCGAAATTAATTAGAAACAACAAACTGATTTGCGGTCGCTACCAACTTAATTAATAATATCTCCTTCAAATGACACGGTAGTGTAGCCAGGCTGCGCGGCCACACGAACCAACAATTCCTAGTATATTATGTTCTACGTTAGTTCAGTAACGTTATAGATCGTGACTGATCGCTACATAGTATACCTACGAAGACATTACAGAATTTGGTCAAGTTTAAAAAATAGACAATCTAAAACCTACAACAAAATATGTTTGAAGATATATTCAAACATACTGAAAAGTTAGGCCTCGTAGACATTGAGAGAGAATCACGATTATGTACTTAATTGTTATGAATAAGATCAGGTGTCGGACGCTGCGGTCCGTTCCGTCTTGATCCGTGAGAGCAGGGTCGGTGTACAGTGTGGTAAGATCCTTGTGGTCCGGTCCAGTCTGTTCACAGCAGCGCGGCACGCTCGGGCGTCGGCGACGCGTCCCGCGCGCGCTCCGCCAGCAGGTTGGCATGCTCCTGTACAGCACAAAAACAAAACTGTATGAAACGCTTCTAGTATAGCTACACATCGGTGAGGCGAAGATAGACCGACGAACTTGACCGCTACTGAGGGGAGTGGCCCGCAATGGCAGAGGACTGCTGAGTGGAAGATTGAGGCCTATGCAGCAAAGGGACATTACGGGTTAAGCGCTTATTACACTATCCTATTTTAAGGAACACTAACTAGGAAGTAGGAAGCTAGTGATCACACGACACTGCGAATCCAATTGAGTGTAGTGCGATCACTAGCTTCCTATCCTACTTCCTAGTTAGCCTTCCTTAAAATCGGATACTGTAATAAGCGCTTTAAATAGATAGATGGTACAGACAAATCCGGTACCACTGTACGCCATTCACTGAAGATGAAAGGTGTTGGGTAGATAATTATCGCTTTTGTATATATACTCGTATAACCTGCGCTTAGTAACAGACAGAGGTGACGCCGGCGAGGCTGTTGCGCCACTGTATCTCTCTCTCTCTCTCTTGATTAAAAAATATAATAAGTACCCACTATTATACTTATAGAATAATTTTTGGTGCCATATGATTCTTCCCCTCCCCATAATGATATACAGGGTGTTACGGAAAGGGTATATCAATACAAACGGGTTGAAGAGTGTATCTGGTCTAGAATCTCTGTACAAAATTTCAGCTCAAAAGCAGTAACTTTGAAAATGCTTAATATTTTTTTTATTTCGATAGTTTATTAAATTGAAATCATAACAAACGTGTCACCGCACTACGAGGGTCATTATCCATTATTTGTAGCGTGTCTGTGCGCCTAGTACACGCACATCACGCCGCCGCGCGACAGTGCAGCGCCGTGATGTCGAAATAAATATTAAGCATTTTCAAAGTTAATGCTTTTGAGCTGAAATTTTGTACAGAGATTCTAGACCAGATACACTCTTCAACCCGTTTGTATTGATATACCCTTTCTGTAACACCCTGTATGTACAAGACATTTATTATTTTAAAACTGTTTTTTTTTAATTATGTAAATATTATCTTGGAAATTAAAATAGTAGACCCAGCGCAAAAAATATATCATATTAGTACCTACTGAAAGGCAGACGATTTTGGAAACTATATTTTTAATTTCAACGTTCACAAAGTGCTAAGTGGCTTTAGAAATTGTAATTAGTTTGAATTAGAAGAATTTATCTAGAAACACCGAATACATGCCACGGCAATCAGCAACAGTTTAACACGATTAAGGATTTAGCGACGGTGGAACACACTCGAGGCATTTTACTTCATTCGCTTCTTGATCGGCGACTAAATCCATTACTATGAAGTTAATCACGTTAGCGACGATGACATTGGCTGCATTCCGAATTTGCTATAATCGCTCACAGCACTCACATCATCTCACATGCATTCCGATTTAGATATTACGAGTATGACAGCTGAGGGCTGTCAACAATTTGGAACGCTCGTGAACGCTCTCACAGTGCTCACTCAATGGCAAAACGATATTACAGTATTTCTTTGTGTATTTGTTACTTCTTCTTAGGTTAAGTGGCAACTGTAGCCAGAAGCATAATTTCGTAAATGCCACGTTCGTTTAAAGATAATATGATGCGTCTCAAAACAAAACAGCATAACCGTAATTTTTGACAGCGCTCACGGTGATATTATTTTAGGGCATGGTCGGCGTTATTGCAAGATGGCGCATGCCATGACGTCATCTATGACGATTCTCGGAATCACGGGACATCGTTATCGCGCTCACGCTAATTCGGCCCGGGTTTAAGTACACTCAAATCGATTACAGCGCAACTCGGAACGCACCCATTATAAGATGCAGTGTGACGTCACAGCGGTTACACGTGTGGACGCACAGACGCATGTTTCATAAGTATCTACCTACCCACAATGTTTGTGAGAGAAAAATTATACAAACAGGATATTCTAAGGATTGTTTTAAGTTCGAAAAAACTACGTTACCGTGTTTGTGAGTCACGGTCACTACAACTGAAGACACGTCGAGTTAGCGACAGACCTCGCCGGTGGGGAAAAAACCTTTTTTCATCTTGTTAGATGATTCCGCCAAACGATGTACTTATCCTCGCTGATATTGAGAATGACATTTGGTTTTTTTCTGTACATAATGCCGACGTAAAAACCGCACGACGACCTTCCTCAGCGCCTCCTATAGGTACCTAATGTTATATACATCTACATATGATGAGCTACACCCGCACGTGCACAGCTCGCGAGATTGCCAATAATATTACGTAATTATTTAATTAATCACACTAATATTATAAAGGCGAAAGTTTGTAAGTGTATCTGTTTATATGTTTGTTACTTCTTCACGCTCAAACGGCTGGACCGATTTTGATAAAATTTTGTATGGAGGTAGCTGACACCCTGGATTAACTGGCTAATTTTTATCCCGATATTCCCACGGAATCGAAACTTATGCGGGTGAAACCGCGGGACGCAGCTAGTTATATCATGAACCAAAATGTTACAATCACTGGAATTAGCTTTGAATGCGTTTGCCAACAGATGAACATTTAAACACGATTTAATTCTACTAAATAATCAATATGTGTGAAATTGTGAATATCTAAGAATACAATAAATTATCATCTTTCATCATAATCGTAGAGTTATTTCCATATTTCGTACTAATTTTTATAATAAATTCTTGTATCTAGTATTGCGATGACAACAGAGCTTTCGCGGCCATGACCCCGTCGGGGTCAAGGTCACTCTTTACAACTTTTTAATATTTTGTGTATCCTTGTTTGGGACTACCGTTGTCCGTAGCACAACAGCAGTCTGTTGTATTTTGTTTAATGGGCATCTGGCTTAGGCCGGTTTAATATTATTTGATAAATACCTACCTGAGAGCAGTGATGGCCCAGTAGTAACGGCCGGTAACCAAAAATTCGAAGATATGTGACATCTACCAACCCGTACCAGGCCCGCGTGGTGGATTACGGCCCACTCCCTCTCACAGAGAGGAGGCCTGTCTCAGCAGTGGGAACGTTAAAGGCTGATTATGAAATACCTACCTATTCACTTTTTTCGAAAATTAAATTCTTTTCATTGGTGATAACTGCTGCCAAACTTGTTTCCAATCGTCGGGCAAGTTTTGCTCCAGACATAATGAAAGATAAGTAGTAGTTACCTCCGCGGGGTTGTTCTGTTGCCGCTCGTACATGCTGTCGTACACGGGGTTGGCGAAGTGGTTGCCGCCGTTCTGTCGCAAACAACACACATATGTAAACACACTATTACAATGATTGCCGGCCGGTTCCTGTACTATAACTAATCAAGGGTTTGCAAGCTCACATTAGTACAATAAGGGACATTCATTGTCAAGCAATTGACGGCCTAAGTTAATTTGCCGTGTAATAGTCATTTCCTACATTTGTCAAAGAATGTCAGTAGTGATTTGATGATACCGACACTTTCAGTTGGTAGTCCATTGCTTCCTCGACTTTAAACTCTTCAGATTTGATGATACCGACACTTTCAGTTGGTAGTCCATTGCTTCCTCGACTTTAAACTCTTCAGATTTGATGATACCGACACTTTCAGTTGGTAGTCCATTGCTTCCTCGACTTTAAACTCTTCAGATTTGATGATACCGACACTTTCAGTTGGTAGTCCATTGCTTCCTCGACTTTAAACTCTTCAGATTTTTTGTAAACTGCAAGATTGTCTGTCTTTGGACTGACTTTTACTTCTTGCTGTACTTGCTACTTACTTTGCTTACTACTTGCAGTCATTAGAATTAAATTAATTCAGCCGCGGAGGTGGAGGTGTCACATTGAAGCATATCCTAATGTGGTGGCGGATATGGTGGTGGTGGATTATGACTGAATAAATTATTCAGTCATAATCACAACGTCACATCTAACAATACTTTTTTGCAGCGCGATGGAATCCAGTTAGGTATTCTAAGTATTATTATTACACCGCCACCATATTAGGATATGCTTCAATGTGATATGCATTTTTTTTCTTTTTTATGATATTTTTTAATATAGATAATGTTTAACGCTTAATTGGTTTTTTTTGCTAACTCTACTCAACATTTCTTGGAGCGCAGTGCAATCAATGTATGAACATTAAATTTATGAGAACAATGGGTTTTGGAGCGCAGTGGAACAACCCATTATGAACACCTAGATATTAGTACCTAATTATTACAAGCATTTTATTTTTAATGATTAGATGTTTTAGATTCATATTGAGTTATTAATATAGTTAGAATCGGCCACTCATACTGCACCTATTCCAATCATAAATTAATTTCAACGAACTGTACCTATCTATAGGTCTAGATTTAGGTTAGCAAAAGAGGAGAGTTGTGTGTGTTTCGTAGACAAGACTAGGCCAACACTTGTATGTGTGCAGTGTGCTCTATAATGAGTGTTCAGTGTAGTACTGTAGAGGTTTTAGCCTGAATGGCTTCCCCATGCAACCTCCACGAATACGCAATAAGCTGATGGCATATTTTAGAGATAAACACTCTTTCATATTTAGAAGGAAAGAAAACGAACGAACACGAACGTGGATAGACGCACGATTTCCTTAACTATTGTCAACTATTCGTGTTAAAATTGTGTAAAAATTATGCGTTTTTTTTTAATAGGTATATTATTGTTTTTGCGTGTTGTGTCTATCGCTTAATATTGTGCACTTGGCTTGTATGTTCGCTTGTGATAATTTGGTTGAACAGTGTAACGTTTGTAGATAGATCAATAAATAAGTAAAAGTACCTATAGACTGTCATCTTGGAGTACTGACAGCGTCTGACGTAAAAGAAGTAGTTTCTTTTCTAGAAATAATAACTCAAACAAAGTATATTAGAAAACACGCCTTTCATTGTCTCTGTACTGCAAGAGCGCGACGCTCATGCAGTACTGTCCTACGCAGTTCAGTTTGTGCTTGTGTCGTACAGTCGTGCGTGGTGTGGCACGCACTGCGTAGTGGAGGAGCGCTGGTACTCACGTTGTGCGCGTGGGTGCTGTGCGGCGGGTCCAGCTCGTCCTCGCCCGCCAGGTACATGGGGTTGTTGA